>OX456527.1:50048833-50648833 GCA_949748255.1 Eustalomyia histrio
ATTTTACTGGATACAGCTCATATTACGGGGCCTTTTTGGCTGTATATACAGATGTCTTCAAAGTATGTGAAATGCATATATATATATATATATATATATATATGTTCATAGCGCATGTTGCGCTACATATATATATATATATATACCTATATATATATATATATATATATATATATATATATGTGCACAGCACATGTTGCGGGGACGGGTTTTCGTTCCACAAGTTACTATGAAGACATTTTGTTACTTTGGGGACTGTCCTTATACTTTTCGTTATTCTAGTGTTTACTCTGAAGACATTTTACTGGACACAGCGCATTTAATAGGGACTTTTTTGGCTGTATATACAGATGTCTTCAAAGTATGGGCAATGAAATATATATATATATATATATATATATATATATATATATATATATATATATATATATATATATATATATATATATATATATATATATATATATATATATATATATATATATATATATATATATATATATACATATAGGTATATATATATATATATATATATATATATATATATACCTATATATATATATACCTATATGTATATATATATATATATACATATAGGTATATATATATATAGGTATATATATATATATATATGTGCACGGCGCATGTTGCGGGGACGGTTTTTCGTTCCACAAGTTACTATGAAGACATTTTGTTACTTTGGGGACTGTCCACAAACTTTTCATTATTCTACTGTTTACACTGAAGACATTTTACTGGATACAGCTCATATTAAGGGGGCTTTTTTGGCTGTATATACAGATGTCTTCAAAGTATGTGAAATGCATATATATAAATGCATATATATATATATATATATATATATATATATATATATATATATATATATATATATATATATATATATATATATATATATATATATATATATATATATATATATATATATGCATTGCCCATACTTTGAAGACATCTGTATATACAGCCAAAAAAGTCCCTATAAAATGCGCTGTGTCCAGTAAAATATCTTCAGAGTAAACACTAGAATAACGAAAAGTTTAAGGACAGTACCCAAAGTAACAAAATGTCTTCATAGTAACTTGTGGAACGAAAACCTGTCCCCGCAACATGTGCGGTGCACATATATATATATATATATATATATATATATATATATATATATATATATATAAATATAAATAAAAAAAGATTTATAAAAAAAATATATATATATATATATATGCACAGCACATGTTGCGGGGACAGGTTTTCGTTACACAAGTTACTATGAGGACATTTCGTTACTTTGGGGACTGTCCTTAAACTTTTCGTTATTCTACTGTATACACTAAGAACATTTTACTGGATACAGAGCATTTTATAGGGACTTTTTTGGCTGTATATACAGATGTCTTCAAAGTATGGGCAATGAATATATATATATATATATTATCCCTGATATATATATATAAATCCCTGACCTCATTGATTTTTTTATAACGAGAGGTATCGCAAAAAACTACATACAAGTTGGAAATGCAGAGGATCTGTCATCAGATCACTCGCCAGTCAAGTTACTGGTAAATGAAACTGTAAGTGATTTTCCACAACCACCATGTCTGGTAAACAACAAAACCAACTGGCACAAATTTCGCTCTAATATAAATACAAATATAAAACTAAATGTTCTCTTAAGTCACCTTATGAAGTAGAATCTGAATTAGACAATTTGATAGAAGTCATACAGGCATCAGCCTGGAACAGCAGCCCAAATTTACAAAGAAAGAGCTTACCTAAATATCCTGAAGAAATTAGAAATCTACTTTCTGAAAAACGTAAAGCAAGAAAAACCTGGCAACAACAAAGAAGTCCAGAAAACAAAAATATTCTCAACAATCTTTCTAATAGATTAAAAAAAATGCTTTCCACTATTAAAAATAACAACATGACAGAACAGCTAAAAAGTTTATCTTCTACAAAAGATACCGATTACTCATTATGGAAGATAACAAAACAGTTTCAAAATACACCCAAGATTATTCCACCTATAAAAAAATGTGATGGTACATGGGCAAAAAGTCCCCAAGACAAAGCTGACCTTTTAGCTAAACACCGTGAAGATACCTTTCAACAGCTGCATAGACTAACATCAGATGAAAATATTGAAATTTTTTATACAGCTGATTCTAAAGAAATTTCTGAAGTAACCCTTCGTGAGCTAAACAACTTGGTAAAACTGGAGATTAAACCCAATAAAGCACCAGGGTATGATCTTATCACCGGCAAAGTGTTAAAAGAGCTCCCGGAAAGTGGCATGCGACTATTTTTATATATAATAAATGCTTCGATTCGTTTAAAATATGTACCTAGCCAATGGAAAGTTGCAGAAGTTATTATGATACCTAAGCCTGGCAAACAGCTTCATGACAAAACATCGTACAGACCGATATCGCTCCTCCCAACAATGGCGAAAGTGTTCGAAAAAATATTATTAAAAAGATTACAACCAATACTTGAAGAAAGATGTTTAATTCCCAAACACCAATTTGGTTTTCGTCGTAAACATTCAACAATTGAACAAGTTCACAGAGTTACCAACACAATAGAAAATACTTTAAACTGCAAAGAAATATGCTCCGGTGTCTTTTTAGATGTAGCGCAGGCCTTTGATAAAGTTTGGCATGAAGGTCTTACCTTTAAGCTACAAAGAGATTTGCCGAACCAGTTTAGTGACATGCTCAAATGTTATATTTCTGGAAGATATTTTAGAGTGAAACATGAAGGAGAGTACTCCAAATTGACGAAAATTCATGCTGGTGTTCCACAGGGAAGCGTACTGGGGCCCATACTTTATATACTGTACACTAGAGACTTGCCAACTCCACCTGAAGCAAAAATTAGATTTATAAAAAAAAATAATATATATATATATATGTAATATATATATATGCACAGTGCATGTTGCGGGGACGGTTTTTCGTTCCACAAGTTACTATGAACACATTTTGTTACTTTGGAGACCGTCCTCAAACTTTTTATTAATGTACTGTATAAACTGAAGACATTTTACTGGATACAGCTCATATTATAGGGACTTTTTTGGCTGTATGTGCAGATGTCTTCAAAGTATGAGCAATAAAATAATCAAATTAACGCTATATTACACATTAAAAATAAACTACTGATCTGATAAATATAAATATAAATATAAATATATATATATATATATATATATATATATATTCATTGCCCATACTTTGAAGACATCTGTATATACAGCCAAAAAAGTCCCTATAAAATGCGCTGTGTCCCGTAAAATGTCTTCAGAGTACACACTAGAATAACGAAAAGTTTAAGGACAGTCCCCAAAGTAACAAAATGTCTTCATAGTAACTTGTGGAACGAAAACCCGTCCCCGCAACATGTGCTGTGCACATATATATATATATATATATATATATATATATATATTCATTGCCCATACTTTGAAGACATCTGTATATACAGCCAAAAAAGTCCCTATAATATGCGCTGTATCCAATAAAATGTCTTCAGTGTAAACAGTAGAATAAAGAAAAGTTTAAGGACAGTCCCCATAGTATATATATATATATATATATATATATATATATATATATATATATATATATATATATATTTATATTTATCAGATCAGTAGTTTATTTTTAATGTGTAATATAGCGTTAATTTGATTATTTTAAAGGAAAAATAGGGAAAACCTTTCTCTGATTCTTAAAAGAATTTCAAACATTATTATAAAAGCAGAATGTATTCAAATAGTTTACTATGTAAACAATTGAAGCGGAGCCGCGAATAACGTTTTAAGCCACAATTTTTACAAAACCTGTTTTTTCCAGATAACCGTTAGAATTACTCTCTTTTATGACTTAAAAACGAAATCAGGCAAAATTATGCAGGATTTCGTTATCAAAATGCAACCTAAAGAAGTCAGTCAGTGGGTACACCCACAAGTTCTAAAACTTTTTTTTTTCGATTTCTCAACCATTTTATTTTTGTCGCTTACAACGTTATTCGCGGCTCTGCTTCATTTGTATCCTCTTATTTTTAATTAAAACAATAAGTAGAGTAAAAGAACAGGAAAATGTTTGAAAAATGACACCATACCAGCTTTTAAATTTGTGGACGGTTTTTTTTTATAAAAAAATACGATTTTCAATAAAGGTTGTTGTTGCAATAAACTACAAAATTTTGATTTTAATTTTCAAATAAAAAACGTTGTCTGTTACATCTAAGCATATTTTTGTACATTGAAAAAGTTCCTTGAACATCTACTGATGTAATGGGGGAGAATTTAAAAGCTGGTACTTCTTTGACATCTCTTATGCCAAAACTGATTTTATTGATGATCCAGTCAGCTGTTTGCTTACTCTTTTTATTACTTGTAGGCCATCATTTTTAGTTACAATTTGTTTAAGTTTGTTCTTAATATCTTTTTTGGTACAGCATTCTGATACTTTTGATTGTTCTTTTAATAACCCATATTGCTCAACAAGTAGGGGTTTAGGTGGGGGAGGGTGAGCGCTAACAAATATTAGTTTATCGTATATAAAAACTAAAAAAAATAAAATTATGTATAAAAGAAGTCAAAATATGCCCTAAAAGACACAAATATGCTCTAAAAATGTAGAAATTTGCACTAAAAATATACTTTTACCACAAAATATGATCTTTATGCTGAAATATGCAAAAATATGTTCTTAAGGATAAAATATGTTAAAATATGCTCTAACAAATCGATGCCAGAATCCTTAAATTGTTCTGAATCGGATAAATAGTTTCTCGATGGGTTCATACGACGCACAGGAAAAACATGATATTGCATATTTGCGGTTTCCCTGATTATTACCTTCTTTTATTTAAAGAATTTTTTCCGGACACTTTTGGATGCAGCTACGGACCCCCATTTGGGACCCGTTGCTCTATTGTATTTATACAGCAGAATCTCACATTAGAACCACTTTGTTCCTCAGGTTGTTCTAATTCTTGAAAACTTCTATATTGGTATTTGTTTTTGCAATTTTTTAAATGATTATCGAAAAATAACAAGTTTTTTGAGTTGTTACTCTTTATCTGAAATTTGTTCATTTATTTAATGTAAACCGTTATCATATAAACACAGTTACAAGTTAAAATATTTCCCTTTAGTTGAAACAAAACTGACATGAATTGAGTTAACATTTGGGGACCACTTAAAATATTTCTCTTTAGTTGATTCTAAAGCAGCTACTTTTATATCACAAAAAGGGATACTACTGTATTTTTATTTTTTTTCTTTTGGCAAAAGGGTGGAGAAAATGATGTAAGATTTTTACAGTGGGTAGATATGACCACTGTATATCGTTTTTTTTTAGCAAAAGGTGAAAATTGAACATTTTTGAATTGACTCTCTTTTGAGAAACCCGTGTGATATTTAAATTTTGCGGCCGTTGTCACTCAAAAAAAAATGAACTAGAATTTAGAAAAATTAACTTATTTAGAGGAAAAATTGAAATGAAAACGGCGCCAAAGACACTTTTTACCGATATTTAATAAAATTTTCCTTGAAATTAAGAAACAAATTTTACTTAATATTTGGTAAAAATTTCTAAATTATAGAATAACTTTACTACTGAGAAGTAAATTTTTATTAGAAAACAGTAAAATTTCCTCCTAATTAGTTCATACATCATCTAAAATTGTACTGTTATTTAGTAAATGTTTCCTTGGTTTTAAGAAAAATTTTATTTTATTTAAGTTCATTAGATAATTTTTTTTTACTAAAAACTAGGACTTAACTCCCTAAAAATAAGAAAATATTTTCTAACAAGAAGTTAAATAGCATTTCTTTTTAGTGCAGATAAGGATAGCATTTATGGTAAAGGTACTTTACACTCATTGAGTAAGTATTTTCCCACTTTCGGAGGACTTCCGCTTTGTGAGGACACTGCTCTTAACAAGCTTTTACATTTTTGTCTTAAAATTAAATTAAATTATACAAAATTTATGTATTTAAAATATAAATTAAATTTCATTAGCAAAAAATATAAATTAAATTTCATTAAAAAAATGTACTGCAGGATATTCTGAAACGTAATAAATTGCTACAAAGTCAGATCCTTTTCGTAGTTAATTAACGATTCTGCTTGGGAACACTGGGGGTCCTTTTTCTCCTTAAATTAACTAATTTAAGAAAATGTTTGCAAAAATACAAAATATCACAGTTACATTTTTTTTTTATTATTGGAATATGGAAAAATGTCATAAGTTAATTTTATGACATTTTTAGCTTAAACTTTAATTGACATATACAAGTCTTATCTTTTTTATTATTAAGTTCGATAAATATAAAGTTTAATAAGCGCTACATCAATTATAGAAAAGCCATTATACCGTTATGTATAAAATGTGCCTGTGATATTTTGTATTGTAGTCAACAAACAAAATTATTACATTAAAGCGCAAATTCGAAATTTTTTACCCTTTGCCAACAAAATTTTAAAATATATTTTAAACAACTTTAAGTTCAATATTTTACTGTTAAGATTAGAGATGGGCACGTGAGAGTTTTTTAACTCACGCTTACGCGCGATCATGAATCAAAAATTACAATCATGCACGATAGTTTTTTTTTTAAATGGTTACTTTAATTTCTTTTATTTAATAATATTTTTTCTTGAAAATTAGGAAAACTAACTGGTTTGTTTTTAATTGATTGTTTTTTTTGGAATAGAATAATAAAAATTATTTATACGTTTTCCAACAAAAAAAAAAACCCCTACAAAGTTTTATTGTTTTTTAAAAATTAGAAAACTTTTACTTGAAAAAAAGAATATTTTATTAAAATTTTTAAAATTAATCGGAACTAAGTTGTATTAAAATTTTCCTTAGGAAGAGTTCATCAATTTCTAAAATCAAGTAAATTTTTATTATTACATAGGAAAATATTAATCACTTTTTGTTTTTAATTGTCTGAACTAATTTTTAGAAAACAATTCTTCAAAATTAGAAAGTGGTGGACTTAAAAACTGAATTTAGAAATGTCTTTCTAAAATTTAGTTAATTTTACTACTCGCGAACAAAAAATGAACACACATTAAGTTCGAGTACTTTCTCGATTTAAGTTAGACACATTTTTTGAAATAAATGTGAGTAAATTATGTCCTAATTTTTTTTTTAACTAAAATTAATTTTATTATATTATATTTGAGTATCCAATTTTCTTAAAACTAAGATGTTTTTCTTAAAAATTAATAAATTCTTATTTAATTGAACTATTTCAGAGTAAAAGCTATTTCGTTTTTCCTCAAACTTAGGAATTTTAATTCTTTTGAAGAAAATTTTTTTAAGTTTTAATAAAATTTTAGTTAAATTGAGGACAATTTATAAACTATTTTGAAGGAAATTTTTGATTACATTTTAGTTCATGTCTTTTTTTTTTTGAGTGTATAACATAACGATTTTAGAATCCAAAAAAAAAAAAAAACCTCAGTCTAATTCAAATATTTTTTTTAAATCTTCTATTTTCAGAGTTTCAATAAAAGAATCATCTGTTACTAAACTGGGCTCAGTATGTCGTCGTGTTTATAGAATTTTTTCGCATGCTTATTTTCATCATCGGCGTATTTTTGATGAGTTTGAAGCTGAGACTTATCTTTGCCATCGATTTACACATTTTGTAACAAAATACAATCTTATGTCAAAGGAAAATCTTATTGTACCAATTAATGAAGAGGCTGAAAATGCAGCGCCTGGCGAAAGTGAAGCTTAAAATATTCGAATATTAACAACTACAATATGAACAGAAAACAAAAACCAACAAAAATTGACAAAAAATTAAGGTGCTGGAGCGCCAAAATAAATAAAAAAAGATATAAAAGAAATTAAACAAGAAACACTGCAAAAAATATGTAGAGTTTTATGTTTAAAAATTCACACACAAATCTACAACAAAACAAAAATCATTATATGGAAATCATAAAATGAATAGTAAAACACTAATAAAAAAGAACCCCTAAATATTAAAGGATTGTTTGATAAAATGAAAATTACACTTCAATAAGATATGTATGTACCCAAGCTGGTGTACCCTTTATAAACTAGTCTATTTGTTTAGAAATTGAACTAAAAAATTTTAGTATTCTATTTAAAGCAACTGAAGTTTTAGCTATATTTTCGCCTTTACGCAAAAATAAGCTTTAGGCGGAAACTTACACAACATTACTTTTCGTATGAAGGTTAACTTTAAACGTTGATAATAAGCGTGAAAAACTCTAATAATTTATTTTGCGTTCTTTAAAAGTATTGAAAATATACTAAAACATGTACTCTTTTTTTGAAATGGTTCCAAAATAAGTATTACTTCGTACTAAAAATTTATTCTTTTCTCGAATTTTTATATAATATGTTTTGAAATAAATTTTACTTGCTTGAATTTGTACTATTAATGGTACACAATCAATCAACTAATATTACGAAAACAAATTGAATTTTTGAAAAAGGACCATTTCCTAAAAATTGTACTCTTTTTTTTCAGAAAAGAAATGCATCAAAAATACAATATTTGTCTAATAGTGTATGTACTAAATTGCACTTGCATCAACTATTGAATTTTCCATTACTGTTGTTATAAAATAATAATACTTCTTACCTTATTCCACTTAACAATTATCAAACAATGCTTGCATCACATTTGGTCTGAAATCATGAATAGCAAACAAAATTCATCACACAAAAATTAAGTAATGGGTTTTAAATCACCTTAATCCTACTTTTAAATAAAACTATTGTTAACAAAACATTTATATTCATTTTAGAGATATGTTGGTTATTTTTATGTCTAATCAAAAATTGAGTCGAAAGCTTTTGAAGTATGTACTTTACTTTCACTACAAAAAAAATTAATTTCAATAAAATCGAAGTAAGGTGTCAGGAGAAAATCAGAGTAAAAGGGGCAGTTCAAATATCAAATAAAAAATTTGTATGACTTTTAAGATTTTTTCGTGTCTAGTCAAAAAGAATGTCAACTACTTTTTACTTTTTTGCTTAAAGTAACAACTTAAAGTAAGAACTAAGGGTTCTAAAAAAAAAAAACAACTGCACAACTTCCCTTACCCGATGTCTTTACATGCAATAAAATTATAGCAAGTAATTGCATCACAAGTAAATTTCGTAAATTCGTTGTTATTGCCGGACATGCCATGATGTAAGCCATCAAATATGACTTTTAGTTTTCATTTAAATTCAGTAATAAAAAACAAAATTTTAGTAAATAAAAACTGGCATAAGTTTAATTATTTATTATTTGTGGAAAAAAAAATAAACTTTTGATGAACTTTTGTGTTTTTCGAAAAAAAAAACTATGATATTTCTAAGCAATGAAATGGACAAGAGTTCTTCACTACAGTACAATTGATATAATTTTGACGTTTCTCTGTAATTGATTTGAAAATTGCTTGATATCATTTTATTGCATGCGATATTGGGTGTTCGTTAAAACTGAAAAATCGCGCTTTACAAATATATGACAAATTAAAGTTACGATTTAGGGAGTTTATACGTTACTGTAGGATCAGCATTATGGAGTGAATTTTTGAAAGGTTGTCAAAAATATAAATGCAAAATTTTTTATTTGTATTTAAAAGACATGAGATATTTCAAAATTTTGGAAACTGACCATTAACAATCGAATACTTTTTTTCAAAAATACGCAGTCTTTTCACAGAATAGGCATGTTTTCTTTGTACACTTAAGCTAGCAAGTTATTTCATTTATATGGAGAATTAAGCGAGTACTAAGCGACTAGTTCTTAACTCGCTTAATTCTCCATATAAATGAAATAACTTGCTAGCTTAAGTGTACAAAGAAAACATGCCTAATATGTGTTGCAAAAATTCCAAAATTAAAAAAAAAAAACTCATCTTTGATGATACTGATTCCGTGATAACATATCTAAAATTCAGAGTGGTATCAGCATGGGATCCAAAAATATTTATATAGTCAAAATATCGTCCGACTTTCATTAAATAAGGAGACGTTATTTACCGTCCCATATAAAATTTTGCACTCGATTACTTCAACTGAACATTAATTTTCACAACAAAATTCTGTTAATAAAAACTAATATTTAGGTAATTTTAAGCAGCCAAAAAAAATTAAATCAACTCATACGTCATTAGAGCATTTTTATTTTATTTGTTGACTTACGCTATGTTTATCGATGAGAACTTAAAGATTTTGGTAGTATTTAAACGCTGTTTGCTTAATTAAAACGTCAATTGTTACATTCAGTTGATCTAATGGGTTCATTTGTTGTTTACATTTCTAGTAAAAAAAATATTAAACTTAGAAAGAACAAAATAATTGTCAAAAATTAAAAACAACTTCATTGTTTAACATTTCACGTCAGTATGAATTTAAGGCAAAAAAAAACTAGTTAAAAACTAGTAATAAGAACAACTGGTATGTAAACAAAAAGGGATAATATTGTGAAGAATAAATTTTGAATCTAAAAATTTTACAAAAAAACTAAAATCTGCGGCCCTCCATATATACCAATATACGCTCCCTAAATGTGAATTTCAGTTATATTAACCCATTTTCGCCTATTATTTAAATACCCAAATAGAGATTCATCTTAATTTTTCTAAGCTAAGGCTAGCTAAGGGATAGATACTTCAAATTGGTTTTCATGGACAGAAAGGTTAGGACTACCTTAAAAAAAGTTCGGATAAAATTGTACTTCCTCCCAGGGGGGTAATTAGAGGTTAAAAATTAAGGAAATTAACCAAGTCAAAAAATTACACGGAAATAATTTAACTTGGTAATGAGTTTACAAATAGACAGGTCTGATTCTGTGAGATTTTGTAACAAAATACACATTTTGCAGTTTTGTGAAATACCCTTACATGAAATGCCGAGGAGGAGATGAGGAGTTTGACGTGAGATATTATAAAAAAATCATTAGTTAATTTATAAGTCCCACGTATGATAGATCCAAGAAGAAGGGATACCATATTAATATAAATAGCTTTAAAACTTTTAATTGATATGTCTCCCAAATACTTACTCCTATTTTATTGAAAAAAAAATATATATATATTTAGTTAGAATAAAGTCAAATTTAAATTTTTGACCAGACACGGAGAAAATCTGAATTAATATAACAATTTTTGCTTAATTTGCTGGAAAGTGTTATTAATGTGCTTTAAAACCTTATACTTCCTTTTTGTGGTAATTTTTTTTTTTTTTTTTGCAATTCATAGTTTGAGACCATATGTGGTATATACAAAGTGAATCTACATCTATTTTGAAAAAAAAACATTAAAAATAGGGAACCATAAAAATGCGCTAAACAAACTCAATATTTAATTTAAATAATTTATAACAAATTAATAATTCCTCTATAAAAAAATTTATAATAATAAAAACAAAGTATATTAACAACTAAAATTATATGATGATAAAAAAACTAAACACTCTTCATCTCATTATTTTCCGTAGTAGTCAGTTGATAAATATTTAAAATTAAAAAAAATAAAAATGTTACCATAAATTTCATACCTTGAAATTTTATACTTTACAAATTTCCTCTCACATATATACTAATGATGACCATAAGTGAAACCCTAATAGTTTTTAGATTTTTTTTTTTGTTAAAAAATCTTTTTTTTTATACAATCGAGTACTTGTTTCATATAAATTATTATATGAATTAAGGGATAAAAACAGCCACAACACAGAATATTGTAAAATCTCATTACATCTCTTATAGTCAAGAAAAAATAAAAACCCTTGAAAAAAGTTGACAAACATTTATAAATTGTATGCTAAACAACAACATAAACTCATTTATTTAATAGTACCAATATTTGTGAAAAAAAAACAAAAATTATATATAAAAATAAAAATTTAAAACCAAATTTAATGATTTATTATTTAACACAAATTGTGCAATGGACACTCGGGATATGTGAAAATGTAAAATAAAATTCGATTATACTTATTTCAAGTTAAAATTTTTAATGACATTCCATCATGTAAGAAATTAATTGTAATTGGGTCGACAACAACAAATGCTCTTTCATACATATTGTATGATGTAAAATCTATTTTATTTTGACATTGAAATTTGCTGTTATTTTTCCAAAAACAAAAAATTAAAACTTGTTTCCACTCAATATTGCACTAAAATGATCCAAATTAATTCTTAAAATTTTCTAGAGATTTTTATACTGTTTAGTAGCCCATAAATTTTCTTTCATTTGAGTATAATATTAGTCAACATTTTTTTTTCATATTTTGCCCAAAAAAGACTGTATACACTACACTGCCCTTTTCTGCAAAAAATTAAAATTTGTTTCCACTCATTGTACTCAAATACAAGGAAATTGAGTGTGAAATTCTTTTTTTTTTTTATGAGAAAATGATTATGGAGGATCTATTATGAAAATTTGAAAGCACTATAATCCATACTAATTCTTAAAATTTTCCAGAGATTTTTATAATGTTCAGTATCCCTATAAATTATTTTTCATTTGAGTACAATATTTTTTATTTAAAGGTACTTTTTTATTAAAGCTGCTTTTTAATAAATGGTACTTTTTAATAAAAGGTACTTTGTAATGAAAGGTATTTTTTGATAAAAGGTACTTTTTTAATAAAAGGTACTTTTTTAATAAAAGGTACTTTTTTAATAAAAGGTACTTTTTTAATAAAAGGTACTTTTTTAATAAAAGGTACTTTTTTATTAAAAGATACTTTTTTAATAAAAGGTACTTTTTTAATAAAAGGTACTTTTTTATTAAAAGGTACTTTTTTAATAAAAGGTACTTTTTTAATAAAAGGTACTTTTTTATTAAAAGGTACTTTTTTAATAAAAGGTACTTTTTTAATAAAAGGTACTTTTTTAATAAAAGGTACTTTTTTAATAAAAGGTACTTTTTTAATAAAAGGTACTTTTTTAATAAAAGGTACTTTTTTAATAAAAGGTACTTTTTTAATAAAAGGTACTTTTTTAATAAAAGGTACTTTTTTAATAAAAGGTACTTTTTTAATAAAAGGTACTTTTTTAATAAAAGGTACTTTTTTAATAAAAGGTACTTTTTAATAAAAGGTACTTTTTTAATAAAAGGTACTTTTTTAATAAAAGGTACTTTTTTAATAAAAGGTACTTTTTAAATAAAAGGTACTTTTTAATAGAAGGTACTTTTTTAATAAAAGGTACTTTTTTTAATAAAAGGTACTTTTTTAATAAAAGGTACTTTTTTAATAAAAGGTACTTTTTTAATAAAAGGTACTTTTTTAATAAAAGGTACTTTTTTAATAAAAGGTACTTTTTTAATAAAAGGTACATTTTTAATAAAAGGTACTTTTTTAATAAAAGGTACTTTTTTAATAAAAGGTACTTTTTTAATAAAAGGTACTTTTTTAATAAAAGGTACTTTTTTATTAAAAGGTACTTTTTTAATAAAAGGTACTTTTTTAATAAAAGGTACTTTTTTAATAAAAGGTACTTTTTTAATAAAAGGTACTTTTTTAATAAAAGGTACTTTTTTAATAAAAGGTACTTTTTCAATAGAAGGTACTTTTTCAATAAAAGGTACTTTTTCAATAAAATGTACTTTTTTAATAAAAGGTACTTTTTTAATAAAAGGTACTTTTTTAATAAAAGGTACTTTTTTAATAAAAGGTACTTTTTTAATAAAAGGTACTTTTTTAATAAAAGGTACTTTTTCAATAAAAGGTACTTTTTCAATAAAAGGTACTTTTTCATTAAAAGGTACTTTTTCAATAAAAGGTATTTTTTCAATAAAAGGTACTTTTTCAATAAAAGGTACTTTTTCAATAAAAGGTACTTTTTCATTAAAAGGTACTTTTTCAATAAAAGGTATTTTTTCAATAAAAGGTACTTTTTCAATAAAAGGTACTTTTTCAATTAAAGGTACTTTTCAATAAAAGGTACTTTTTCAATAAAAGGTACTTTTTCAATAAAAAGTACTTTTTTAATAAAAGGTGCTTTTTCAATAAAAGGTACTTTTTCAATAAAAGGTACTTTTTCAATAAAAGATACTTTTTTAATATAAGGTACTTTTAATTGTTATCTTTTATTTAACCTTTTCCTTTTTTAAAATTAATTTATTTTTTGAGCTTAAGGTTTGTTTTTTTTTTATAAAAATATTATCTATTTTTCAATATTGATATAACAGCTACTTTTTTAATAAAAAGGTATTTTTTTAATAAAAAAATATTTTTTTTTAATAAAATGTACTTTTTTATTAAAAAAAAAAAGCTTGCCCATATTTTAAATTTTTCAAATACTATTTTACTAAATAATGACTTTGACTATACCACAAATATAAATTTTCATTAAACCAGTACAATGAAATGTATAGCAAACACGTTTGAAGATTAGTAACCAAAAATCTTATTTATGGCTAATTAACTGAGTATATAGAATTTTTTTCAATACGTTATATTAATGTAACCTACATTGTTATATATTGTGGTTTTCTACCATGTTGTACGATTTTTGTTTTTATAATAATATTTTATAAGGGCATAGGGTATTATGATCTCATAAATATGTAGAAAAATATCCCTAATTTATGTTTGGTTTATATTTGTTTCCTTTAATTGTTTTCAATTAAATTTTGAAAAATAAAAAAAAAAGTATAAAAGCACACCATGACGATGTCTCTCACGTCGTAAAAAACGTTCTCTTTCTTTTGTATGTGCAGATTTCAAAGGTTCAGCATCTTTTCAAATTGGTTTTTTTTGCGATTCCAATTGATTTTCTTTGCAAATCCAATTAGTTTTAGCAGATTTCCCAATTGGATTTGAAAAAAGGTTTAAAAACAGGGAAATTTACTCAAATTTTTGCAGAAATCAGGGAAATTTGCTCAATTTTCCCCTGTTTTCTCAAAGTTTCTGAACCTTTGTATTCTGTATAAAATTTAATTTGGCCGCTGACGGCGTTGCATCCTCTATACTATTCTTCCTCTATGATAAAAGCACATTTGCTTTGTAATGGCTCATAGTATAAACAAAATTTTGGTTGAACGGTTCTCCATGACGTATGAGTGTTTTTTTTATAAGGTAAACACAAACATATTACTCATACGCTTGTACAACTAATGAGATTAACATGTAATAAATTTTCTTACAATGCAAGTGCATCCTCAATTTAATAGTTTTAATATTATTTTTAAGTGTTTGTTTGATAAAGCAAACTGGGTAAAAAGTACTACTTAGTACAAGATTTAAATTTTAAAAAATTGAAAATTTGTTTCAACTCAACATTGTGTTGTAAAATGGAAATGAAAGGGCATCCGATAGAAAATACATTTCGAAATTTCCTTTTTGTTTATGAGAAAATGATGATTTTGGAAAATTGATTATGAAAAATGCTGTTTAGTAGCCCTATAAATTCTCTTTTATTTGAGTATAAAATTGAGTAAAAAAAATTTACCATTTTTTGCCAAAAAAGATAGGGTATCAACTTAATATTGTACTCAAATGAAAGGGAATTGAAAGGGTATCCCATTAAAATACATTTCAGTGTGAAATTAAGAAAATTATGATTATGGAAATTTCAATGCACCACAAACCATACTAAATCTCAAAATTTTCCATAGATTATGGAAATTTTTAATTTAACCCTCTAATGCCCAAGATCGCCAAAAAGCGATCTTCAGATATTAGAAGTTTAAGCAATAGCGTATATTTTATTAATATAAACATAATTTACTACTATTTTTTTGGATTTAAACTCTTGTTAAAGGATATAAAGTCAAAAGTTTGTAAATTTGAAAAAATTAACTTCTTAAAACAGAAAAAATATTTGAAAATATTTAAAAAATCGCAGTATTGATTATAACAAAGGTAGTTTAGTCTCTACTTTTAAATGAGTTATTATTTTTAAGCTCCTGGACTCACAGGACATAATCAGGCCATTTTTTACGAATATCGTTATTAACTCAAAAATCAGCTTAAAAGATTTAGATATTAGATATTGTAAAAATATTATCGATATCTGAAGAAAGAGCATTCAAGAGTTAAATAACGAAATATTTGTACTTGAAAATTTAAATATAAATATAAAAAGAATAATTGCAAATTTTTATGTAATTCCCCGGGTTTGGTAATTTTATTAAGAAAAATGTGTAATCACAAGTCATTTGAAAATTTAAATATTTTATTTAAAAATATTGACACAATTACAGAACAGATGAATGAATACTTTAAGAATCCTATCTCGTTGGCTGATTTTGAGTAGCACCACGATCTTGATTTTGATAAGGTTTCCTACGTTTGGGATTATTATTCGTATTTCTTTGTGGAGTATTTGTTGAAGTAGTACTATAATCGTTCAGTTCTCGTTGATTTTGATTATTTGAAGTATTTGAACGTTGTTGCGGCTGCTGTGATTGATTTTTATTTTGATTATAATTTGATTTTCTATAACCTTGATTACTATTGCGTGACCTTTGATTATTGCTACTTGAGGAGGCTGATGTAGATGGCGTCTGATTATTATTATCAAAAAACAAAAAATCGGATTTTGTATTTGGTTTTTGCAGTCTAAAATAAATGATATAAAAAAATTGAAATAAATTGCAGTATAATTTGATATTTTATTTAACCCACCCAGCAACACTATCTTCTATAGGCTCCAAACTCATAAATATATGCAGTGAAGGTATTTGTCTATTGGCCACAATTTCCTCTAGTCCATCCATTTGGGGTTTCCAATGTTCTTCAACTCTATATAATAAAAAATAAACAAATATTTCATGAATTTTGTTTCTATACTTTTTAAATCATTCTAAATTTTCGTTTACGTTGTATAACATGTTCTGGTGACTTGATACAAAGGATATGTTCTCTTAAGTATTTCAGCACAGGATATTGTTTTTACCACACCACCACCATTGCCGCTCCATACTACATGTTTATGTTCTCCTTTATTTAAAGCATTTTTTGCATAAGTTATAACATTATTAACTTTTGTGCCACCATTAACCTTTAGAAATTATTTTTGTTAATTAATAAAATCCTTTTATAAATAAAAAAAAACCAATACAAAGCTTACATGCATCCATAGAAATTCCGTTTCTTTAGGTAAGAAATCTTTAAATGGCAGTTCTTCCTTGGTCAGTTGTTTTTCAATATTTTCACCTTTTCGATAGTGCATCATGATGCTGAAAATAATGGACAAAGATTTCCAAATTAATACATTTAAAATAATAAAAAGTCATTAAAAAGAAAATTTTTCAAAAAAAAAAAAAAAAATATTCATTCGAATAGAAAAAACTTTCAGATTTTTAGTAATTTTTCTTATAAAATAATCATCAGAATTCAATGATTTCTTTTTATCAAAAAATTTTCAGACTCCGAATTCTCTGCCCTATTAAAATTTACCTAGATTATACTTGAAATTTGATGATTTATCTATAAAAAAAATTTTGTCAAATAATTATTTAAATTGCCCAAATTTCAAATAACGAATAATTCGAATAATTTTATACAATTGATAATATCGAAATAAGATTTAAAGTTTTTTAAAACACAGTTTAAAAAGTAAAAATAAAGAAATCTACAAAGAATTTGTTTACAAAATTGTACACTCAGAAAAAAAAGTTAGTAGAAATATTTGTAAACGGTTTTCAATCTCACTTTACTATTTTTGTATTGATTTTTAGTAACAAAATTATTATTTAGCAAATCTTTTTGCTATTTACATTTTACAAATTACAGAGTTTTTACAGAATGTTTACAAATTTTTGTTGCTAATTTCAGAAATCATTTTACAAATTTTTGAAAACCGATTTGCTAAAATTAGCAAAAAAATGTACTAATTTTAAAAAAGTGGATATTGAAGGAAATGTTATTTCCAATTAAAACTTACACTTACAAACTTAAATTGTCTTAAAATGTTACATATATTAAAAAAGGAATCGGAAGTGTGGATACCGAGTTTTTTTTAGTTCTAAAAATCAGCACTAAAAACAATTAAAATTTGACCTTTAAAGTAAAAAAATATTTTTAAAACAGAAATTACTAAATTAAAACAAAATAATAAATTCGTTTGTTTTTTTAAATTTTAAAGCTTTTGATTTTTTTTTAATTGTGTCTAAAATATTTTTTGAAATAAATAAATAAAAAATGTTGATGCTCAATAAAAAAAATATATTTGAAATTTTGTACTAATGTTAATAATATTTAGTAAATTTTTTCGCTGATTTTAGCAAACAGATTTTAAATTCCACTTTACTAAAATTTAGTAGCGGCTACTAATTTTATTGTAATACACGTCAGCAGATATGAGTTCTTAGGATTAGCAAAAAATACCGCTAGGCTCAAATTAGCAAAATTTCCCGTAATAACAGCAAAATTTTCAGTTGCCATTACAGATTTTTTTGGTGAGTGTACTTAAGAGAAATTAAAAAAAAAAAAATTAATCACAAAGTTTTTCTAATTATTTTAAACTTTTATTTTACCTTTTTTTAAAAAAAGTTTTTTTAAAATCCCTTGCCAAATATTTACTAAAATCAAATATAGGGACGAATGAACGTAAACATAGAGAAAAAATCTATCCTCAATAGAATTTCTCTCTTCATTTACTTTTGTATGTGTTCACTGCAAAAACTAAAATTCAGGAATTTCTATTCTCCTTTAACTCATTGAGGCCACTAGTTCATCTCAAATAACCAAAGTTTAATGCTAAATGAATGAATGTCAAATATGTATTGAAATATATAAAGTTTACGTTTAACTCATGTTGCTTCTTTCTAGATAAGTTATTATAGACGTAAATGAACGTCATACTAATCTAGGCTTAACTTTATAAAATGTAAAACATTGACGAAAGGCCTGCAGTGAGGTTTATTTTTTTTTTGGATACATTTTTCTTTTATTTGGATATAATTTTTACTAAAATTATGTTTGTTACCTTTTTTAAATAAAATTATTAAAACAACAAAATGTATGTCATTCTTAGAGAAAAGGTAAAAAAATTTAAACTTGGGCGCCTCGAAAATGTTTTTTTTTTTGATATTTCGTAGTGTAACTTCTTTTTCCTCATGCCAAAAGCTATAGAAAAATCAATATCGAAAAATGTTTGTCCTTACAAATCGGCCCACCCTAATGTATATATAATATAGTTATTGCATTAAGTTCTTATTTTCCAACTGCTCTGTAAGCAATTTTATTTTTATTAATAAAATTTAGTATAAAATTCATTAAATTTTGTTGCAAAATGTTTTTGTTCAACAAATTTTTAACAACATAGTATATACTCACCTTTTTGGTAAATACCCATGTATTTATCCATTTTTACCCAATTTACCTATTTGACCGGGTATTTACCATTTGGGTATTTACTCTTTGCCCATCTCTAGTCATTCTACATATTTTTTTTGTTTTCGATAACCTATAATTTCTAAAATTTTATTCGATTAACTTGTTAAAAAAATCTGAATAATTATTTTAATGGTTAATCAAAAGGCCTATCTTTGAAGAAAACCGTATGATAGTATTCATACGGTTTTCACAGAGAACACAGATTCGAGATGAAAACTAAATTTGTAATTTCTAGTCCAAAAACTAGTACATTTTTGAATTAGTACCGACATTTGTTACTGGGTATTTAATCTAAACGATTGGAAAGGGCCGTTTACTGGTACCTTTTTTTTGGGAAATCTTTGATTTTTTTTAATTTACTGTTACATTGTAAAAATGTTGAGTACCTTATATACAGAACTATACTGATATGGCTGTCAAATTTACATATTTTATTTGTTATTAAATTTAAGCGACCACGTATTTTTTCTCATTTAATATTTTAACAAATTTTCCGTGAACTCGTTTTTTTTTGTTATTTTTTGGAACAATTTGGCAACCCTGAACGATTGCAACATGCTGACGAACAAAAATGTCTGAATGTGTCTCTCTATTAGATTTTTTTTCTGAAAAAAATTTTTTAAATAATCAAAAATAAACTGCATTACCTATTCGAAAATATCGATAATATGGCATTTAGGGCAAAGAAGTTCAGGGATTTATAATAAAAATCAAAAAATATGCACATTTTTAAGTTTTCAATATTATCAATACAATTTCAGTATTTTTTGTTTTAAAAAAATTCTCTAATGCTCTTTCTTCAGATATCGATAATATTTATACCATCTTTTTTGGATTAACGTCAAAATAACAGATGTACCCAGCAAAAAAAGAGCGGAAAAAAATGTAGTAAAAAACCAAGGACGGTATTAAACTCAGAATGTACAAAATGCCAATTTTTTTTTACCCATAATGCTAACACCATGAAAATTTCATGGTGTTGTTTTAAATGTTGCGAATTAGGAACACTTTTAAAAATACCATTTAGCTTTAAAATAATTGCAGTTTGTGTCACTGAAAATAAAGAAAACTTTTGATAATACTGATATTTTGAAATCAGGCAAGATTTTCTATAAAATTCCGAACCAATCGAATCAATTTCATTATACAGGGTGTCCGCCGGGAAGGTATACTATTTTGTTTTGCCGCCATTTTGGTAAACATTAGTCTTGACAGTTCATATTTGGCAGTCGTGAAGTAGACACGTGGCAAATTTACTATGGAAAAATATGTTATTCGATAAACCAACGTGTTACAGTTTGCCCATGACAACCCCGATTTTCATGAAAAAATCATAATGAGTGACGAGGCACATTTTGAATGGATATAAGAATACACAGAATAGTTGGTTCTGGGCAATGGAGAACCCTCAAATTATTCATCAGTCATCTTTGCATCCATTAAAAGTGACAGTGTGGTGTTGGATCTTACTTCTTTGAAAATGAAAACGGCGTAACGGTAACTGTGAATGAGGAGCGATATCGTGATATGATTGAAAACTTTTTAACGCCACAATTGCATGCTTTACGCTTGATTAACATGTGGTATCAACAAGACGGTGCCACATCGCATACAGCCAGGATTACAATGGAATTACTGCGAGACCTCTTTCCACAACAAGTTATTTCAAGAAATGGTGATGTTCATTGGCCTCGACGGTCGCCTGCTTTGACTGTTCCGGACTTCTTTTTGTGGGCATAACTGCAAAGCAAGGTTTATGCGAACAAACCAGAAACGCTTGAGAAACTCAAACAAAATATTCGTGATGAAATTAATGAAATACCGCATGAAATGTGTGAAAATGTAATAAAAAATGTGCTTTAAAGTGCTCGCATTTGTGAGGCTAACAGAGGCGGACATTTATCTGATATTGTATTTCATACATAATTGCCGACATTAAATATAACATTTATCAATATAAGATCCATTCTCTTTCATTTAATCAAAAATTATAAACAAAAAAAAGTAGTAGTATACCTTCCCGGCGGACATCCTGTATAAATAAATTTAATTAAACAATTTTATTCAACTGGAATGTTGCTTTAGAGATAAAGATACATATTTTTGTTGAAAAAAAATTTTTTTTGATAAAATTTGTTTTCGCTTTAACGAAACCAAGTTTAACACACATCCAAAAGCTCTGGCTTAGAGGTTTTTTAAATATTAAAAAATTAAATTAATTGTGAAATATATTACAAACAAAAAGGGTTTTTATATGTAAATATAAATATAATTATATACGAAAATTTGTTTAAAAAATAATTCAGCTAATCGGTTTAATATAATATTAAAATGAAAAAAAAAAGGTAAACATTTGTGTTTTCTTCAAATATTCAAGCTTTTTTAAAAAAAATATATGATTCTTTGCTAATTAAACACGTACATAATGGCATTATATGTTAAGTTTAGGAATTTGTCTAAAAGATCAGCATCAGATCAGAAAAATCACCAATTGTCGCTACTTTATGTGTATCTTTTTGAACTATATCGTTTTTTCTGCTGGGTATTAAAATGTCAAAATATTCACAAAACTATGACAAAATATGTATTTATGTATATACAAATATACTTTAATATATCTATGCAATTTTCTTGCAAAATTATTAATTCGTAAAAATAGTTGGTTAACGTTGTTTTCCAGCTTATAACAATAAACATATATTTACCTGTAAAAGCTTGCTTATAAAATAATTGAAAACAACCTTTAGATGCGAATGCTTGTAATACAGACTTTTGAATGCTCCACAGAACACTTAAATGTTTGTAAGATACTCAATGACTGTTCGTGAAATACTAACATTTATTCATAGACAATTTACTTAAGTGTGAGACATGAAAATTCTTAAGAGTACATTATGATGCCTACATCTGCCGAATCAAACAGCTAATTAACTCGTCTGCCGTTTACCTGCAGACATTAAACCCAAAATAATTACTTTGTCCTCAGACGTTAAACCGAAACCATTCTACACTCACCAAAAAGAGGCTGTGATGGCAAATGAAAATTTTGCTGTTTTCAAAAAATATTTTAGACAAAATTAAAAAAAAAAAAATCAAAGGCTTTAAAATTTTAAAAAACATAAACGAATTTATTATTTTGCTTTAATTTGGTAATTGCTGTTTTGAAAAATATTTAAGTCAATTTTTTTTTTGCTTTTAAGGCAAAATCTTAATTGTTTTAGGGCTGATTTTTAAACTAAAAAAACTTTTTAGTGCTATTTTAAGTTTATGTCCTATTTTTAGACATGAGTTGCTTTTATTCACTTCCGATCCCTTTTTTTTAATCTCCCATCAAAACTTTGGTAATGTGTGCGATATTCTCATGCATTACCTGGTAATGATAGCTCGTTACCTTTTTCATTATTTGCAAGCGTAAAGTAATAAGTTACTGATTATTGATTACGTAATATATGATTTATAAATGTGAAGTAATAATTGAAATATTTTTAAAAATCTATTTTTAGATACATTACTTTGCGTTTTTTTTGTAATCAAAAGGGTAATGTATGTTTGTTTTGATAACACTAGCGAAAAAACAAAGCGCAACAATTCATTTAAGTTTAAAGCAATCAAATACTATATGCGTCGATAGCTCAGTGGGTAGAGTTCTTGGCTGGCAACCAGATTTCCCAGGTTCGATTCCCATCTTGACCACATTATTTTTAATTAGAAATAATTTAAATAGAACATTTGTAATAATTTTTTTTAATAAAAATTCCTCTTTTTTAAAAATCTATTTTTAGACACATTACTTTTTCTATTCTCGTAACCATATAAGTAACCCTTTACATTATCACCTCTAAAGTAATGGGTATATACATTACTTTGAGGCTCATCGCCTATAAAATTCATCAATGAAGTAAGGTGTAAAGTAATTCATCGCCCCCCATGGCTATACATTACTTTACCCATTATTTGGTTATGTGTGGTTTTGCTGGGCTATGTAACACTTAAAGGCGATTTAAGTTTGTTGGTGTAAGTTTAAATTAGAAATAACATTTTCTTCAATATACACTTTTTTGAAATTAGTAATTTTTTTTTTGCTAATTTTAGCTAATGATTTCTGAAATTAGCAACAAAAATTTGTAAATATTCGGTTAAAGTTCTGTAATTTGTAAATAGCAAAAAAATTTACTAAATAATAATTTTTTTTACTAAAAAACAGTACAAAAATAGTAAAGTGGTATTGAAAACCGTTTACAAATTTGTCTACCAACTTTTTTTTCCGAGTGTATGGAATTTATCAGCTAAACTGATTTGAAAACAACATTATGTTAACAAAAAAAAAATATAATATAAAAAATAACCTTAAGTTAAATATGTTTCAAAAACACCCTTTATTGAATGGCGGAGTGCAAAATTTCCCAGCAGAAACAGACATTACCAAGTAATTAGCACAAAAAGGGTTTCACTAGTTTCCAGGCTATTTACCCGCTAAATTACTTTTGTTCGCGATGTCCCAAAGTTTCTGGGTGGTCATTACCCTCTCGCTTAATGAGTTACCAGCCTGGTTACTCATAGTGAAAAATATAAGTGGTTACATACAACAGTAAAGTAAGTAGTTACTCTTACTAAAATAATAGTGGACCTTACTTAAGTATTTTTTTTTAATAAAATAAATAGATAAGAATAATTTGTATTTGAATTTATTAAAAAACAATATTTAAAATATTAATTTTTTGCATTAGAAATTCTTTAAAATATTAAATTTTTTTCAAAGTCACTTTTTACAGCAGATAATTTTCTATTTTATTATATAATTTTTCAAAACAAATTAATCAATAAATATTAAAGAAACAGCAATACGAATTAGGTACTTATTTCACTAACCACCAGCACATCATAATTTTGCATGTACATATAAATACTTCTACCATCCATTATCAGTAGCCCATTATTTTGTATTTTAAAGTAATGAAAAATGTAACCACATAGTAATCTACACAATAATGACCAGTCATTACCATGTTTTTGCTGGGTTATTACCAAGACGAGAGAAACAATGTTCATAGAGCTTTTAAAATTGTTTTCAATCCCTCGTTTTAAAAAAACACTATTTGGAGGCAAGATTTTTCACTTTGTCCTTGGTAGGTCTTTCTGGCACTATTCCAAAGATTTGCTTCGTCGGATGCACAAATAAGAAACTGATTGCTGTATTTAACTTTACTTTCAATTTGGAACGCAATTTTATTGGATCTAAAACTCATATTGTGAATTTTTTTTTTAAATAAAGTGATGCCAGATTTTCACAATATTTGCATACATACCATTTCTGAATGCTGTGCAATAGAAACTAAATTTTATGAACTAGATTTTCGTCAAAATCCGGTTTAAACGAGATTTCGCACGTAGTATAAAATCAGTATAAATATAACCCCTCACACTTATTCCTAGAATTATATCTTCATGTACCCTTATTTCTAGGCCCACAATTTCAAGCAATAGATACGACACCTACCAGTGCTTAGATATCAATTGGGTTTTGTTTGTCTACCCGGTAGATATCTCAGCACTGGTGGGTATCTTTTGCTTAGAATTACGGTCACTAGAATGGTATTAAAAAGCAAAAATGAACCTAAACTGACAATCTTCAAGTTTTCAGAAATGATAATTAAATAAATAATAAAAAACTTATTTAATTAAGTTTAAAGAGTTTTGAACATTACCCAGTAATTAATTATTCCTCAGATTCCTGTGCAAGCTTCTTGATAACAATTCTTTATATATAATTTTTCGTTTAGTCAGATTCTAAAGACTTTGGAATATATACAAAAAAAATATAGAATTATCTTGTAATTTAGTGTAATCACTTCTAGTATAAATTGAATTATTGTTGGTTAAGTGTTGATAGCTTGAGATGATGATGAAAATGGTGATGATGACATGGTGGCAATTGAGAAAATATGGGGAAAATTCTTCTAAACATTCCTTAAAGAAAGTCGTAATAATTCCTTTTTTCCTTTTTTTTTATTGAGCAATGGTTGTGAGTGAGTGAGTGGGTCGGTCGTTGGATAGATGCTAGTTAGTTAAAGTTGATCTATTTCAATTTTTAATTGTGTATGTAGTATGCCTGTGTGAAAATGGCTTTGACACGTCCTTGTCGATTGACACGTGGTGGAGGAATAAAATTAATAAATTGTTTAAGTGTAGTAATGTTTGTGTGTGCGTGTATTTTTTAATTCAATGAAACGGAAGTGAAATAGTGGATTCATTTTATGTACAATACATACAAAAATAAAACACAATAATGGTTCCACAAACAAGTGGTTGTTCCACACCAACTTGTGTTAATTTATTGTAATTTCTTTTTATAACGTGTTTAGATTACATTAAAAGATCTGCTAGAGGTGGAGTTAAAAAAACTTTAATACTACAACCCATGAGATTTACCAACTAATTAAACAATCTACTACATTGCAATATAAATATGACAACCTTTATAAAAGTATATCCCAAATATTTATAGTCTAAACCAGATATAACATACAAGACCATAACTTTTATATTCATTTCTGCTGTTTATTAAAGGATTCAAAAAGTATTTGCACATTTCTAGTGCATGTAAATATCCAGCAAAAAAATGGACATGATTTTACAGGCAATGCAGAAATAAAAAAGGATTTTAAGTGCTATTTTTTCTTTCCCTCAAAAAAAAAAAAAACGCAACAAGAGAAGGCATAAGTCGGACATCGCGAACAAAAATCATGTCATATATATCTGCAATAAAATAAGCTGCTTCGAAAAATACACTAAAAATAAGCACTTGTTGCGGGTATACGACATGATTTTTGTTCATCATTTCTCACTTTAGAAACAATAAATTAGAACAAAAATACAACATCACACATGCAGCATTTTTTTACTGCAACTTTGGAATAGAGCGAAAAAAGTAGCGCTATAAAATGCGTGGTTCTATTTTTGCATTGCTTCTAAAATTGTGTCAATTTTTTCTGCTGGGTAGCGAGGTTTTTGTTTATATAAAAAATCAAGAGTATAAGTTGTTGTTGCAGCTGAAGGTATTGATGCTCTAAATTATATAAGACATTTTGTTGATTACATTTTTATGTTGTTGCTGTTGTTTTTGCTTGTCTACTTTGACAAATAAAAATGCAATTTAAAGTTGACCCATTTTAGTTATTAAGCTAAGGAATTACATTAGTTATGCCTCGTTTACATTTGCATTTAAATCACGAGATTTTGACCAAAATCGAGATTTCAATTAAAATCTCATGTTAAATCTCAAGACAATCTTAAGCAAATAAAACTTCGTAAAATAATGAGATTTGTAAGAAATCTCATGAAAATCTCGCAAATCTGTAGACTTTTAAAGAGTACAACACTGCGTTTTATTTTGTAGAATGTTTGCCTGAAAAAGTGGCAACGCTGGTAAACAGCTGATAAAAAAAATAAACAAAATATATACCAAAATAATGAAATAAAATAGTTATTAAAATATAATGAAAACATGTTTAAACAAAAAAAAAAAAATATGTCACTAATCAAAAGACGTATTGCATGGTTCTAATTTTTACTTTGGGCGGAGGAAAAAAAAGGAAGAGAGCTTCACAAATTATCTGTAATTCTGTCATCAATATAATAAAAATTATTGACTAGCTTGTAGTTCTAATAGAAAAATAAATTTACTTATACACTCACCAAAAAAAGTTTGTAATGGCAGCTAAAAATTTTGCTATTATTACGGGAAGTTTTGCTAATTTGAGCCCAGCTGTATGTTTTGCTAATTTTAGCAACACATGTCTGCTGACGTGTAGTACAATGAAATTAGTAGCCGCTACTATTAAATTTTAGTAAACTTTTTAAAAAGTGGAATTTAAAATCGGTTTCCTAAAATTAGCTAAAAAATGTACTAAGTTTTATTATTATAAGTACAATTAAATTAGTATAAAAAATTAGTAAGCGCTACTAAATTTTAGTAAATTGCTGTAAACTAAATAAATTATAAAATATAGTAAAATTTTAATTTATAAAAAAATTTACTCAATTATTTTTAGATGCACTCGTTGCACTTTAATGCTGCTAATTTCTTTTAAATTTGCTTTACGAATTCGAATATACAAATTAGTAATTTTTTTTATCGACCAACATTTTTTTTATTTATTTATTTATTTATATTAATCATATAATTACAAATTATATCCTAATACCCTAACCGAGCACTAGCAATAAAGGCTATCGGCTCGTTGTAGCGAAAACAGACCAGAGCCTCTGGTGAGAATTGAACCTACGACCCCCGCACTGATAAGCTAGCACGCTACCAACTAGCTTAAAAAATAGTTAAAACATTAACGAATTTATCATTTTGTTTTAATTTGCTTATTTTTATTTGGAAAAATGTTTTTAGTAAATGTTTTGGATTTTTAAAAATAAAATTTCCTTCAATATCCACTTTTTTTAAAACTAGTAAATTTTTTTTGCTAATTTTAGCAAACCTTTTTTCAAAAATTTCTAAACTGATTACTGAAGTTAGCAACAAAATTTTGTAAATATTCTATAATTTGTAAAATGTAAATAGCAAAAAAATTTTCCAGATAATATTTTTTTTTCCTAAAAGTCAGTATAAAAATAGTAAAGTGGGATTTAAAACCGTTTACAAATTTTTCAATTAACTTTTTTTTCTGAGTGTATAACTAGTGTTAAAATCTTTACATCAAATTATGCAGATTGTACTACGCTATAGAATAAAGTGCCTTTTACAATTTGAGGTTTTTTTTATGTTCCCAGCAAAACTTTGGTAATGGGTGCGATATTCTCATGCGTTCCCTTGTAATGATTGCTCGTTACCTTTTTCATTATTTGCAAGCATAAAGTAATAAGTTACTCATTATTGATTACGTAATATATGATTTATAAATGTAAAGTAATAATTGAAATATTTTTGAAAATCTATTTTTAGATACATTACTTGTGTTTTTTTTTGTAATCAAAAGTGTAATATGTTTGTTTTGATAACACTAGCAAAAAACGAAGCGCAACAATTCATTTAAGTTTAAAGCAATCAAAAATTATATGCGTCGACAAATATTTTAAATAAAATATTTGTAATTTTTTTTAATAAAAATTCCTCTTTTTTTTTAAATTTATTTTTAGACACATTACTTTTTCCATTCTTGTAACCATATAAGTAACCCCTCTAAAGTAATGGGTAAAATTCATCAATGAAGTAAGGTGTAAAGTAATCCATCGGCCCCTATGGCTATACATACATTACTTTACCCATTATTTGGTTATGTGTGGTTTTGCTGGGTTGGTTTGTTTACAAGAAACTGTGGTTGTCAAATCGAAATCTCGCTAAGGGCAAATGGAAACGGTCAACATTTCTGTGCAAGATTTCCATTGAAATCTTGACAATTAAAGTCGGATGTAAACGCAGTATTAAATGTGTTAATAAAAAAAATTTTAACTTATTTTCATAATTAAATTTAATTAAAAAATAAGCATCGTTGGTTGTGAATTTGCAAACAAATTTAAACTAATATTACATCAAATTAAAATTAGTAGTGAACTAATACTGTACAGATACCAGGTACCAGGTTCCAATTATTATTTACTATCACCAAAAAAAAATTATATAGAATTTGGAAAAATAACTTAATTGAAGGAAAAATTTAAATCAAAACAGCGCCAAAGGCGATTTTTACCAAAACTAAGAAACAAATTTTACTTAAAATTTGGTCAAAATTTCTATTAAAAACTAAATTTTTATTAGAAAACATAGCAAAATTTCATCTTAATTAGTTCATATATCATCCTTAATTTTACTTTTAGTTAGGAAATGTTTCCTTGATTCTAAGAAAAATTTTATTTTATTTAAGTTTATTAGATATTTTTTTTATGACTAAATATAAGAAACTACTTTTTAACATCAAGTTAGCACTTCTTTTCAGTGAAAATTATACTTGAATTAAATAAAAAAAAATTCTAATAAATATGAAATTGTGTTATTCTAATGAACTTCCAAAAGAATTCATATGTTCATATTTCATTGCTTCTACATAAAGCATAAGTGATGGTATATCATATATTTTCTGAATCTAAAGTATTTATTGAAAATATTGTTTTCTAATTATTCAATGTGAAAATACTTCCGTAGACCTTTTATAATTTTTTTATTAAATCATTTTTGTATTTATTGTTTAATGCATTTTTTCAGCTTTCAAGTAATTATGGCGACACAATCTGTGCATTTTTGCATTATGTATTTTATTTAACACTACACAATTTCCAGCTTTAATTCAGAGTTTTCCAAAATAATTTTAAAATTGTGTGAAAATAATCGAAAATAATTTTAAAATTGTGTAAAAATTATTTCAAGTTGTCCAAAAAGGTTTTAGAATTGTCCAACAATTTTTTAAAATTGTTCAATACATTAAAATTTTTGAAAAATATTTCAAAGTTGCCCAAAAAAGCTTTTTCACTAATTCAGTATTATGTACGAGTGTGTTATTTGTTCTAATAGAAAAGAGTATTTCTATATCAGTGCATAAAGTTCGCTTCTTTAAACTTATTTTTCTACATTCTTGTGAATTGAATATTCATCAAAGCTTAAATATTACAAAGTATATGAACATTTTCCACTCATGCATCTAAATATGTCAAATCATTGTATTTTCATTGCTTCCTTAGTAAGAGTAATGCAAGTAGCTATATTTGAATACTTCCATCCTATGATCTGCTAATGTTAAATTCATCGATTAAACCATCAGAAAAGAAGTAATGCCTTTGGCATAGTAGTGATGCTTTTATTGCTTCTTTGGCAGCTTAATTTTTGCTTGGATTTTTTGAACTAAATTATGTTTTATTATTTTTTTTTAACTAAACTTAGTTTTATAATATTTAAGTATGCAAATTCTTAAAACTAAAATGTTTTTCTTAAAAATTTATAATTTTTTTAATATACTTGTTTTTAGAAAAGATATGAACTATTTCTGAGTATATAAACTATTTCGTTTTTTACCCAAACATAGGAATTTTTATTCTTTTAAAGGAAAATTTTTAATAAAATTTGACTTAAATTGAGGAACATTTTTAATAGAGTATTCAAAAAACCGTCCTTTTGAAAAAACCGGTTTCGGTTTTCTTCGAAAAATCTAATTTTAAAAAAACCGGTTTCGGTTTCGGCTTTTGCAGAAAAAAGCGATCAACCGGTTTTTTCGGTTTTTTTTTAATTTGAATAAAAAGCTTATATAATTTGTTAAAAAACAGAATTTAATAAAGCTAGAAGTGGAAAATACTCTTTCACTAATAGTAGATGTTGGACAAATAGTCAAAAGACAATTATATAAATTGTCCAACTTTTCAGTTCTTTTGTCGCATTTATCAAGATATATGAAATCATCATATGTGACCTTCTCCGAGAAAAGAGACCTAGTGTGTCAAAAAACGGGTTTGGACTTAAGAGTGGATTCTGGTACCTAAAAGGGTGTAGAATAAGATGAAATGAGTTAGATAGATATTTACCCCATAAAAACGTACAAAACGAACTTGGGAAAATCGATCAAAATGGAAAAAACATTAAAATTTTACTTTTTTTTTAAATTGTTTTTAAATTGTCACTCTAAAAGCGGAAAAAAATACGTCACCACATAGGCAAGACGTCACCAAAGTCGGCACCCAATCATAACCAACCATACCACATCGCATTTCCCAACTGAAGGTGTGTTCACAGTGATAATGCGTTATAAAACTTTAAATGCGTTTTTCCCAAAACTTTACTTTCAAACACTAGGTCCCTTTTCTCGGAGAAGGTCACATATAATGATGAATGATTTTGTACAGTCTCTTTTTGAGGATTTTGAATACTTTTTATTGTGTTATTTAGATCACAAATTAAACTATTTGAATTTGGAATATCCACAGTTAAGTCTTCATCGGAATCTATCAGACTTAAATCTAAATCTTCATAACCAAACAAACGATTATAAAAGTGTTCGGAAAAAATAAAAGAGTCCAAGTAACCCAGTTGGTGATGTAATTAAAAAAACCGGTTAACCGAACAAAAAAGACCGGTTTTCGGTTTTCTTCGAATTTACAAAATATTCGAAACCGATCGGTTTTTAAAAATAAAGAAACCGGTTGACCGGTTTTCGGTTTCGGTTTTTGAATACTCTAATTTTTAAACTATTTTTAAGAAAATTTTGAATTAATTATCAAATGTTTAATGTGTTTGTAAGTCAAGGTAGAGCAAGGTAAATAATATAATTGCTCTATTTCACGTTGAAGGCATAGTCATTTTATTATTTAAGTTTATTTTAATTTTTTTTTAAGTCTAACATTAGCTTTTTTCTTAACTTTTTCTTGGATTTTAAAGGTTTTTTTCGATATAAATATAAATTTCTCTTACACTTACATAATATTAAAAAAGAAGAAAATTGAGGTTCACGCATGATTGATGTGTGGGGTTATTCCGTAACTACGTGAAAATTTGTCACGTTCAAATATGTAACTCTAATATATTTTTGGCACAGGTTGAGCTACTAATATCAAAACTATATTTAGGTAAATTAAGTAAAACTTAACATTATGTAACTCTCCCTCTCCCTATCCTAAACATGGTAGAGTTTTTTGATATGACAACTTTTTATATAGTTATGGAATAACCCCAATAAAGTTTCCTTCACGCATAAATCACGTGGATCACTTTAATTTCGAGTCTCCACACATTTAAGAATTTTCTTGAACGAGTTTTAATGGAATTTTTCAGTAAACTAAAGAAGTTTTCAGTACAAACAGTGATCAAATAATTTGTGATTGTTGATGCGATTTTGATTAAAATTTTGTAATATTAACAAACAAACAAATTAATTGGTTTTTGCAAATACAATTAATGAGGAGACTCATGAATCGACACAACAACATTAAATTAGACAGTTTTGAAACCAAAATAATTTTGCTTCCTTTTTATTTTAAATATGTTTCTAAAGGGTGTCCCAAGAAGAACGCAATTTTTAAATTTTAAATAAAACACAGATATTTAAAAAAAAATCGTGAAACTTTATTATATCGTAAAGTAGACAGAATGAGGTTATGTATGGAACAATATATCGTGCAGATGGCCGCCGCGGCTTTGCTGGCATGCACGCGATCTTTTAATGAAATTTTCAATGACCGTTTTGCATGAATGCTGCGGTATTTCATTAATGCAGCGTCCAATTTCCTCTTTTAAGGCTTGAGTCGTCGTCGGCTTATTCGCGTAAACCATCGACTTAAAAAAACCCCAAAGAAAAAAATCTAATGGTGTTAAATCGCACGATCTAGGCGGCCAATTCTGATCTCCAAAACGCGAAATAACATGACCGGGAAATGACTGATGCAGCAATTGAATTGTTTCTCTGGCTGTATGACATGTGGCGCCGTCTTGTTGGAACCACATGCCCTCCACATTCATTTCTTCAATTCTAGGCAAGAAAAAACTGGTTATCATTTCACGATACCGAACACCATTGACTGTTTGCGCTAGACCTGCCTCATTTTTATAAAAAAAAGGTCCAATGATTCCTCCAGCACAAAAACCACACCACACAGTGACACGTTGAGGATGCATTTGCTTCTCGTGAATCACTCGAGGATTTTCCTCACCCCAAATGCGACAATTCTGCCTATTGACGAAGCCATCAAGATGAAAATGGGCCTCGTCACTGAAGATAATTTTATCGGCAAAATCAGCATTTTCATGTTGTCTCTCCAATACCCAATTAACGAACTCCCTTCGCTGTCCATTTTTACTAACCTCGTACCTTCTACTAGCAAACAATAACAATTGTTCAAATGTCAAACAATGACACTTCGAATGTTGCCAGATTTAAAAACTGCGTTCTTCTTGGGACACCCTTTAAAATGTTCCCAAAAATATAAGATTTAATTTAAATATGCTATTGTATATTCACCCTTATTCTAGTTGTCGTTATCAATGTCGTCGTCGTTTTTAAGTCAACATCACTTTGCTTCGACGTCGACATCACTTCCACAACAAATTGGTATTTCAGAAAAGTGTTGTAACGACGTCGACAGTTTATCGATTTAAACAAAAACACATCCTTAAAAATTGAGTCGGCAGATTTATTTTGTTTATTATTTTGCGAAAAAATGTTTTTTATGTGTAATTTAAATTCTGATACCAGTGATGAAGAAAATAAAGAAAATCTAGTATTGGAAAGAAGACTTCTCATACAGAAATCCAATATCTTTAATCTGCCGGATAACAAGTGAATAGCAAAATCAAAGTCTGTTACTTCAAAGAATGTTAATCTTCTAATTTTTTTAAAAGGTTTGAAAGTTACTTTCGGCTGAATAAAACAGCCTTCAAAGATTGTTTCAATAGCACCTAATTTGAAAACCGGAATCAAGTCCACATTTATTTCCAAAACAATAAAGTTGGCAGCTACATTAAGATTTTTAGTCCAGGGGTCGTACCAGCTCAGTGTTGGAAACGACTTTAACTTAGGGTTCAGCTGTTTCTGAAACTGTTGAAGATTTGCCACAGCTTCCTCCAGCGGGCTTGAATCTTCCGCCACCTGTAGCATTACACTCGGCTTTCTTGGCTACCATTTTCTTTTTAACTTTAAATTTTAAGTCTCGCCAAACCTATAAATAAATTTTGTTATATTTTTATAATTTACTTTATATGATCATGCTTTCTTTACCTTCTGGCATCCATCTCACATTATTCTCGGTGGGCCAAGTGCTATTAATAAATTTGATATTTCTTCCCATTTTTCCGTTTTTTTTTTTTTCAGTCATTACTTTTCCTCAAGTCGTTACTAAAAATTGTGTCGACAAAATCAGAGTCGTTTCAAGACAATATCGTCGTCACATTTTCTTACAGAATACTAAATACTTGTCGACAGTTATCAATTATTTTCGATAACGACAACGGGAATACCAATTTCAAAAAAAAAATCCCAAGACGACATTGTTTTGTGTCGATGACGACAACTAGAATAAGGGTGAATAATTACTGTGACTATGATGTTTAATAAAAAATTAATAATAAAAAATTATTTCATAGCCAAAAATTACTTAATATCTGACAACCGCTTTTTGGAGGTCTTGGACATTAAATAATTCATCAACATTACTCACAAGTAAAAAGAATATTTTTTTTTAACAGTGGTTTCTCACGCATATATTTTAAAAGCTTTACATTATTTGTATTAAGAAAAAGGTTCTGCCAGCAATATAAATATCAAACATACTTCAATTAAGTATTTATATCTTATTTTTAAAATCCACCATCAGTTCAATATACATATGTATTTATAATTTAGTAGTGTTATCTTTATAATTGCTATGTAAGGTATGAGTTATGCATATTTAAATGTATTTTAGTAAAATACTTAAGACTTCACACAACATCATGTTTAAAAATAAAATAAAACTTATGAATGAATAGCACAGACATTTTGGGGACATTTTGGTATTTAATAAAAATTCAATTGTGTAAAATTCAATAAAAATTAAAATTTAAATAAAATAATTATGGTGTTCGCTAGTTAACATAAATTTATCAAATTATGCCTACATGTTTTGAAATGAAATTGACAACACATTTTGAATGTCAAAAACCAAAATTTAGGCATTAAAAGGGCAGCAATTTAAGCAAATTATTTCCCTTGCTTTGGCATAAAATACGAGGGTTGTATAATAACTACGTGGTTTCGAACTGAGGGAGGTGTTGTATGCTTTATAAAAATCTAGGTTGTTTATTTTAATGGGGACTCTAAAAAATAAGCTGACTCCAAGTAAAAATTGCTAGCTCAGTAACACACTCATAGAAAAAAGTATGTAGAAAAATTAGTTAGTAATACCATTTTGTAAGTTTTTACCAAATTTTTAGTTAAATGATGAGTGCAGTTTATTATTTACTTTATTTTTTTTTTGCAAAAGTTCAGCATAAAACCCGTCTATACTCTATGAGGGTGTTCCCCCAGATGAAATTGGGATATAAGAAGAGAACACAAAAGTAATAAAAATTTGATCAGATAGAGGCCTAATTGCATTTTTTGGTGGCAAAATGAATTTCAAAGTTACTCAAGTTGTTGTGGTTATAAAATACCTTTCATTTGATACCAAATTTTTATGTTGGTTCTTTGAAACGAAAATGAAAAAAAAAAAATAGCAAAACCGAGAAACTTATATACTTTGTCCCCTGTACACTCAAAAAAAAAAAAAAATGAACTAAAAATCAATTTAAAATTCCCTTTCAAAATTTTCCTCAATTTAAGTAAAATTTTATTAAAACTTAGAAAAATTTTCTTAAAATGAATAAAAATTCCTATGTCTGGGTAAAAACAAAATAGTTTATATACTCACAAATAGTTCATACCTTTCTTAAGTAAGACTCACCTTCTGTAAAGATTTTATTTTGAGCTGGTCTACCTTTGTTTTCAACTTAGGTTAAAATGTCTCGAAAACCTGACGTGATATTACTATTCTGAGATAAGATTCGGAATCATCACGTCTTAAAACTTCAGGAATTTATAGTCTGATTCTTAGTTAGTAAACCTTTTTGGCCTGTATAATTTATTATATGTAATTGCTTGAAAGCTCGAAAGAAAAATAGTTAAAATGCAATAATATCAAATCATCTAAAATGAATAAGTAAACTCATTTAATTTTGTAACAATAATTTTATGAATTATTATTATTATATCAACACTTTAATTTATGTGTTGGTGATCCAAAAACCCTTTTGATGATTAATACCAAAGATATTATTACCAGAATTAAAACCCGAAAGAACCAAATTTTGTTATCCAAAAGCCAATAAACAGAAGTTGAAAATATTTTGAATACTTAAATACGATACTAAGAATTGATTGAAAGAAAGAAATAATGTCTTAACTGATGTTGGTAGAGGTAGATGAGTGGTCCGATTTTCAGTCGGATTTGAACCGACAAGAGAGTGCAAAACAAGCCGACTTCCCTATTTTTCTATTTTTTACAAGAGTTGGTTGTGAAGACTATCTTCAGTTTCGATTCCCCTTGCCCAATTTAAACTATGGTTATGATAGCATAAAATATTATTAACAAGAAAAGAAAGGTTGAAAAGATTGAAATACTATCAACTAATTCTTTTTTTTCTCAGCAATTAAAAAAAATGTTGTTGTAGTCTGGCTCAGGTAATATTTTTTTTACAGTTTTTTTTTTTTTTTATTCACAACGGGATTTTTGCAATTTAACAATTCTTAGCTAGGCTGATATTTATATATGTCGATCCAGCACAATATCTCTTTAGAAATCGAAGACTTTAGAAGAAGACAGTAGGCAATCGCAGACGTAATTTAGTGGATTTCCTAACAGGCACAATGACGATACTAAAACTTGAAGACGAAAAGTTTTCCGATTATATTATAAAAAATTTTACAGTGTTCCTTTATTTTTCTTTACATCGTTATTTTTTTTTTTTTTTGTTAATTTTTTTACTTTTTTCGCAATTAGAAACCAATATACATTTTTCGTTTTTTAAAGTTATCGACTTTCGAATTTTAAACAAATTTTAAATCGAAAACTTTAAAGAAATTCATAATTTTACACTGTAAAATCTGATGTTTTAAATGACACATGAAAACCTCGATACAGATAAACTAAATTTTGAGTCGTAAAATCCAGTGGTATACAAAGTTTTAAAAAGTTAGCTATTTTTTTAAAAGATATTTAGATTTTAAGGCCCTGTGCGAGGTGACTAAAAAAATTCTAAACTAAATACAAATTGACAAAAGGGTTTAAAATTGTTTTGAAAAATATTTGAAAATATTTTTAAATTTCAAAGAAATTTAAAAACCTGAATTTAGTTTAGATTTTATTTAGCCAGTTCGCACCCACCCTAAGTTTGTATTGACTCAAGCGATTTTTTTAATATATTTTAATTAAAATACTTCGAACACTCTTTTGCAATGACTTTACTTACTACTTATTATTTATTAATATTATTTTTTGTTTGCAATTAACAAAAAAATCAAAGTTTTTTTCAGAAACGAAAACGGCACAAGATTTATTGACATTTGTTAAACTTGTGTGTAATTTACTCTAGAGTCGTATGAGTGATTTCAATTATAAATGCAAATGTTACGTATACGTATTGGTGTACTTTAATTCGAATTTAACATATGGCAGTGTAAGATGAATATTGGGGTATCATTTTTCTTTGAACTACAAAAAACTATTTTCAAAAATAATATTAATAAATAGTAAATAAAACAATAAATAAAGTCAATGCAACAGAGTTTTCGAAGTCTTTTTATTAAAATAAATAACGAAAAAATCGCTTAAGTCAATACAAACTTAAAATCTAAATATCTTTTTAAAACGATCTAACTTTCCAAAACGGGGTACGTAACTGAATTCTTCAAACCCAAAATAAAGTTTACGGTGTTTTCGTGTGCCATTTTAAAGTATTTGCGGTTTTATGAACGTATTAGAAAATATCATTTATTTTATTTTTTTTTAGTTTTCTACCTGCTCTCTGCTTGTAGGTACTTTAAATTTTGAAATATTGTACAAACACTTTTTTATTTAATTCTCATAAATTGCCAAAGGATTCTTATGAAAAAGTTGTGTCATATTTATGTAAAGTTTTCTAAATTTATATACAATGAAATGTTTCCCAAATAAAATAAAGCGTTTAACTTGATCAATATTGATAAAGATTTTTTTAGAAATGAACGAGACTCAAAAAACCAAACATGAACTAAAAATAATTGGAAAATATTCTTTAAAAATGTTCCTCAATTTAAGTAAAATTTTATTAAAACTTAGAAAAATTTTATTAAAATTAATAAAAATTTTATTAAAATTAATAAAAATTCCGATGTTTGGGTAAAAACGAAATAGTTTATATACTTAAAAATAGTTCATACATTTCTTAAGTAATATTTCTTGATTTTAGGAACAAAAACAAGTATATTAAATAAAAATGTACCAATTTTTAAGAAAAACATCTCAGTTTTAAGAAATTTGCATACTTAAATGTACCCGTTTAAAAAACTAATGATCTGATCAGATCTGCTTAAATCTAATAAGATATGCTTGAATCTAATTAGATCTGATGTCAGATCTTATCAAATATGCTTAGATATGGCATATGTAATCCACTTTATGGACAGATCTGAACAGATCTTGTACAAGATATGTTCATATTTAAAGGGATCTGAAAAATTTGTTAATTTTTGTGGCCAGAGCCGTTATCAAAGGCACCAAAATAAAAATGTATACAAAAATAAGTGTAAGAGCAAATTTGACCTGATTATATATGGTGCGCTAGATCTGTCTAGTTTTGATCTGATCTAATTAGATCTCCAATTTGTCCCCAATTTTGGGATCTAATTAGATCTGGTACAATTAGATCTATTAAGATCTTTTCACATCTGATTTTGTTTACACGGGTAATAAAATTAAAATAAAAAAAATAAAAAAAATATTTAGAACATAGTTTACTTCCATTTAGTTCAAAAATGTGTTTAACTTAAAACGAGAATGTACTCGAATTTAATGTGAGCTCATTTTTTTTCGCGAGTAGTAAAATTAATTAAATTTTACAAAGCCATTTCTAAATTCAGTTTTAATTACTATCACTTTCTAATGTTTAAGACTTTTTTTCTAAAAATTAGTTTAGACAATTAAAAACAAAAAGTAAAAAATTTTTTTCTATGAAATAATTAAAATTTATTTGGTTTTAGAAACTGATTAAATAGTTAAGGAAAGGAAAATTTTTATGCAACTTAGTTTAGATAAATTTTAAAAATTTTAATAAAATATTTTATTTTTCTTTTCAAGTAAAAGTTTTCTAATTTTTGAAAAATAATAAACTTAGGTATTCATTTAAGTTTAAAGCAATCAAATACTATATGCGTCGATAGCTCAGTGGGTAGAGTTCTTGGCTGGCAACCAGATTTCCCAGGTTCGATTCCCATCTTGACCACATTATTTTTAATTACAAATAATTTAAATACAATATTTGTAATAATTTTTTTTAATAAAAATTCCACTTTTTTAAAAATCTATTTTTAGACACATTACTTTTTCTATTCTCGTAACCATATAAGTAACCCCTTACATTATCACCTCTAAAGTAATGGGTATATATATTACTTTGAGGCTCATCGCCTATAAAATTCATCAATGAAGTAAAGTGTAAAGCAATCCATCGGCCCCTATGGCTATACATACATTACTTTACCCATTACTTGGTTATGTGTGGTTTTGCTGGGGCTGCTAAAGAAGCTACTCTTTATATCACAAAGAGGGATACAACTGTATTTTTTTCCAAAAGAGTAGAGAATATGATTTAAGATTTTTGCAGTGGGTAGATATGACCACTGTATATCGTTTTCGTGCAAAAAGTGAAAATTGCGATATCCAGATTTAGTCGCAACCGAAGCGAAGCCATCAACGGCGCTTGCTTGTCAGTGATTAAAAATTTGGAATTTCGGCAATAAAACTCTTTTTTTTTAAAGATTATCAGAAAGAGCATATGTTTTTTTAGTGCTAAAAAATTAATTTTTGTGTTTAAGAGTGCCAGGAAATTACTCTTCTTTTCCTTTTTAAACTTCCCGGAAGACATAAAATTTTTGTATTAAATGCACTTTCAAAACACTTTATTTTAGATTATTCCAATTCTAAATACTTTTATATTTGTTAATTTCTAGTTGAGCCGTTTTAAAAGTCAAATTTTGCATTGGGAAAGTTTTGTAAACAAATGCTTAGCTAGTGCTTTTTATATTTTTTATTTCTTAAACGGTTGTAAATTTTTTTAACCCAGTACTGGCGAAGTACTTTTAACTAATGTTGGGAAAGGCTTGTAAACCAGGCCTTTGCCAGTACTTTTATTATTTTTGTAAATCAAGTACTGGCAAAGCGCTTTTTGCCAACGGCTGTGCCAGTGCTTTTATTATTTGTACGATTGGCAAAACACTTTTTACTAACGTTGGCAAAGCGTTCCAAATAAGTTCTCTGCCAGCCTTTCTATTGTTGTACCGTTAACAATTAGTGCTCTACCATTGGCAATTTCAGCCTAGGAAATTATTTAAGAAATTTGCTCGTCCCTCGTAGCATTAACTAACCCCCCCCCTCCCCCCCCCCCTCTACCAAAAATACACTCCTTAACACTTTAACAATGTAAGCAAATCATACCAAAACGTTTAACAAAATGTTGAATTAAATTGTCCTCAAAACACACACACGCACACACACCATCATAAAATTGTCAGCAATTGTTTTATATTTTTCGCCTTAACATATTTTCACGAATTCCTTAATGGGTGATTGTGATGACGATGATTATAGTGATAATTTTTTTCTTGCACGCATTGGGTTTAGTGTTAAAATATTTCATAAAACACTTCTTGGTTGGAAGAAAAAAAAAATAAGAATTTTTCCAACATTTATGTGCGGTTGTTTAGATTGACAACCCCATAGAATATTTTGTATAGATATTATATAAAAAAAAAACAAATTGTTGAATTGTATGTTTGAATATTTCGAGCTTAAAGTTGGATAAATGTGGTTGAATTAATGGCTGGCTGACTGACTGGCTGGTTGGTATAAATGAAAGAGCGCATAAAGCAAGCAAGAAAATTGGAATTGAAAGTACAACACCACAAATATTTCATTTATTTACTGCTGTTGTCGGTTCTTGTTGTTGCTGCAGTTCTTAATATATGTACTGTTAGATAACTTCTTTTCCATTCTAACATCTCTATTAGATTATTAAAGGATGCCTAGAAAGGATACCGAGGTTATTTTATAAGCAATTTTCATTTCAATGATCAGTTACGTTTTGTCGCCAGCTCCTAACGGTTAATGGAAATAATAACGGATACGGATATTCTATTAAGGATAAATATATAAAATATTTAAAAAAAAAATATTAAATTTTCTTTATCTGTGGTGTAAGTGAAAAGTTGAAAATTAAAAAAAAAAAATATATATATAAAAATTAAAAAAAAAATAAACCATAACTTTAATATATAAAATAAAAATAAAAAGTTTTTTAAAACCAAAATATAAAAAATTTTCAAATAATAAAAAATATCTCAAATTATTTTTGTTCTGGAAAAATGTTCTTTTTTTAAATTTAAAATAATTTTTCCCGAATTTAAGATTTTTTTAAAATGATAACGAGTTTTGCAAAATGTTTATGTTTTCCGAAATCAAAAAAGAAAAAATTTTATTTAAAATTTAAAAAGAGGAAAAAACTTAACTAACATTAAAGAAATATTACAGAGACGGACCTAATTAAATTGTTTTGTTTTGCTATCTCTTTAAGTTTTCGAGATAATGAAATGTTTCTGAAAAAGATCATGGTTTATAATAAAGCCATTTTATATTATAGCCGTAATTCGGGTATGGGTTAATGGAAATTTTTCTTCATTTTTCTCTATCTTAGTTTTCGAAATATGGTAGGAAATGTATCAATCTTTCATTTTTTCAGAAATATTTCAATTTCTTTTTTGGCAGGTCGTTAGAGTGTTTATAACAAAAGACTTCAAAATTGTTTAAACAGACTTTTATGCAGAATTTTTAAAAGTATTTTGGCCTCTCAAACTAGCTTCGCCTTTCCGATCCAGAGAAAAGCAATCGACACCGAAAAAATTCATCAGTAACTCAGTTGGGAAAAACCTCGGTTTGTTAGTTAATTTCTTAATAACTAATAATTTTCTTAGAAAAGGTGTCAAATAAAATTCTGGAATAGTTTGTAAATATATTCGTGAAAACAAAAATATGTTAAGGAATCATTTATTATGTAATTTGTGCCAACCAAATAAAATGTATTGCAGGTTTTAATAGCGTATTTTAATTGGTTACTAATTACATTAAAATTTATTTTTTGTTTAATTAACTATTTGCTGCCGGTTACTTAAAATTCCCTCAAATAAAATTTAAAAATAAAGTTAGTTAAATTTAATAAAATCAATCAACTCAAGCTCAGTAATTGGTATTTATCCTGAGACTCAGTGTATAATTTAGTAGCCGATGGCTAAGAATTTTTTTCAGTGTATGTCTCAATATTGTAAGTTCTAAAATCTTTTATTTTTTTATAAATTTGAATTCTATAAAAAATTAGCTTTTATTTGTGTATCAAAATGTCGATAAATGTTCAAGGATAAGGAACTCGTAAGGACCTCCAATATTTTTATATCTTACAGATTTCCTTCTTTTGAATTTTTCAAAAAAAAAAAATAATAAAATGGACATTTCAAATCTATATTTTTAACACAGACTTTAAGACGAGAAGTCAAATTTGCAAATTCATAAATAAAATTAAAAAAAAAAAATTGAAAACAATTTAAAAAGTTAAAGTAGGGACGACTACTTATATGATACGATACACCTCAGTACGGTCTGGCTTATATATTTCAGGAAGCGTATCAAATTTCGCTGGGTCTGCGTCCAATATGTTTGCTAGTAACACTGTATCAGATAACGTGAAATATAATTTTGGAACATATAATATAATATCGGAACATACCTTGGCTCTAGACTTTGTTCTGTTTTTTTACGTTAAATATTCTATTTTCCGAATTGATACGTAACGTAAATATCGGCTAGACAAGTTCCGAGATAAATAAAAATGTGGATCGTGCGTTTACCGATTTTTTTCGGTTTTATTTTGGGCCTTGAATTTTTATACGTCAATCTTTTGGCCTTCTAGCATTGTCAGGTCCCGAAAAGTTAGTTGATCATAGTTAGGTTTCTACTTCTCTATTCCAAATAGGTACATTCAACAATTTTTATTCAACAATTTTATACCATAAAACAAACACACCATCAGAATTAAAAAACAAAATGTCTTATAAATAAAATCATAGAGGTTCTGTGCAAAATATTGCTTAAAATCGATAAATTCACTCTGAAAATGATTTAGAGTTCATTGATATACTATAAGGTTGGTCTACTTATGAGCATAAGTCTACAGAAAAATTTTCTTTTATTTCATTTTTAAATATTGTACCTTCAGAATACGAATCTGAAGTAAAAACTGGTCACTCAGATTGATCTTTCGAGATGTTGGCTTTCTTTATTACAAACACTTTTTTTTTGGTTTAAAATTTTGAAATATTTGTCAAATATTTCTGTATGTTAATGGACTTTTTTGAGTTCATCATTTAATGGTCTTTTAAGTTTATTTAGAATATAATTTTTTTTATAGCAAACTTAGGTGCTATACAAACAAATATAAAAAAGAAAATTTTCAAGAATCTTACAGAGTCCTTAAAACACCCTTGTATGCAAAAATTTAAAGTTTTCAATATCGGTCTAGTCGGTATGCGGACAATATAGCAATAATAAGGACTCGGAAGTTCATGTTAATACATGTTTGTTGTCTTTAGCTAGAGAACAACGTTAACCAAATGTCTTTGAGATTCAACAAATTTGCAAGAAAAAGGCATTGATTTGTTAATTCATATTTTTACTGAGACTTATAATATTTTTTTTTTCGAATTTATACAGTCAAAATAGTTTGTAAGTTAAAAAAACAAAAAATACCATTTAAAAAAAAAACTCTTTATATAAATCAAATGCTTTTTTGTTATTTATTTTTAAATGATGTTTAAACAACTGACACATCAGTAAAAACAAAAAAGTGAAAAATAAACAAAAAAGTGAAAAATAAATGTTTAAATTATACCTACTAATTATGTAAAAAAAAGATTGTTGTTTGAAATTGTTTCTGCAAACTGTAGATTTAAACACTCTTGCAAAAATAATTTTGTGTATTATTTTAAATTGAGCTTAAGATCTTTTATTTATAAAAATTAATTATAAATATTTATTTATCCCAATATTTCGTCACCACATTGGGTGACTTCTTAAGTTTAATTTAAAATAATAAATAAATCAAGAAGATCGAAGAAAAATAATTTTGTATTTAAATAAATTTTGTATGTAAAAAATTGAAATTTTTTGAATATTTTTATTTTTTTGAAGCAGACTGCAAACAAAATTTAAATTTGTAATAACTACACTGCGCTTCACATGAATAGGTGCAGTGTTTTGGCAATCAATTTTAGCTTGCTGCTCTTAAGATAATTCATGTGAAGGATTTTGTTGTAATTTTTATTAAAGATTTAGCAATTGATAAAAAGAGTGTAAACAAAGAAAAGTCGAAAAAGTTTAGTTATTTTTAACTTGTCCTTCTTTTTATACGAGGGCGAATCAATAAGTCCGTGACTTTTCGAACTTCCCTCGTAGTTATATGAAATGTAACACTGCTCCCATCAAGTACCACCTGTTAATAGACTACTGTCAAACATTATTTTTTGCGAAAAAAAAAACAAGGAAAAGCTTGTTAAATACTATGGGCCATCGAATTCAATGGTACAAAAGTGGTTTACTGACTTTCGTTGTGGTCTTACAAGTACAAATGACGCTGAACGTTCTGGACGGCCAATTGAGGTTAATACACCCGAAAATGTCGAAAAAATCTACGATATGGTGTTGGCCGATCGAAGAGTAAAAGTTCGTGAGATTGTTGGTGCCATAGGCATTTCATATGGCAGTGTGGTTTCGATTTTAAATGATCAGTTGGATTTAAGAAAGCTGTCTGCAAGATGGGTGCCACGTTTGCTCTCAATTGACCATAACGTTATCCTGTGACAACTTCATTGTTTGGAGTTTTTTAACCGCAATTCGAATGAGTTTTTGCGGCGTTTTGTAACTGTGGATGAAACATGGATGCATAACAACGCTCCGGAGACCAAGCACCAGACTAAACAATGGGTTTTTCCCGGTTGAACCGCCTCCGAAGAAGGCCAAGGTAAGTTTGTCGGCCAATAAGATGATGTCAATTACCTTAAAAAGAGAAAAACAATAAACGGCGATATTATGACAACTTATTGGACCGATTTAACGAGGATTTAAAAAAACGACCCCATATGGCCAAGAAAAAAGTTATTTTTTACCAAGATAATGCACGGGTGCACACGTGGGTAGTCTCAATGTCAAAATTCCATGAATTGAGCTTCGTATTAGTACCTTATCCACCATGTTCTCCGGATTAAGCCCCCAGAGACTATTTCCTATTTCCAAACCTAAAGAAATGGCTCGATAGAAAGAGATTTAGCTCCAACTATGAAATTATTGATCAAACAAATGCCTATTTTATGGACCTCGAAGAATCCAACTTTTTGGAAGGGATACAAAAATTGGAGAAACGTTGGACTGAGTGTATTAAGCTAAAAGGAGATTATGTTGAAAAATAATTTTTTCACGGACTTATTGATGCGCCCTCGTATGTTAAAACTGCATTTGTTTGAATGGCGAATCTGGATTTTAATCCAGTTAAACAATATTAATGGATCTACATATGAATAAGGGATTTTATAAAAATAGAGGCCAACGAGTAATTTACTAAAGGTTTTAATAAAAAAAATGTTTTTGTTATTTATCCTCAAGGATTTCATTGAATATTATTGGACCACTCAATTTAAAAATAAATAAATAAATTTTGTAAATAGTACATGTCGGAAAATTTTAATGTCGAGTTTATGTGTGCAAAATATAATTAAAATCGGAAGACTCTAGATCAGATTTTTTTTTAAAGAGATGCAACATTTAGGAAATTATACTCTCTTTGGAAAAGGGATAGAAGAGAGATGAAAGGTGGATGAAAGATGAAGGATTTCTAATATAGCAACACTGTAATTGGGCGAAATGATAAATCTACGATCACAGTGTCCACGATCAAACTGATGCATTTTTTGTTGTTTCCCATACACATTTTGGATTTAACTTTTGCTTAAATTTAAACAGGACTCAATGTATAACTTTAACGATTTTTCTTAAATATTTTAGCCTTTGGAAATTTTACAACATGGATAGCAATGAATTTCGTAAGCGTGGTACCGAAATGGTGGAATATATATGTCAATACTTAGAGACTTTAAACGAAAGACGTGTTACACCAAGTGTAGAGCCAGGTTATCTTAGACATTTATTGCCAAGTAAGTATTAAAAATTACGAAAAAAAATTTAAAATTGCAAAAATCCACTAATCGTTAAAATTTTAAATAATAAAAAAAAAATCATAAAACAAGCTGAAGCACCTCATGATCCGGAAGATTGGGATAAAATAATGAATGATGTTGAAGATAAAATAATGCCGGGTGTAACACACTGGCAACATTCTAGATTTCATGCCTACTTTCCAGCCGGTAACTCATTTCCTTCCATATTGGGTGATATGTTGGGAGATGGCATAGGTTGTATAGGATTTTCTTGGGCAGCTAGTCCGGCCTGTACGGAATTGGAGACAATAGTATTGGATTGGTTGGGTAAGGCCATTGGGTTACCTGATCATTTTTTGGCTTTAAAAGCAGGAAGTACCGGAGGTGGTGTAATACAAGTAAGAATATTTTGGTGGAGATTTTAAAATAAGTATGTATGTAAATTGTACGGCAAATTATGGATTTCAGACCTCTGCCTCTGAATGTATATTGGTTACAATGTTGGCTGCCCGAGCTCAGGCTTTAAAACGTCTTAAGGCTCAACATCCTTTTGTCGAGGAATGTCATTTACTATCAAAACTTATGGCTTATTGTTCGAAAGAAGCTCATAGTTGTGTGGAAAAAGCAGCCATGATATCATTTGTTAAGCTAAGAATTTTGGAACCAGATGAGAACGCCAGTTTAAGAGGTGCAACTATAGGAGAGGTATGACAGACATATCATCAAATTTTATGGCATTGAGAACCAATCTATTTTATTTTTCAAAAGGCAAACAGGAAATATAACGAATTTTGTTCTACAGGTTGGTTGAAAAGTTCCTGCGCTCGAAATGAAAGAATACTGAAAGAATACGCAATATATTTTTTTATTCAATATAATCTCCTAGAAGCTCAATACACTTGTTCCAATGATCTTCCAATAATTTTATCTTATCCTTATAATGGTTTTCCGGAAGCTATGGCCTCTTCATTCGACGAAAAATGCTTTCCACGAAGGAATTGTTTGAGATTTCTGAAGAGATAGTAGTCACTGGGAGCCCAATCTGGTGAATACGGTGGATGTTCAAGCAATTCGTAACTTAATTCTTTGAATTTAGCCATCGTCAAAACACTTTTGTGAGCAGGTGCATTGTCTTGATGAAAAATGATTTTTTTCTTTTTTATACCAGGTCTTTTCTCACGAATTTTTTCATCCAGCTGATCCAAAGGGCTGCAATAATATTCAGAGTTGATTGTTTTACCTTTCTGAAGATAATCAATCAACAAAATTCCTTTTGCATTCCAAAAAACTGATGCCATAACCTTCTTTGCTGATTGTTGTGACTTCACCTGCTTTGGAGCTGAACAACCAGCTTCAGTCCACTGTAAACGTTCTTGTTTCAATTTAGGATCATGGTGGTAGATCCAAGTCTCATCCATAGTTATAAAACGATGCAAGTAGTCGGTTTTATTCGGCTTAAAACGCTCCAAATTACGCTGAGAAATTTGTTGTCGATCCAGTTTTTGTTGAATTGTTAATGTGTGCGGCACTAACTTTCCAAACAGTTTTTTCATTCGTAATTCTTTATGTAAAATATGGAGTACTCGTTCGTCTGAGATGCCTATGGCATTAACAATTTCACGCTTAGTCAAACTTGGATCTCCACTAACCATATTATGTACCTGCTCAATGATTTCTGCTGTGGTTGCAGTTGGTCGTCCTTAGCCTGGATCGTCTTCAAGGCTGGTACGACCATGTTTAAATTCACCAGCCCAAAATTCAACGGTGCGTTTTGAAAGTGAGGACTCCTTATACACTTCTAACAATTGTTTATAAATTTCCTTTGCTTTTAAACCCTTCAAAACAAAGAATCTAATGACTGCACGATATTCAATTTTTTCCATATTAAAAAAAATCAATGACACGTCAACTGCAAATGGCTTGTAAACAAAGAAAGAATTGATAGAATGATTTGCAACTTTGCATGTGTTCTCAGGACAGTTATACCAACTTAAGAAGAAAAAAGTTTGGAGCTAGCAGTGCCATCTCTTGGTGAGCGCAGGAACTTTTCAACCAACCTGTATGTTCATATATAAATTTAAAATTAATGTTTCAATAATATTTGAAAACCTTCCAATGCACACTTGTTGAAAAACGGCCAAAACAAAAAAAATTATAGTTTTTTTTATAAATGTAAATAAGCAAATACAAACTTTCATTCATTTGGTAGAAGCAGTTTTTATTTTTTTCCTGATTTTCAACCCTTTAGTAGTTTGGCCACAAAAAATTTAATTCCGTATCTATTTTTTCGCTTGTAAAATATAGACATGCATGTCTTTCAAATAACGAAAAAATTAAAATTAAATGGAGGTGGTTGATTACAAGGACTTTAGAAACATACAGGATGTACAAAATGACTCTCATCGTGCCAATGATCTAGCCTCATAGCAACCTAGCCACAAAATTCCTAGCCACTACATATACAAGTTTTGTTAAATTTTTTTGTAAATATTTTTAATTTTTGAATCGTGAACATTTCGTGAGCGTGTGCAAAAATTTAAACTGCTGACTTGATCGAGCGTGAGTAGAAAAAGTCTTCGTGCGTTATTGTAATTTTTGTTCGTGATCACGCGTGAGCTTCACTTAGAAATCGCTTACACTCACCAAAAAAAAAAAGTCTGTAATGGCAATTGAAAATTTTGCTGTTATTTGCAAATTTTGCTCATTTGTGCCTGTCGGTATTTTTTACTATGTAATCTTAGCAGCACATGTCTGCTGAGATGTAGTACAGTAAAATTTGTAGAAAAATTTGCTGCTACTACTAAATTTTAGTAAACTTTTTAAAAAGTGGAATTTAAAATCTGTTGCTAAAATCAGCAAAAAAAATTTACTAACTAAAGGGTAGTTTAATTTAAGGGCCGAAGTTGAATGTAAACCACACCTAAACGTCAAGTTTTTTTCTGCATTTCATTGACATTTCTCAATTTTAGACTAACTCAATTTGAACCATGGAAAGATACACAATTGAGCAACGCGTTAAAGTTATTCAGGCTTATTATGAAAATGGGCATTCAAATCAAAATGCATATCGTGCATTTCGTGATTTTTTCGGACAATTTAATCGTCCAAATGTGCGTACAATCGGAAAAATCGTGCGAAAATTTGAGCAAACCGGGTCTGTAGGATATGTGAAAACACCAGTGCATGCTTGTACAGCTCGTACTGCAGAAAATATTGCTGAACTCGTCGTCATGCTCAACATTTGCACCTCTCACGCTCGTCGTTGATGAACATTATGCATAAAGACTTGCATTTACACGCTTATAAGCTGCAAGTGACTCGTCAATGGTCAGAATGGTGGCAAGAAATGGCAACAGTGGATGATCAATTTTCAAAGAAAATCATCTTCAGTGATGAGGCACATTTTAACCTCAGTGGATTCGTCAATAAGCAGAATTGCCGCATTTGGGTGAATGATAATCCAAGAGCGATTGTCGAAAAACCAATGCACCCACAAAGAGTGACTGTTTGGTGCGGTTTATGAGCTGGCGGCATCATCGGTACGTATTTTTTCCAAAATGAGGCCGGTCAGGCAGTTACTGGTGTTCGCTATCGTGAGATGATAACGAACTTTTTATGGCCCGAATTGGAAAATATGGATTTGCACGATATGTGGTTTCAACAGGACGGTGCCACTTGCCACACAGCTAACCAAACAATGACTCTTTTGCGCAACAAATTCAATGGCCATGTTATCTTACGTGGTGGCGATATCAATTGGCCGCCGAGATCATGTGATTTGACACCGTTGGACTTCTTTCTTTGGGGTTATTTGAAAAGGTGTACGTCGATAAGCCAGCAATAATTCAAAAGCTAAAGGATGAGATAATTCGACACATTAACGGCATAGAATCTCAATTATGCCTCAGCGTCATCGAAAATTTGGACTATCGGATGGAGGTGTGCCGCCGAGGTCGCGGCGGCCATTTGGCCGATATTTTGTTCCATACACAATTGAACCATACCATTTTATCATAATAAAAAGATACGACAATAATTTCCTAAATAATTTGTGTTTTATTCAAAATCAACATCGGCTCTTAAAATTTAACCGCCCTTTATTATTAATATTAGTACAAAATTTCAAATTTATTTTTTTTATCGAGCATCAACATTTTGTTATTTCATTTATTTTTTTTTTTTTCAAAAAATATTTTAGACAAAATTAAAAAAATCAAAGACTTAAAAATTTTTAAAACATTAACAAGTTTATCATTTTGTTTAAATAGGTAATTTCTGTTTTGAAAAATGTTTAAGTCAATTTTTTTACTTCTACTTCGTGCTATTCTAAGTAAATGTCCTATTTTCAGACATGAGTCGGTATCTTCACTTTCGGTCCCTTTTTTGTAAACTATGTAACATTTTAATGCAATTTAAGTTTGTAGTTGTAAGTTTCTATTAGAAATAACATTTCCTTCAATTTGTACCTTTTTAAAATTAGTAATTTTTTTTTTGCTAATTTTAGCAAATGTTTTTTTCAAATATTTGTAAAATGATTTCTGAAATTAGCAAGATTTTTTTCAACTAACTTTTTTTTTCTGAGTGTACATCCCCATTCCTATTTCGGATATTATATTGTTAACCTACGGACAGCATTTTTTAAGAAGTTATGGGGCTTTGGCCATTTTCTACAGCTGTGCAATGGTGCAAGGTTATTTTTGTTTTATGTTTATTTGTTTAGGCCATGGAGGAAGATGAATTACAAGGTTTTGTTCCCTTCTTTGTGTCTACCACTTTGGGTACTACGGGTTCTTGTGCTTTTGATAATTTATCAGAAATTGGTCAAGAATTACAAAAATTTCCTGGTGTTTGGTTGCATGTAGATGCTGCCTATGCTGGAAATTCATTTATATGCCCCGAGCTAAAACCTCTACTAAAAGTAAATGTTGCAAAAAAAACTTAATATCATTCAAATTAATTAAAATTATATTCTTTTTCAGGGTATTGAATATGCCGATTCATTTAATACAAATCCCAATAAATGGTTATTAACTAATTTTGATTGTTCCACTTTATGGGTACGTGATCGTATCCGTTTGACATCAGCTTTAGTGGTAGATCCCTTATATTTGAAACATGGTTATTCTGATGCTGCCATCGATTATCGTCATTGGGGAGTTCCATTGAGTCGTCGATTTCGTTCTTTGAAATTATGGTACGTAATATTTAAGGTATTTTGTTTTGTCAAAATAATAAAAGAATTTAACACTTTTTTTGTTGTTGTTGTTTGAATTATTAGCACATTTACATACTTTATTGTGAAATATGTTTGAAAGTTATCAAAAAAAAAAAAAAAGAGTGATCATGCAAAAAGTTTTTTTTTTCTTCATTTATTTACTCGTATTTATGTATTTGTTCACAAATAATTACTTTATTTTTGTTTATTCCTTTTTGACCATTAAATTATAGGTTTGTTTTACGTTCATATGGAATTTCCGGGCTACAAAAGTACATAAGACATCATATCGAATTAGCTAAACGTTTCGAACAACACGTTCTTAAAGACAAACGTTTTGAAATATGTAATCAAGTTAAGGTAAGTTTTAGAAATTATAAAAGTTAGAGTTTGAGTGGTTAAGAGTTAAGTTAAAAAAAAAAAAAAAAACTTTAAATAAACTTTAAATTTATTGAAAAATTTTATATACATGAAATATTTGTTGGCTATTTTTGAATCAGAACAACCCCTTAATATTATGTGAAATTTCATTCATGCAATATTGTTTCCATTTAATAAGTCATTTCAGACGTTATTCTGTAAAAATCGCGTATCGTGTTTGTTAAGTCTGTGTTTCTACTTTGCAACCCATATCAAAGTGGTTTTATTTTTTTTTCGCTGGGTTCATGCATATTTTGCATAAAAACCTGAATTTCAAATCATTATCAAAATCTAATGAAATTTCAAACATTTATTTCGTGTCAATAATCACGTGTTTTTTAATTTTTATGTTTCATAAAGCAATATAGTTCTTTCATTAGGTATATACCTACCATACGAGTACATATGTAGGTATATGTACCAGTCGTTAACAATGTAAATCCGGTTTCTATTTTTTTCGAAACAATAATATAGATATTCCAGCAATATTTATTAAATTTATATGCATAATTAAATAAAGTGACTCACAATTCCCCACCTTTAAAGACTTTACTAAATTGAGAATATTTTTTTTTTTGTTAAAAGAAGAAAATTAAAAAGTTTATGTTTTAATGAAATTTATTTAATTTTTGGTATAAAAAAAACCTAAATTTTCATAAAGTTTTATTAATATAAAATGAATTTATAGCATTTTTAAAAAATATATCACAAACATTGTAATATAATTAAAATTTTATAAAAATTTTGTTTTTTATATTAAAAATTAAACTTTTTGGTACCCATTTATAAGGCACTTTTTCAGTTCCCCAACTTTTATTTAAATTAAATCATGCACTCGGACCAATATCAATCCTAAATCGTTATACTATTCATATTGTACTAGTTTCCGAAACCCATCTTACGCAAGAAGTTTTATAAATATACCAAATTATTCAAGATAAATCACCGCGATAATACATCCCGTGGAAGTACAGCAATAACAAATACAACACAGAGAAAACAGATTCATGCTGACAACAGAATTTGTAGCCAATAGAATTTTTCGGTTGTAACAGTTGAAAACCAATTGAGACATAAGTAATTTGACTGAGACAACAGTATTTCTGTTGTCTCACTAACGATTCAGTAGTCACAATCAAAAAATTCGGTTGCTGCAACTGAACTATTCGATTGGCAGCAAATATAAAACATGCTTTATACGATCACGATTTTTTTCTCCTACGAGATTAATTGTTGTCAGCAGGAATCTGTTTTCTGGGTGAAAAAATTTATACACTCAGAAAAAAAGTTAGTAAAAAAAAAAATTTTAAACAGTTTTCAATCCCAATTTACTATTTTTGTACTGATTTTTAGTGAAAAAATTATTATTTAGTAAATTTACATTTTAAAAATTTAAAAATTTTTACAAAATATTTACAAATTGTTTTAAAAACCGATTAGCTAAAATTGTAAAAAAAATTTATTAATTTAAAAAAGTGGATAGTGAAGGAAATTTTATTTCTAATAATTAAAACTTAAAATACAAAGGTTGAAAAAAGCGATTGAAAGTGAAGATACTTTTCACAACCGACTCTTGTCCAAAAATAGGACATCCATCCACTAAAATAGCACTTAAAAAATTTTACCTTAAATCCAAAAATTTGACTCTAAAAATATGTTTCAATGCAAAAATTAACAAATTAAAACAAAATGATAAATTCTTTTATGTTTTTACTATTTTTAATTTCGTCTAAAATATTTTTTTAAACACATGTCATTTTTTGTTGAGTGTACAATACACTGAAATCCAAAATGTCCGAAAATACTGTATCCAAGCAACTTCCGTATTAATCAAAAATATTCACTGTCTTCTACTGCTGTCTGCCACATACTGTACTCCCAAACGCAATAGAACCCCACTAGAATACCCCGAATGTTTAGTATGTTTAATGTTTAATTTTCCCGTTTTTACGGGAAATTTTTCTAATTTAAGCCCAGCAGTATTTTTTGGTCATTTTAGCAACACATGCCTGCTGTTTGCTAAAATCAGCAAAAAAATATCTAAATATAATTAATATTAGCACAAAATTTCAAATGTATTTTTTTATCGAGCAATAAAATTTTTTTATTTTTTTTTTCAAAAAAAATTTAGACAAAATTAAAAAATATCAAAGGCTTAAAAATTTAAAAAAACATAAAAGAAATTATCATTTTGTTTAATTTGGTATTTTCGAAATTTTTTTTTCCTTTTAAGGTCAAATTTTAATTGTTTTATTTTTAGAACTAAACAAATTTTTAGTGCTATTTTAAGTGGATGTCCTATACCGACATGAGTCGGTATATTTACTTCCGAACCCTTTTTTTTAATCTATGTAACATTTTAAGGCAATTTAAGTTTATAGGTGAACATTTTAATCAGAAATAACATTTCCTTCAATATCCAATTTTTTTTAAATTAGTACAAAAAATAAATTTAGTTGCCATTACAGACTTTTTTTTGGTTAGTCTACACTTTAAAGTTGCTAATTTCTTTTGAAATTTCCTTACGAATCCGAATATACAAATTTATATTTTTTATCGAACAAAATTTTTTCATTTATTTTTTGTGTTCAAAAACAATTTTACACAAACTTCAAAAACAAAAAATTCAAAGTCTTAAAAAATAATTCAAACATTAACGAATTTATTATTTTGTTTAAATTTGCTAATTTTTGTTTTGAAACATATTTTTAGTAACATTTAAATTGTTTTAAGGGCTGATTTTTAGAATTAAAAAAACTTTAGTGCTATTTTAAGTGGATGTCCTATTTTTGGACATGAGTCGGTTGTAAAACGTATCTTCACTTTCGATCCCGTTTTTCAACCTCCCAGCAAAACCACACATTACCAAATAATGGGCAAAGTAATGTATAGCCATAGGGGCCGATGGATTACTTTACACCTTACTTCATTGATGAATTTTACAGGCGATGAGCCTCAAAGTAATGTATATACCCATTACTTTAGAGGTGATAATGTAAGGGGTTACTTATATGGTTACGAGAATGGAAAAAGTAATGTGTCTTAAAATAGATTTTTAAAAAAGAGGAATTTTTATTAAAAAAAAATGATTACAAATATTTTATTTAAAATATTAGTAATTATAAATAATATGGTCAAGATGGGAATCGAACAAGGGAAATCTGGTTGCCAGCCAAGAACTCTACCCACTGAGATATCGACGCATATAGTATTTGATTGCTTTAAACTTAAATGAATTGTTGCGCTTCGTTTTTTCGCTAGTGTTATCAAAACAAGCATACATTACCCTTTTGATTACAAAAAAACACAAAGTAATGTATCTAAAAATAGATTTTCAAAAATATTTCAATTATTACTTTACATTTATAAATGATATATTACGTAATCAATAATCTGTAACTTATTACTTAATGCTTGCAAATAATGAAAAAGGTAACGCGCTATCATATCATTACAAGGTAATGCATGAGAATATCGTACCCATTAATAAAGTTTTTCAACCTATGTAACATTTTATGGCAATTTATGTATAAGTTTTCATTTTTAGAAATAACATTTCCTTTAACCTTTTTTTTTGCAAATCGGTTTTCAAAAATTTGTAAAATGATTTCTTAAATTAGCAACAAAAATTTGGAAATTTTCTGTAATTTGTAAAATGTAAATAACAAAAAAATTTACTAAATTATATTTTTTTTTTTACTTAAAATCAGTACAAAAATTTTTTCTACTAACTTTTTTTTCCGAGTGAAGCAGGTTTTTTATTTTCTTTATCTGTTACTGTCAAGAAATTAAAATTAAAAAAAAAACCAAGAACTGCCTTCAAACAAAAGGGTAGGTGATAATAAATTTTAAATATTGAACAAAGTTTGCCAAAACTTACACTTCCATTAGGTCCCTTTATGTACTTTTGCAGTAAAGTTTAGTAAAAATTACTCAGTAAGAAAATTACAGAGAGTTAAACAAAATTTACTCCCATAAAGAAAAATATCGAAAAAAGTACGCAAATGAAAAAATTGTAAGAATTAGTAATATAGTTAAAACAGCTGATTGTAACTACCAAAGAAAAAAATTCAATCGGTCAGTATGGAAAATATGAAATAAGTTATGAACATTCCGGACTTCCATCTTGCTTCTTCCATCGTAAATAAGCTGATATTTATTTGTTTTTTACTTTTATAAAAAAAAAATTAATGTGTTTGGACAAATTCTTTGTTTTTCAGTTAAATTTTTTTTAATCAGCTGTTTTTTTTTCTTACAAATTCTTACTGGCAAAAATATATCCAGTAAAAACCAGTAAGGTCTCTTGCATCAAACTGCTACTTTACTCTCCATTTTTGCTCTCTCCTTACCGAGTATTTGTATAAACAAAAACCTTCCAGTAAAAACTTTCACAAATTTTTGAGTTCCCAAACACACTTTACATCTGGTTAGGGCCATCGCAAAACAGTAACAGGTCAGGTCATTTGGGAGAATTTGGGTTTTTTATTTGACAGTCTAGGGTTTGACAGTTAAATTACGATTTGAAGGCTTTAAAGTTACGGAAAAAAACATCTTAGCTAAGTACTTGGTAGGCTTAGAGAATCAAACAATGTAGCTGTCAATTTTGTTTTTTTTTCATCTTAAAGTTTGTTTTGATGTTTTTTTTTATTTATCACAAAATATATATTCCATATCTTATGATATTGTTAGCAAATGTTTTTTTCTCCCCCACAACACTTGAAATTTTTTCCCCAACTTCTGTACAAGAAAATCAAGCACTTGAAGCAACAAGTAGCTGATGCGGTTGTTAGATGTTGGTGCTGGTGGTGTGTAGCGTTGAACTACTTATTAAGCGTCCATAGTTTAATTGGTTTTGTGAGATGTTTATGACAAAATCATCCTACTTTTATTTTTTTTTTTTTTGTGTAATAAAATTCAATTGAAATCAATTATGAGAAAGTAAAACATACTCGTACTTTTTGTTGTTTTCAAACACTTGAATTGATTACACATTGATTTCATTTCTGGTATCATGGGTTGGGGGTTTTTTTGTAGACTATTTGGCGTTGTTGTCGATGACATTTCATTTCATTTCAATTGAGTTAAGTTATTGTTTTGTCATTATAAATGTTTATGTAAATCTTTTAACCCATATTCTCCTGAATTAAGATATCGTGGGAATTTTTCAAAGATTTGTGCGCAAATAAATTTTATTATTATTCTACCACGCCCTCTAGCAGAGATATTTGTAACCAAAGTCGTAGCCGTTGACTGGCTTAAATTCTTCAGTGGAGTTAGGTTTTTTTAAATTAAATTTTTAATTTGTTCTCTAAATTCTAGTTTTCGTGAATAATTAAGATTTTTGAAAAAGTTTTACTCAATTTTAGGGAATTTTTAAAAAATCGGACTGAAATTTTTAAATCAATATTTGGCAATGCTGGAATGATAATTTTAAACATTTTAATTTATGGTGGTAGTCAAACTTTTTATATTATTTTATGCTTTTTACTGCGCTGTTATATCAATTACGAATCGAAATATATCGCTTCTTCTTATGTGACAAAGCTGGGATATTAAGGGTTAAAAAAAATAATGATAAATTGCAAAATATTACAATATAGAAATTTCTTCAAAAATATTGTAAATTATTTTAACTGAATTTATTAATTGTTAAAGGCCTTTTTCACTATAAAATTTTGTTTAAGTATCAGAGTGGAATTTTTGAAATACAAATGCACTGCAAAAAATCGTTGGCCAGTAATAGATATCAACTAATAATGTTTATTGCATAAATTATGCAAAGATTGAGCAGAAAAGAGAAATTCTGGGTTTGAAATCTAAAAATTAGGGCCTACGGACAAGACCGGTTAACCGGGTGGATCTAAGACAGGTCTACCCGGTTACCCGGTCTTACGGTCTACCCGTAAAAACCAGGCAGTGCGTCGTACTTTTGTAAAAATAGATTTAAAAAAATACTTTTTAATTTTTTTCCAGAGTTCTTTTTTCACAAAAAAAGCTTTTATTTTAAAGAGAATACTTGCAAATACAATTACTTTTTATAAAACAGCACTTCCTTAAAAAAAATAATTTTTTCAAAAAAAGAACCCTGCAGGAAAAAATGGGTCAGTTAGGAATTGATACCTGTCCCGTGATAGGTGAAAGCTGGATCGGTTTCGAATCACGAGATAGGTGAAAAGAGGACCGGTTTCTAAAATACCTACCTCGTGACCGGTTCTAAAGTCACGACACGTTTCTTTAGAACAGTCCTGTGACATGTCAGAGGCGGATATTGTCCCCCTACTAGGACAAGCCCATGTTAAAGTGCATCGGTCACATGACATGTACTGGGTTTTTCGGAACATTTTTGTTCCACGACCAGCAAAAATTTGTATTATTCTTGGTGCAATTTATGTCTAGACTATTTCTGCAAAGTCTTAACTCATTTGGAGCTTCCGTTAAAAAATCCCTCACTACTACGCGAAAAAGCCCGTGACATTTTTAAACGAAAATTCACCTAATGTTATTATAGGTTTTTGTTGTATTAGAAAAAACTCAAGTCATTTAAAGCAATTTTTAAAATGCTACTTTAAATAAGTACTTTTTTCAAAAAGTACTTGGTTTTGAGAAAGGTACTTTTTTCAAAATAGTACTTTTTTTAAAAAGAACGTTTTTATAAAAAAAGTACTTTTTTAAAAAGTATATTTTTTTTAATTATTTGTTTAAGAAAAGCACTAAAAAAATAATTATTTTTTTACAAAAAGTACTTTTTTTAAAAAAATACTTTTTTTTACAAGAAGTACTGTTTTGCAAAAAGTACTTATTTTTACATGTACTTTTTTAAGAAAATTGTTTTGTTGAAAAAGATCTCTGGAAAATAAACTTTTTTGAAAATAAAATTTTAAAACGGTACTTTTTTTAAAAAAGTGCTTTAATTTTGGAAAAAAAAAATATTTAAAAAGTATTTTTTTAAAAAATCTTTAAAAAAAGTACGTACTAACTAGTTTTTACGGGTAGACCGGGTAGATCGAAACCCGGGTAATAGGGGGCTCTACTAAAAATATTGTAAAAACATTTTCAGGGATGTTTATAAAAACGTTCCACCAAAAATTTTGATTCGAACGAATATAAAAAATGCCTTTAATTTTGTAATTTCATCATTATCTCTCTCACTCTCTCTCTCTCTCTCTCTCTCTTTGTTTTAGCTTGGTTTAGTATGTTTTCGTTTAAAAGGCACTGACAAACTAAATGAAAAACTTCTCAGTACCATAAATGAATCGGGTAAACTTCACATGGTGCCGGCCTGTGTTAATGAACGTTATATCATACGATTTTGTGCTGTAGCTCAAAATGCTACCGAAGAAGATATTGATTATGCTTGGGATATTATAGTCGATTTTGCCAATGAAATTTTAGAAAAGGAACAACATGATGAATTGACAGAAATTATCAATAAAAAGAAAGAAGATACTTTGGCCAAGAAACGTTCATTTTTCGTACGCATGGTCAGTGATCCAAAAATATATAATCCTGCTATTAATAAGGCGGGTACACCAAAAGTATCATTGGATGTATCTTCACCGGTGGTTACCAGTCAGAGGAGTACAAATCCAGTTATACGCACACAAAGTTCTATAGATCATAATTCATGGATATCATGGCCATTGGCATTTCTATTCAATAGCAATAATGAGGAAAGTGGTCAGAAAAGTAACGTTTCATTGCGGTAAGGTCGAGTTTTATATTTTTAAAGTTTAATTTTACCAATACACATTTTTATTTACTTTCTAGTTTTCGTCATTTGGATACAAATGTAAGGCCATCTTCATCCAGGCGCAATTCGGGTGCCGGTTCTTCACCTTCGCCTGAAAATGATATGGCGGGTGTTGCTAATATCTTAAAGTCTCCTAAGAAATCTCCAAATTTACCTCGTAAAGGTAGTTCTCCCAACAATTCGAGCATTAATCATTATTAAATTAAAATTAGTCGTAATCTTAATGTATTGAATTTATTTAAAAATTAATTAGCTTAATTTTTGTCCCTTAAAAAATACTGCTCCGATCTAAATTTGCTTAAAAGTTATCAAATAAAAGTTAATACTACAATATGTTTGTATGAGTTTGAGTTGAGTCACAACAAGTAAATGCTTAAAATTGATTTAACTGTTATTTTTTGTTTATTTTTTTTTTGTTTGGTATCATGCCCCCCTGTGGTGTTTTTGTTACAAAATTTTAAAAAAATAGGACAAAATACATATTTGAGTCACCAGTTGCTACTCAAACAAAACACAACTATTTTCGATATTTTTTGAAAAGAGAGTTTTTATTTTTAATTCATAAAATGATTCAAAATGTGTACATAAATTTTTATAAAGAAAATCAAGAAAATATTTTGTCGAAAATCGCTTTAATGACGCTCAAAAAATCTAATTTATTGGAGTAATACAAATATATTTTAAGTTGAAGCTAGAATTGATTAATTAATTAACTTATATTTTCAGAATTATATACAGATTATTTGTAATCTTTATTTATGTAAATTGTGTTTCGGGAAATTTAATAAAACAAACATTCAGCGATGATGTAGCCACAGCAACAGATTATAAAAAATCCTATAATAATATTATCAATGATTTAAGAGATCATTGGCAATCACCGATAGCATATTTAAAGAAAAGAGGATATTTGCCGGAAATAACAAATCTACCGGAGGCACAACATATTCAAAGATCAACAGATAATAAGTCAAAAATTAAGAATAAATTCAAATTCGTCAGCTACAAGCACTATGGGATCTCTGGCAAAAGACGGTATTAAGAAGCATTCAGCAAATGATGTATATGATCAACCCCATTCATAAAACCAGAAAATCCTGCATACTACAAATAAAAACGATTAAAAAGAAGAATCCAAGCAAAGCTTTTTTAACAGCATCAAAAGTGTAGGTAAAAAAAACTTGTAGTGACAAAGGAAATCGACAAGATTCGTATAATTTTTTGTATTTTTCACCAATTAATTCTATTTTCGAAAACTATTTTGCAAACATATATGATTTAATTTATCTATTTTGTTAAGGATACATTTAGTTAATTGTTTAAGTGATATTATTCAAATCTATTTTTAAAATGTGCAAAATCTATTTTTACAACATTCTATTCTAAAATAATATCGTTTGGTTTTTTGAATTTCAAACAAGTAAAGCTTAAACCAGGGGTCGACTTGCGGCATTCGTGATCGTAATTTTTCAATCAAAATTATTTTTTTATTTCTGAAAATAAAATATTTAAACGCAATTTTTTCCATCAGGGTGATTTCATTAAGTGTGTATGGAAACTTAAGAATCTTGTAAAAGTTTTTGCAGGAAGGTGTTTGTTTAAACAGATACTTAGTAAGGAGAGAGCAAAGAGAACTTACTGGTTTTTAATGAATAAATTTTTGCCAGTAAGAAAAAAATATAATTGAAAGAACAAAGAATTTATATGAACACTATAAATATATTTTCATAAAAGTAAAAAAAAATGTTAAAATATCAGCTTATTTACGATGGAAGGAGTAAGATGGAAGTCCGGAATGTTCCTGTAGAATAATTCATATCTAATTTCCATATTGACCAGTTGAATTTCTTTGTTGTTTTGTATTTACAATCAGCTGTTTGAACTATCTTACTAATTCTAACACAGGAATGCGAAAGTTGGTACGATTTGGGTCTTAAAAGTACGATGGTTTATTTAGTACAATTTTCCCAGTTTATCCTAATCTTTTTTTCTTGGCAACTCATATTTGCTGTCACATCTTTCTGAATGTCTTTTATATTAGAGCCAATTTAGATGGCGATTTTGTTGCATATAATTATTGCCATAGATTTTTACATATTTTTTATTATATACTTTTAATGTACAAATGAATTTGCTGTACAGTTTTTTTTGTTATGTTTATTAATAATAAAAATATTAAAAAAATTCTATAGTTGGTGTGTTTTTATACTAAAAAATGGTACAATTGAGTTCAAAAAAGTACAATTTGGTTATGACTTTTGTACGATATTGAAATTCTCATTTCGCATCCCTGTTCTAACAACATTTTCGTTTGAGTACTTTTTTTTTGATATTTTTCTTTTTGGGAGAAAATTTTGTCTTACTCTCTGTATTTTTGTTACTGAGTAATTTTTACTAAACTTTACTGGAAAAGTATACAAACGGACCTATTATTAGTATTATTGTTGTTACTTATTAAAAAAAAAACAGTTTTCGAACGATTTCATTCGATCACGAATAACGTTATTCGGCCTCAGATAAACACAGTGTCGACTACAGTGCGACAGTTTGTCGATAAAGTTGGTTTTTATTTTATTTAACTGCACGGGTAAACCTGTACGATTAAACATGAACAACGACCACTCTCGAGAAAAAACCATTTTTTTTGACAGCGTAATCATACAGACGAGCAGTTTTGAACGACCACGTTTGAAAACGGAAGGTTAAAATCAAGTTGCGACAGATATTTTTGGCGGTTTTTTGCCATACACCGACAGTTTTACCCGTACGGTTGAAACTGCTTGAAAATATCGAAGTGGTCGCCTTAAGAAATATTGAATAATTTTCGCGAAATTCAAGAATATTTGATAGGACTGCCACCGCTAACTTAGAATTTTGAAATAGATTCTCCCTATAGTATACCAATCAACTCAGAATCACTTGCTGAGTCTATTAAGCGATATCTGTCCGACAGTTGGACAGATATCGCGTCTGTCCATTTAAAGTAAACGACCCTTGTAATCAAACTACAGGTCTACATTCTGAAGATAATTGGAAGTTAGATTAACTGACCCGGCTGGAAAGTTAAAGTTTTAACGAAAAAAGTTCAAGACTCCACAAAAAAAAATTCACGACCGCCATTTTGGATTTATCTCAGAAACTGTCGAGCTGGGATTTACGTAGCGTAAACTTTTGGTAAAGGAATTCATTTCCAAATTCCTTGACCAAAAGTTTAATTAAGCAAGGTTTGAATGAATTCCTTAATTAATGAATTCCCTCTGAAGTCATAGGGGAAATAAAAAACAACAAAGGCTACTTAATAAATAATAATAAATAACGGACAAAAATTTTTTATAACCAAAAAAGTTACCAAATAAGAAAAAAATAACCCAAATTTAAAGTTTTTTTTGTATTTGTTTAATTTGTTTAATGTTTTATGAAAAATTAAATTACCTGCTTTCATTGTCGCTTTCAGATGATAAATCTTTGGATTCACTATTTGCATTGACTGCAGTCTTTTTCAATAAAAACCTAAAACAACCCAACGTAGAGTACGTCATAAACGGAATCCAGCTCCGGTTACGAAACGTTTTCTGAATCCGTATACGGAGCATAAAACGGATTTTAAGGAACATCGAAACTGATTCGAATCCATTGAAAGTCCGTAACATATTTTGTACAACGAACAACATACTTTTATAAAAAAAATTAACAGTGTTTTTAAATCAACGTAATAAAAATGCTTACATAAAAATCTTCACTGTTAAATACAATTTAAAAACACAGAAAAACAAAACAATTTATATATTTGATTGGCAAAAAAGTTACCAATATTAAAAAAAAATTCTGGTCTCCACATTGAAAAAAAGAAAAACAATTTTTTGTTGAAAATAACCAAAAGAGCAACGCTGATTATGACCAATTCTCCATAAAGCCAAGACCTGACACCCAACGATTTTTACTATTTTTAAAAATAAATTACTTGGAATGCAATTTAATACGCCTGAAGAAGCAATCAATCAGTTCAGAATATTAATATCAATTAAAGTCCCAGTTAGTGAAAATTATGCTAAATTGTGAAAATTATGTTATTGCAAGAAATGCATTGGTTTTACTTTCACCAATTTTTTGTATACGAAATAAAATAAAAAAAATATATATTCGGGTGTGGAACACAGAATGTCATACAAATTTTGATAGTTTTTAAATCGTCGCTATTTTCCTTTTATTTAAAAAATCTACATTCAAAAGCTACTTTTCAAAAACTCCGTGTACAAAAATGGACACATTTGGATTACAATTTAACCATTTTTGCTTTAAAAATCTATTATAAATTAATTTTTATAATTTTTATAAATAAAGAAAGATCTTAAGCTCAATTTAAACTAATATACAAATCAAGAAGATCGAAAAAAACTAAAAGAATTTTTAAAAATCTATATTAAATAAAATTTTTTATCAGAAATTGCCAACGCCCAAAAATAATTCACTGGTAGAGCACTGGTTTTAGCAAATTAACGACGCTTTGTTAAAAAAGGTGTATAGTCAAAAGGTCTTGAATTACAATCCCTTTAAGGCATTATTTTGCTTGATTTTTTATTTAAAAAAATAAAACGATTTTTGGTGGTTTCCCCGATGTTATGCCAATGTTATTAAGTTTGTTTTAATGTTGGCATGTTAGCAGCAACCAACAGTTTTCGCTTTTTTTATTTTATTTTGGCAAATCTATTTTTAGACCACCTATGTTTTGTTTTTGCCGACGTTGCCCAACGTCGGATATTGCTGTTTTAACAATGTTTTCCCAACGCTTTTAGACGTTTTTATCTCTCATTTAAGCCATGAAATATTGTAGTCTCGGTAGCTTAGTGGGTAGCTTTCCTCTGATTATTTGAAAATTGCAAATAAACTTTTTTTTCTAATTTGGAAAATGGATGTCAACCTTTGAATAATTGGTCCGAGTTTCTTATGATGGTTTCTAATGTTTGGTATAAGAAAAACGTTTTTTGCACACACTTGTATCACGGATTCAAGTGCTTTCCCAGGGCTTTCAGTTTGTAATTTTTGGTTTCACAATACGAAATTTAGATTTATGTTTCACAACCTAAGGTTTTGTTATAAAGAAAGAATTTCAGAATTTTCTCAGAATTTTTGAAATATGTTAGAAACAATGTTTACTTTTAAAACCTTTTAATCTGAAATAACTGAAGAGACTTTTTTTTAATTATAAGTATGGTTGGTAAGCAATACCTTTTCATTATAACGGTAGTTGTCTACCACGTTCGGATTAATGTCGATGCGAAATTTTTAAATCTGCGATTTCAATAGTCACATGTGTCTTCTAATATAACTGGGTTTATTTCATAATATTACATGTTAAATTTTGTTATATTTGAAAAATACCGTTATAAATCGGTGTTTCGGTAACTTAGCGTTAGTTTAGGATATTTCAAAATTAAACCGTGTAAATAAACATGTCTTTAAGGGAATCGCCATTTTAAAATTTTCATATCGGTCTTAAACTAACTGTGGTAGCCAATTACTGTTATTAAGAAAACGAATTGCATGCCAACCATGATTATAAGTGTTGGCCCAAAATAAGAAGGTGCCATGCAACTATTGTTGCTATGAGAGAAAACGCGCACAAAGAAACGACGTAGTTACGATGGTGACTGTACAAGCTGTCATATTTATTTTAGTGTAAAGAGTACCTTACACTCTAATAAATTTCTGTTGAAATTTACCCAACTTATAGTAGGAAACTGTACTCTGTATGCGTAAACGAAAAAAAGTACACACACTATGCGTAAGTTGGTACACACATAAGGGGTAATTTTACATTGAAAGTGCATAAAAATTAATTGAAATTTTAAAAGTAATTCGAAAATTTACTAAAATTGTGCTTAAAAAATATATCTAAAGAGTAAATATACGCATTAAATGCCTAAAAATGCATTTCTATATGCGTAATTATATAAAAAATGCGTATATTTACCAACGCATGGTTTAAATTGAACTGCAGAAAAATATATTTTTTTTGAAAGAATAAATTTATTTTATGTATGTATGTTTTAATAATAATAAATTATAAATATAATACATAATATACAAGGTGGCGCAAAAGTAATCCTCCTATCAGAAAATGCTATAAATTTTGCGATTGGCCCCTAATGTCAGTTCTGTTTTGACATTTGTGTAGTAAACACATGCGAAATACACGTTAATAAACAATGTTACGCTACACTGCTCCAGAACGCGGAATATTGGTGACTATTTATTTGAGCAATAATGAAGATGATTTTTCATCAAAAATAATCATGTGTGATGAGGCCCATTTTCATCTTAGCGGGTACGTAAATAAGCAAAATTTACGCTTCTGGGGCACTGAAAATCCGCGTGTAACCCACGAAGAGCCATTACACCCGCTCAAAGTCACTGTATGGTGTGCTGTTTTCGCTGGAGGAGTCATCGGACCTTTTTTCTTCGAAGACGTCGCGGGCCAAACGGTTACTGTGAATTGTGAGCGCTACAGAGCAATGATCAACGAGTTCTTTTTGCCGCAACTTGATGAATTGGGATTGGAAAACATGTGGTTCCAACAGGATGGTGCAACGCCACACACTGCACGTGCCACAAACGATATGCTGAAGGATGCATTTCCCGGACGCCTAATCTCCCGTTTTGGCGGTTTGCACTGGCCAGCAAGATCGCCTGATTTGACCGCTCCAGACTTCTTTTTGTGGGGCTTTTTGAAGTCGCGGGTTTATGTCAACAAGCCTCAGACTCTTGCAGCTCTTAAAGACAATATCCGTCAATAATGTGAGGACCTATCGCCGGAAGTTTTGGCCAAAGTGATAGAAAATGCCATAAAAAGGGCTCAAATGACAATCAACTGTGGCGGCGGCCATTTACATGACATCATATTCTCGACTTGATGTAAAAAAAATTAAAAGACCAAATAAAAATAATCCGCAAGAAGAATCAAAGTTTTTCATTTTTTTTTTTTTAAATTACAGCCAAAAAACATCGGAAGGTGGTCATCTTGAATTTAAATTCACAATATTTACAAATATTATATTTATGACTTTTGAAAAATAAATTTTCGTTTTTAGTTTTTTTTTATTTTTAATATTTTCCAATTTCTAAATGTCAAAATTTTTATTACTATTCTAAGTTAGTATATTTACAAAATTTGTGCGTAAAATTTTAATTCAACAAAGGAATACTAATTTTAGGCACAAAGTGTTTAATTTTAGGCACATTATGTCTAAAAATACTTTATGTGTGTATTATTGTATATGAAAGTGTGTACAAAATATTTTTAGGCATTTTTTGTTAATAAAGGGTGTCCCAAGAAGAACGCAATTTTTAAATTTTAAATAAAACAAAGATATTTAAAAAAAATCGTGAAACTTTATTATATCGTAAAGTAGACAGAATGAGGTTATGTATGGAACAATATATCGTGCAGATGGCCGCCGCGGCTTTGCTGGCATGCACGCGATCTTTTAATGAAATTTTCAATGACCGTTTTGCATGAATGCTGCGGTATTTCATTAATGCAGCGTCCAATTTCCTCTTTTAAGGCTTGAGTCGTCGTCGGCTTATTCGCGTAAACCATCGACTTCAAAAAACCCCAAAGAAAAAAATCTAATGGTGTTAAATCGCACGATCTAGGCGGCCAATTCTGATCTCCAAAACGCCAAATAACACGACCGGGAAATGACTGATGCAGCAATTGAATTGTTTCTCTGGCTGTATGACATGTGGCGCCGTATTGTTGGAACCACATGCCCTCCACATTCATTTCTTCAATTCTAGGCAAGAAAAAACTGGTTATCATTTCACGATATCGAACACCATTGACTGTTCGCGCTTGACCTGCCTCATTTTCATAAAAAAAAGGTCCAATGATTCCTCCAGCCCAAAAACAACACCACACAGTGACACGTTGAGGATGCATTTGCTTCTCGTGAATCACTCGAGGATTTTCCTCACCCCAAATGCGACAATTCTGCCTATTGACGAAGCCATCAAGATGAGAATGGGCCTCGTCACTGAAGATGATTTTATCGGCAAAATCAGCATTTTCATGTTGTTTCTCCAATACCCAATTAACGAACTCCCTTCGCTGTCTATGGTCAGCTGGCTTCAGTTCCTGAGTCAATTGAACTTTGTATGCATGAAGATGCAAATCTTTTGTCAAAATTCGCTGCAAAGTGGATTTGGAGACACCAATTTGCTGAGCTCGGTGTCGAATTGAGGTGGATGGAGTTTGAGCGACATCATCACATACAGCTGCGACATTTTCGGTCGATCGACCTGGTCGATGGCGCGTTGTTGTCTTTACATCACTAACAGATCCAGTTGCGGCAAATTTATCCATTAATCTCTTTACAGTTGACTCTTTTGGAGCATTATTGTGACCCCAAATTGATCGCAATTTGCAAACTGTAGCCGCAAAACTTTCACCATTTTGGTAAAACAATTTCACAATGAGAATGAATTGTTCATTCGTTTAGCGCTCCATTTTTACTAACCTCGTACCTTCTACTAGCAAACAATAACAATTGTTCAAATGTCAAACAATGACACTTCGAATGTTGCCAGATTTAAAAATTGCGTTCTTCTTGGGACACCCTATTTACCTAATTTTCGTAATATTACATTATTGTAGTAGGTACATTTACAAACATTTTTAAGAGTGTAGATATTCTTTACTATCCAGTGTCTCCTCTCCTCATTAACGACCAATTTTTTTAGTTTTTACATTTTAAAAAGAAATAATTGTTTTAATACAAATTTAGAAACGAACAAGTACGTGGTTCATTCGCGATATTCTAAGCGTTGGTTTTGTCATTATTAAATTTTACCCAGTTTTTGGATTTTTTTTTGTTTACTTTATTCCAACTTTTTTCTTTGAGTACTTTTGTATATTTTGACAACTTTTTCTTTTTGTTTTCTTTTTTACTAGTTTTACTAGAAGTGTATTTATCTAAATCTAATATTCAAGAATATATATACTGATACATATTAGAGTGATCCAAAAAAACACCAAAGTTTTTATTCGCAATCTCCAGAATACTGCTCCTATTCCTGTCCTATAATGTCTTAAAACACTCTGTGCCAAGTTTCAGATAAATTCGTTTATATTTAGAGGTAGCACAAAAAGTAATTTCTCGTTAGAGTAATTTATACAAAAGTTGAATTATTTTTTAAACTATACGCTGTAATTTAACAAATTTGTGGTATATGCGCGGATTTTAAAAATTCAATAAAATTCGTTTTTTTGTGGTATTTTCCTAACTATCTAAAATCGTGGTCATTGTAAAATCCACCTTCTTGTACTTTTGCAATCTACTGACCAATGGCTTTCATTAGACATGACATTGTTTTTAATTTTTGAAAGGATAATTATTATGAATATAAAATTAAAGTGTTTTCAGTTTTTCGCTATTATATTATACGCTAAGTTTTGAAATTAAATTGTTAACAAAAATCCTTTTACACCTAAGAAGACATTCCGTGAACATATAGTCGTTCAAAAAAAATTTGCGCCGAGGTAAATATAAGAAAATTTTTTGATGAAATTCGAACATTTTTTGTGTGAAAATTTTGCGAAATTCCCGACTTTGAATTTAATTTTGTTTTTTTTTTTATTCGCAATGTACACCCAAAAATATAATAGATTTGAGTCGCGATCCTAATGTTTATATTTCATTTTTCTCAATTTTTAATCTATTTAAAATAATAGATCAAGTACAATTTTGGAACTTCCATGGTGATGTGCTACCATATATTTTTCCATAATGGCATATTTGTAGGTTGTGACTTTAAACTTTTTTTTTTTGGACAACCTTAACACATATGTAGTTTACGATGTCAGTGTGTTTCACTAGCCGTTCGAAAATGCGCGATAAAACAGATTTTAAAATAATTAAAGAGTTAATATGTATTTACTGTTTACTTAAGAATCGTTCGTCTTTGTTTAGGTTAATTTTATTCTTACATTTGTTTATTATTTACCTTTCGACATTGTTATTCCTCGTGGTTTAGTTACGCCAAAGAGCCCCCACATATTTAAGATTTAATGACGATATTGTTCTCAAAACTGAATGACTAAAAATTGAATGTTTATTCTAGAAGTCTTTGGTAAAATAATCAAAAAAATATTTGTGTATTTCGTAATATACTGCTAAAGGTTAAATTTACTTTTTAAAACACATAAGTAATTGTGAAAAAGTTGGGAAAAGTGATTTAAAAAATCCCCCGTCTCTTTTATATGGCAACGAACTATTGTTTGTCCGCAGTGTTGTAAAAATTTTCCGATTTTGATACTATACCATTGCGAAAAAGTTATGGGAACCCAATCTTACCAGAAAGCGTTTCTTGTAACAAAAATTGGGTAAACGAGAGCGTTCATGAGAGAGTAATTGTGTTTCTCTTTTTACCAGAACTCACCCGTACTTTTTGATTGGGTAAAATTGTAAAATTGTCAAATCATCAGCTGCTGCTGACAAATAAGCTTTTTGTATTTTTGAAAAAAATTAAAGTTAAAAAAAAATTTACTATAAAGAACTTTTCCTTCTTAATAATGAAAAATACATTTGAAAATGTAAATATATATTTGCCATTTTGAATATATTTATTTAATAATCTGTTGTTTACTATGAATAAATTTGACGTTTATTTTTGGGTATAAAATGTGGTTTTGGGCGTTCACAGTATTTTGGGCATTTTTATGGTTTTGAGAGAATTTTTTGCTTACTCTCATTTTACCAGACTTTACCCAAAATTACCTTGTACAGGCCTATTATTTATGAAAATAAACATTACCGAAAGGCAGGAAGCAACTACAAATTAATATAAATTGAATAACTAACTTCTAAAAATCTGTCTTGTTCCCAATTTCGTAATGAAGATTGCTTCGTGTGGGGTTACCGCTTTGACTTTTTTAGGATAATTTTTAAAAAAATTTAACTAATAGTTTTTGAAACGGTTCTACTATAACTAAAAATATTAGTTTCTAATTCGATTTACCTTAGGAATTAATGCCATCGATTCTAGAAACTAGTCCGAGCGTGAGAATTTTATACAAAAATTACGTGAACAAGAATAGGTTCTACAGCCATTCCGTTGACTAGTAACTGGTCCTCAAACTATTTTACAGAACTAGTGCCGAGGGTGACAATTTCAAATAAAAGGTGTAGGTGGCAACGCTAAATTAGAACTAGTGTTGGCTTAAAAGATCTACTTTTGGAACTTATGCAAGTTTTGCAAGGTACTTATATTGTTATATACACTTAGGTCTGTTTTTATGCGGTTTATTTTTATGCGGATTTGAAGTTATGCGGTCTTAAATTCGATTTTTTTTAACTCACAATCAGTTAAAAAACAGTACAACTCAAAAATTATTGACCAATTATTTTGAAAACAGATCAAAATCTTCCAAATGAAGACAGTATGAATGCTTCGACCTTATCATCTGATAATGTTTATGTTATTTCATCTAGCGAAGATAACTGTGATGATTTGATTGGTTCGTCAAGCGATGAGAGTAATTTTGCACCACTTCCAAAACGGGCCTTATCAAGCAGTGATTCAGATAATATGTAATGCTAAATATAAATTAATTGCATTTTTGGTTTCTAGTTTGTACTTATTTTATTTATTTATTTATTTATTTATTTATTTATTTATTTATTTATTTACTTATTTATTTATTTATTTATTTATTTATTTATTTATTTATTTATTTATTTATTTATTTATTTATTAATTAATTAATTTATTAATTAATTAATTAATTTATTCATTTATTTATTTATTTATTTTTTATTTATTTATTTATTTATTTATTTTTTTATTTATTTATTTATTTATTTAAATTCATTTTTTACTTTCATCAAACTTGTTACTGCTTTTTTTTTTTTTTTGCTTTTTAAAATAACTGAATTATCTTTTGTTGTTTTTATTATAATTCTTTTGTTATTAGTATGTAATTATTTAATGTTTTGTTTCAATATATTTTTAACTTTTTAACCAGGTAATAAGTCTGATAATATGCATTGTTTTTTTTTAATATAAAAAGTGATATTTTTAACAAATGAATTGTTTTTTGGTTATTTTTTTAATTTTTTTATGGAATTTTAGTCTAATTTTTACGCCTTGATTTCAAGTTTTTGAACTATTCGAAACGGATCATCTATTTTGTATGGAAATTGAGCCTTTTTATGCGGATTTCCTTTATGCGATTTTTTTGGAACGCATCTACCGCATAAAAAAAGACCTAAGTGTATATTTAATATAAATTTTAAAAACCTAATTTTCAATTAAAACTATGTAAACAAATATTGCTTATTTTATAAAAATTTTTTTTTTATTTTAGTTTGAATTTATATTTATCGGGATAAACACTAATTGCGTTAAAGTAATGAAATGTGCTAAAATCCCCCAAAACTTATAACAAGTGGTGAAAATAATTTGTTGTAGGCTGGTCTCTATCCAGATTTCATTTTTGCCTAAGGAAATTATCAGTAGAATTCGTTTTTTTTGTTCTCGTCTAGGAGAGTTATTCAAATCCTTAAATATTAAAGAAAAAACAACAACGAAAATGTTATTACAATTAGAATTTGCTTTGTCATCTTCCAAAATACTACTCTGCTGTTCTGACAGATTTAGCAACGTGGTGACTTCTGTGTAACAAAAATAGAAAAACACGTTTCTATGTCAGATATGGGGGCGGATCAATAAGTCCGTGACATTTCGAACTTCCCTCGACTCTGCACCATCGATATCAATGGTAAAAAAGTGGTTTACTTACTTTCGTTGTAGCCTTACAAGCACAGAAGATGCCGAACGTTCTGGACGCCCAGAACGCCCATTGAAAAAATTCACGATATGGTGTTGGCCGATCGGAGATTGAATGTGCGATAGATTGTGAAAGACATCCCAGCAAAAACATGGTATCAACTACTTACCAGGCTATTTACTCGCTTAATTACTTTTGTTCGCGATGTCCAAAAAGTAATGGGTACTCATTATTTTTTGGCTGTTCGTAAGCGAGAGGGTAATGACCACCCATTACATTGTGTTTTTTGTAAGTGAGAAGGTAATGACCACTCATTACTTTTGGGACATCACGAACAAAAGTAATTAAGCGAGTAAATAGGCTAGTAAGTAGTTAAACCCCTTGTTTTTGCTGGGATAGGCATCTCACATGGCTCAGTGGTTTCAATTTTGAACGATCACTTGCTGCGTTTGCTTATAATCAACCACCAACGGAATCGTGTGACAGCTAAGTTTTCATGGCAAAAATCCATAAGGTAGACTACGAATTGCACCCTTATTCGCCTTATTCTCCGGATTAAGCCCTCAGTGACTATTTTCTATTTCCAAACCTAAAGAAATGGCTCGGTGGAGAGAGATGAAATTATTGATCAAACAAATGCCTATTTTATGGACCTCAAAGAATCCAATTTCTTGGAAGGGATGCAAAAATTGGAGAAACGTTGGACTAAGTATAAAGGAGATTATGTTGAAAAATATTTTTTTTACTCGTACCTTCTACTAGCAAACAATAACAATTGTTCAAATGTTAAACAATGACACTTCGAATGTTGCCAGATTTAAAAATTGCGTTCTTCTTGGGACACCCTTTACATTACTTTCAGGCTCATCGCCTGTGAAATTTATTAATGAAGTAAGGTGTAAAGTAATTCATCGGCCCCTATGGCTATACATTAATTTACCCATTATTTAGTAATGTGTGGTTTTGCTGGGTATTATGAAAAATGGTGAATGTAGTATGATTGAATTTACAAAAAAAACCCACAAAAAAGATAAAAATAATGCATTTACTATGTTAATTATTTTTCCGATTAGATCCAGTTTAAATACATTGAACCCATAAATAACCATATAAAATCTATTCATAAATATTATGCAGTGAATCATAAAAATCCATGAAATGCTAAAACAAAAATATCAAAAATCTAAAAAAGAAAGGTCGTCTTCACAATAAGTCCCACGTGTTTAAAACACTAAATTGGCTATAAAATATTCGCTCTAATACTATGCGGATCAAAGAGTTGCTTCTTGCCATATTAATGGATAAAATACAGAATAAATAAATTGTCGTCAAGAGGCAAAAAAAAAAAAAATAAATAAATATCAACAAATTTCATTGTTATGTAGTTCCAAGAAGCATAAATAAAATTTTAGCATAATGAATATAAAAGAAATAAATACGAGGCTTTCTATTTCAATTGTCCAGCTAAGAAGAAGTTACTGTAGCAATGTCAAAAAAATAGTGTTTTATATAACTAAATTTATCTTAAAATTGGTAAAAAAAATATAATTGCTTTAATTTATAAAAAAAAAGTTCAGATCGATTTTAGAAAGTTTAAGCATGTTACTCGGCTCCGTTTTGCAGAAAATATTCGTTGAATATTAGGTTTGTTTTATTTCGAATTTTGAATAAATATTCCATACAAATTTAAGTACATATAGACTTGCTAAGTAGTTATAGATCAGGGATGGCAAACATGGTACAATTGTATTTTTTTTGGTACATTTTTACCTTGGTTGGTACCGTGGTACTACCGCGGCTCATTTAGTACAATTTGAAATTTTTTCAAATTTTCAATTTACAACTTGATAAAACAACATAACATAAAGTCGACTTTTTTTTAAAAGCAACTTTAAATTAAAAACCTTTTTTTATTTATTCAGCTACTATAGTAAAAAATAAAGTCAGTTTTAAGTTGAACCGGCTCTAAATTGGTGTCACATCAAATGTTTCCATACACATTGTACTAAGATATTCGGAAGTGGCAACATCGAACAGCTGATTTTAAATTACTTCTCAAAACAAAAAAAAAAAATAAGAAAAAAAGTGTATTTTTGTTAAAAAGCTATTAAATGCCTTTAAATTTTTTAATAGCAAATCCTGAAAAAGTTAAATTGTCCTCCAAGGGAGGCGGACAACCAGAAAAAAAGGTGTGACATAAAAATTAGAGAAAAAATTTACAAAGTTTTGTGGGAATTATACGACTACATGAAATTAACGATAAATTTGTTTCACCTGGTCAATTAAAATTTTTTTAAGTATTTTAAGTGTCTAAGCAAATCTGATTCAATACGATAAAATTGTAAAAAAAAGCGGAAAAAATTTTGGTACCGTGAGGATCGAAAAGTACAATTTGTTTGTCTGGTTGGTACAATAACATAAAACATATTTTCCATCCCTGTTATAGATACATCTACTTAAAAATTAAGAACGTATAAAAGTGTTGCCAAGCCTAAGAAATTATTGGCTTTTCTATTTTAAATGTAAACAAAAATACTTGTCATACAAATATTTGAAATTTTTGTATTTTTAATTTGATAAAATATTAAAAATAACAAAGGCTAAAAAAAGAATTAAGCGTTTGTAAGTAAAGGTAGGGCGGGGAAAACAATATAATTGCTCTATTTCGCGTTCCCGCGAAAACAACTTTCGTACAAAGGCTTACAAAGGTTTACAAAAAATAAAGAAAAGTCAGGTAAGTACACTCAGAAAAAAAAGTTAGTAGAAAAATTTGTAAACGGTTTTCAATCCCACTCTACTATTTTTGTATTGATTTTTAGTAAAAAATTATTATTTAGCAAATCTTTTTGCTATTTACATTTTACAAATTACAGAATTTTTACAGAATATTAACAAATTTTTGTTGCTAATTTCAGAAATCATTTTACAAATTTTTGAAAAGCGATTTGCTAAAATTAGCAAAAAATATTACTAATTTAAAAAAAGTGGTTATTGAAGGAAATGTTATTTCTAATTAAAACTTACACCTACAAACTTAAATTTCCTTAAAATGTACTACTCGTCAGCAGACATGTGTTGCTAAGATTAGCAAAAAATACCGCTGGGCTCAAATTAGCAGAATTTCCCGTAATAACAGCAAAATTTTCAGTTGCCATTACAGACTTTTTTTGGTGAGTGTAGGGATAGTCGTTTTTTTACAAGTAGTTATAGATATAGATATAAAATTCAAAAAAAAAAAAAAAAACAAACCTATTGTAAACCTAAAATATTTAAATTCAAATATTTGTTCTATAAAAAGTTAGGACATCAGCTGATATCGAGAATTTATATTCAAAAAGTGTTATATGCAAAATCACAACGAAAAAATATTGTTAATATAATTTTAAGGGAATAACTTCATTCTTCCACAATGTTGCTTAAAGTTATACAAGTAACTTAAAAAAAAAATCGTATGACGCTGATATAGTAAATTGCACATTTGCAATTACTTTTTATACAAGATGCCAATAAACATGAGCTCTATTCGCAATATTTTGCAAATCGTCTTGCATTATTGCATTCGCAAAGTGGTAGAGTATAATTTTGCTTTGCACTAAACAAAATCTGCATTAACTAAAACCAGAAGTGTTTCTTCTGAAATACCTGGTTACTTCTGGAATAATTTCAAACAAAAATTATTAGTGTTAAAACCGATAGAAGAACAGATTATAAAAGGCAAGCTGTTATTCAACAAGTCGTTCTTAGAAACAGAAAATTTGTCTGTTAAATTATTGATCCAGCACCTTGTTTGTGTATCTGATGCGAGAAGTTATCGCATCGAGATATTCATGGTCAGCCTACTTAATACAGGGTGACTTAAAAGATCATAAATTGGTTTGCATTTTTACTGGACATTTTTTAGAGCTTTTAACTTCTATAGCTGTGGACACATTTAATTTGGTAAAATTTATTATTTGATAAAGAAATAACATAAATAAAGCGCATTCTTATCTTCTTTAGATTAATATACTATATATTTAATTGCCTGTGACTCAGCCTATTGAAATTAGAACTAGGTTGCATTTTACACGTATTTTGCGAAAATTTTATCGATGCGAAACAGAAACGAGGTGCAGGTTCTGAGAAATAATTCACCCTCAAAGATTCTCATATTCTGAAGCTAAAGCCTCCAGAATAGGCAGAGATTAAACGAAAAACCTTTTAAAATGTATATTTGGTACAATCAATCAAACACGAGACTAAATATTTTTCTAACAAGCACTATGACGTTTCTTATGTAATAAAAATTGCTTTCAAAACGAAAATTTTATTTTCTGAAATAAAACTCAAAAAAAAAAAAAAAAAATTGGTACAACAATTTTGTCAAAAGTCTAAACATATTTATTATATTAAATATTTCTCATATATTAAAATTATGAGCGCCCCGGTAGGCTAGTTGGTAGCGTGCTAGCTTATCAGTGCGGGGGTCGTGGGTTCAATTCCCACCAGAGGCTCTGGTCTGTTTTCGCTCGGTTAGGGTATTAACATATAATTTGTAATTATGTGATTAATAAATAAAATAAATAAATAAATAAATATATTAAAATTACAATTACAATTACTGATTCTTATAGCTTTTGTTAATATAAAACCTTTTTAATTCTAAAGCCTAAACCACATACGAGTGGTCTCGTACAGTCTCTGCCACATAAAGTGGCAGAGAGTGTTCTGTGAAACAACACAATAGGTGCGTTCGACGTTCGTTACCACGAGTGTCCAATCTTACGAGAAAGTGTTTCTTGTCACAAAAATTGGGTAAATCAGAGCGTTCATGAGAGAGTAATTGCGTTTCTCTTTTTACCAGAATTTACCCGTACTTTTTTTCTGGGTAAAATGGTAAAACTGTCAAATCATCACCTGCTGCTAATAAACCAGCTGTTTTGCATTTGTGAAAGAATTAAAGTTAATTAAAAAATTTACAATTAAGAATTTTTTCTTCTTTATAATGGAAAATACATTTGAAAATGTAAATAGTTGGTAGCGTGTTTGCATATCAGTACGGGGGTCGTGGGTTAAATTTCTACCAGGTCTGTTATCGCTATAACGAGCCGATAGCCTTTGTTGCTAGTGCTCGGTTAGGGTATTGGATATAATGTGTAATTATATGATTAATATAAATAAAATAAAAATATATTATTTAAGCTCTTTTTTAATATGAATAAATTTGACGTTTATTTTTGAGTATGAAATGTGGCTTTGTGCGTTCGCAGTATTTTGGGCATTTTTATGGTTTTGTGAGAGAATGTTTTGCTTGCTCTCATTTTACTAGACTTTACCCAAAATTACCTGGTACAGACCTATTATTTTTAAGAATTTCTTATTGATTAGTGCTTGAAGGCAGGCAGCTCTTGTTTAGAAATTTTCTTTAGAAATTATCTTTAAAAAGTCTCAGATTAATCGCTAATTTTTACGATTAATCGACCCAAATAACCGATAAATTAATTTTCTTAATTTTTCGAATAATGGCCTAACTGGTTAACCGGCAGGGTCGAATAATTGGAAGCACTAGTACAGATGTTCTATTGGAAAAATTTCAAAATTGTGTTTATAAACAAAAACATATGTTTGGCGTTAGATTAAGGCCGATTAAAGCCCATTATTATAACTTGCCTTTAAGGTGCGTGTTAGTTAAAGGTAACTTTAGCTAAAGTGAGCAATAAAGTAACCTTTAACTATTTTTGGTTATTACAACTTCATTATAAAATAAAATTTTTTTGAAATATGGCATTACCAGAACAAAAACCGATTACTTTTGTCAAATTAAAATGGTTCTTAAAAATACGTAGTGGCAACGATGTGCTTTTATTTATTAATTTACTTACAAAAAAAAAAAAAAAAAAAACAAACGAAAAATAAAATTTCTTCGAATTATGTAAAATTTAAAAATGTTTGTTGTAAAAAATGTCGATAACGAACACAGAAATAAATCAAACAGCAAAGATACGGTTAAAAAAGTACACGGCAACTACACTGCAGAGCAGAAAATGTGGCAACTTCAAATGCATAAACCTTAGGTTAAAAGTTAAAGGTAAGATGAACTTACCTTTAGCTTATCGGCCACTTTTAGGTTAAAGTATACTTATAATAACGAAAAAATATTAAAAAAAGCAAATTCCGTTAAAATAAAACAAAAAATTCATTTTAAAAGATGTATTTAAACTGCTGCTGTTCAAAACATTTGCAATTTTTATTACTCTTATATATAAAAAATTACGAAATTCTGTTATCGAACACCCATATCAAACACTTACAGCCGTATGCATACACATTTAGTTGGTTCTTATAACAGTCTTATAAAGAAAATTTGTTGTTGTTTTGCATGTTAACTTGATTTATAAGTGTGCTATAAAAATCAACAAAATGTTTATGCATACGGCTGTTATAAAATATTTTTGTAAATACAAAAAAAAATTTTTTTTAAAAGGCACCAACAATGGAATTTGTAAATACAAAAAACTTTTTATTGTTTTTTTTGTAACTTAAATTTTTATTTTCAAAGAATTTTTATATGAAAAATGACAATTTACAAACATTTCAAACAAACCATTGTTAGAAATCGAAATTGAATTTTAACAAATATTTGTAATTACTTGAAATTTTGTGATACTTTTTTCTGTGTACACTCACCAAAAAAAGTCTATAATGGCAACTGAAAATTTTGCTGTTATTACGGGAAATTTTGCTAATTTGAGCCCAGCGGTATTTTTTGCTAATCTTAGCAACACATGTCTGCTGACGTGTAGTACAATGAAATTAGTAGAAAAATTAGTAGCCGCTACTAAATTTTAGTAAACTTTTTGTAAAGCGGAATTTAAAACCGGTTTGCTGAAATCAGCAAAAAAGTTTACTAACCAGTACAAAATTTTAAATTTATTTTTTTATCGAGCATCAAATTTTTTTTATTTTATTTATTTTTTTTTATACAAAATTTTATTTTATACAAAATTAATTTCTGTTTTGAAAAATATTTATTTTTACTTTTAAGGTCAAATTTTAATTGTTTTAAGGTCTGATTTTTAGAAATAAAAAAACCTTTTAGTGCTATTTCGACATGAGTCGGAATATTTACTTCCTATCCCTTTTTTAATATATGTAACATTTTAAGGCAATTCAAGTTTGTAGGTGTAAGTTTTAATTAGAAATAATATTTCCTACAATATCCACTTTTTAAAATTAGTAATGTTTTTTTTTTGCTTATTTTAGCAAATCGGTTTTCAAAAATTTGTAAAATGATTTCTGAAATTAGCAACAAAAATTTGCAAATATTCTGTAAAAACTCTATAATTTGTAAAATGTAAATAGCAAAAAGATTTGCTAAATAATAATTTTTTACTAAAAATCAGTACGAAAATAGTAAAGTGGGATTGAAAACCGTTTACAAATTTTTCTACTAACTTTTTTTTCTGAGTATACTCTTAACTATACTATTAACACTAACAAATGCTGAGAAATAACGGTAATCACATTCCTTTTATTAATTCGTGATTTAGATCTTTGCATTATATTAAAAAACTCATCATAATAATTTTGCTATAAGAGTTTTAGTAAGATATTGTAAGCAATAACATCGCGAGAATTACTTTTATAAAAAATGGCAGGAAAAAATACTTGACTTGAAAAATGGAATTTCTCCAAAAGACATTTCCTTAAAATATTCCATTCCAAAATCAACAATTTGTCGCATTGTTAAAAGTGGTAACATCCATACAACTCACAAAGGAGGAAGACCCCATACTACTACCGTAAGAGAAGACAGAAAAATAAAGAATTTTTTCCCAAATATCCTTAAGCAGTTTCTAAAAAAGTTAAAACTGAACTTTCCATAGATCCCAGTATTTCCACCATTAAAAGAAAAGCCCGAGGTTATGGTCTTAGAAGTTTTAGATGCACACAAAAATCCCTTTGTGTCGGAAAAAATAAAAAAGCTTGGCTTAACTTTTCCCGCACCCATTTAAATTGGATTCAACAGCAATGGAAGAACGTACTATGCTCCGATGAGTCCAAATTCAATGTACGGGGTTCAGATGGAAGAGCCTACATTCGACGACCACGAGGCGAAAAGTTTATTCCCAGATACACAACCGCCACAGTGAAGCACGGAAGTGGAAACATTATGGTGTGGGGGTGTTTTTTGGGAAATGGGATTAGCCCAATTCACCGGATTACTAATACAATAAATAGAGATGTTTTAAGCTCAGTTATGCTTCTCTATGCTCAATGGAAAATGCCACTTTCATGGACATTCCAGCACGATAGCGACCCTAAACATACGGCAGGGGTTGTTAAAGTATGGTTGGAGGAAAATAATATTAGTGTCATGTCGTGGCCGCTACAATCTTTCGATCTCAACCCGATTGAGAACATGTGAATGATTGCAAAACTGAAATGAAATTCCCAAAGATTATATTAAAAAGCTCATAGCCTCAATGCCTAAAAGATGTTCTGATGTAATAAAAAATACTAAATATTGAAATCAATTTTTTGATTTGTATAATAATTTCTTTAAGAGTTTCAAATGTTTTGAACACTTGTATTTAGATTAATTTCGTTAAACTTAATTTTTTTTATTGTTGTAAATTTATGAATATTTTTTTGTTTTTCTAAAATAGTATGTGATAACTTAATTTAATAAAAAAAAATAAAAAACATATGCTGCAAGTCTTTGTTAAAAAATAAAGAATTAAGCAAAATGTGATTTCAGTTGCAAATGTTTTGAACACCACTGTATATCTAAATCAATATCAATACTTATTGAAAATAATCGTATCATATAGAATAAGAAATGCTGTAACTTGAATATTGATACGATATACTTTTTCGTGTAGTAGGGCAGTTGTTATGAAAAGCCACATATATTTATATATACGTGCCAGGTATCTCGCCAGTATGATGAAATAAAAGCAAACCATGTTATTCAATAACCTACCACCAATCAACTACGTTTGTAGTTACTTTTAACGTGTGTAGATACTTTCATATTTCATTATGTTTAACATTTAAAATATTTACAATAATGATGTTCAAAAAGTGTGACTATAGGTTAAATTTTGATTTACGATCACATTTAAATAATTTTTGATTATATTTTTAGATCAACGACGTCATTTGCCAAAATATAAAAATATAAAAATCAAAAAAAAAAGACAATATGAAAGACTTGTTGTGATATGTTTATAAACATGATTGTTTGCACCTACAAAATATATATTAATATTAGATCTAGGAAAAAGTAATGTGAAATTGATGCTTACACATGGGCTCCGAGTCATTTAAATCTGTTATTAATGATTAAAAGTTTTCTTAAATTTGAAATCGTTTATAACTCCCCTTTCAAATTCAAAGAAAGTCGTAAGTCAACGTACAAAGTTGTTGTTGTTTTCCATGTGTTTTGTGTCAAAGCCTAACGACAACGTTGTGCTTTTGGACGTATTCTAACTTTAAAATTTTAACATATCCCTAAGATGTTTCCAAGTGTGGGTGACAATCGGAGCTAAAAAATATTTCGGCGATAACTCCAAAATATTTTGACCTTAAATTGTAATCTAAATTAATAATATTTTTTTATTTCTTGCACATAAAATCGAGCGTAATGTAAACGCAATCTAATGTGTTAGATAATATTATTTTAATGAATTTAGGCAATTACTATCCAAAGTTATTTAATTCAAAATCACGAAATGTCTTTTTTCCAAATCCAATAATAGTGCCGGTCAAAGTGATGTGAATGAATTTGTATACAACATATTAAATCTAAATAACTATAAAAAATGCTAATTGATTGTTAACATACAAATTTAAAATAAACAACAAAGTTAGGTCAAGTGCCGAAATAGCATTGACTAAAAATAAACAACATTTTTATATAAAACATTGATCTTCAGAGTCAATCAAAATGACTCATTCAATTAACTAACGACAAGTAGCAGCAATCGGCAAAAAGAAAAATCTCTTTTAGTTTGTATAAATTATATATACAGCGCATTTATTTTAATCATAGCAATTAATAATAGAGGATCATATTCTGTTGGTTACTATTGATCTAAAAATGAGAACACCTTCAATACGTTATTTTTGTTGTTTTGTAAACAACAACAAAAAATATAATAATAATACATACTGTGTCAATTAGATTGTATACAGATTGGAAAAGACATTTCACTAATCTGTTTGAAAAATGTGAAAAAGATTTCCGTGATCTTGATCTTGCTTAACATGCAACTAGACTTAAACTCAAATTCTTGTGAATAAGATAAAGTAATTTGCAATTCCATTATTAAAAAAAAATTGTTCTGAGAAAAAGTTTTTGTATAAAAATATTTAACAAAAACTAATTAAACTCTTACAAGTAGATTAGTTTTTTTGTTGTTAGTTTTAAATCAAATGTTATCGTTTGAAAGGGTAATTCCCAGAAGAAAACGGATACGAAGCCAAAAATAAAAGCATGGCCCGAACTGCTTTTTGTATTTTTAACAGGTCTTCAATTCGGCAAATGTTCTTGGGTATTATTATTGCTGTAGGTAGAAACGGAATAACAACGAGTCATATTTCCGTTACAAATTGGTCCTATAAAAAGTCCTATAAGAAGTCGACGGTAACACTATTATGAAAAACGGCGACCTCTAAAGGGCCATGCTGTTTATATATTTCTTACCTCATGTCGACGATCTCGATTTTAAAAACAAATAGTTCCAACACGACAGGACCACTTGGATGCCTTCCTAGGGATATTTGAAGTCGTTGATGTACGCGAACAAGCCCTGCAACTTGAAGGCGTTTAAAAACAACATTCGAGCAGAAATTATCGACGTGATACCACAAATGCTGTGTACAGTTAGGTAAAATTTGTGTAATTTTTCGGACATAATTTTCCACAGTTAATTGAAAAAGGTGCGAATAAACATAATCAGTTAAAACCCAAATGAGTTTTCACATTAAACAAAAGTTATGGCGAAAGAAAGTCAAATAATGGTTTTTGCCCCAGCCTGTATAACAAGAGAAGACAAAAAGGGAATTCAATGTAAAGCAAAAAAAAGAAATTTTGGAAAAAAAGCAAAATAAGCAAAAATAAAGGCAGTTTGGACCATATCAAAATATTTGTCTTCTCGTATACCTACACTCACAAAATTATTTCGTTAAAAATAATCTAAAATACATATTTAATTAATTGAAAATACAATCAATCATTGTTTAATAATACACAAAAGAATTAAAAGCAATCGAAAGTTGTTTAAAATAACCATCAATTTTTAACTGACAAAACGTAAAAAACCGATTTGTTTTTCAAATTGATTTTTTTTTAATGTAATTTTTCAAAACACAACACACACCGATTTATATATTTTTGTTTTCTTTGTGTGTATCTATATTTGAGTAATTTCTTGTAATTTTTGTTGAAATAATATATAAACAAACTATTTTGGTAAAAAAAATTTATATGGATTTCTATTTTTAGAAACAGAAAACATAAAATTTTACATTTAACAGAAAATATCAACCTGTCTGTTAATTTTTATAGTTCGTTTTTTTTAAATGACTGATTCAAATAGTTAAAAAAAAATATATTTCTATGAATTTCAATTAATTCTTCATTTAAAAAAAAAACTCTACGTATTACTTTTTAAAGGAAAATAAGTTGTAAAAAAATATATTAGTCTAGTGGAGCACTAACACATTTCGATAACGAAATTGGTCAAGGTCCAAGTGAAATTAAGAACCATATTATGTTAATTATATTTTTTAAAAGACAGCTTCATATTAATAAAGGTTTTGATATGGGCAGATCCGGACATTTATTGGCAAAAAAAATAAGTGAAAATGGGAAAAATTAATTTTCAAATCATTAACACCATATAACCTTTTACATCTATAGCTGTGTTTATGCGGCAAGCTATTAATTTTAGCTTGTGTGATGATTCCCATACAAATTTGACATAAGTACCATTAACACAAAACACTTCATTTATATGGGAATGACATCAGCCAAATTTGATAGCTTGCCGCATAAACATAGATTATCTGGTACAGCAGCAGTTTAGTGATTTTTTTTACATGATTTTCAATAATAAGTGGCAAACTGCAAATATATTAACATTTTTAAGATTTAAGATAGAAAAATGTTGAGTCTAACTCAACCGACTTTTTGAGATCTTTTAACTTTGAATATTGCTTCAAATGCCTTGAAATTTTGCAAAATGATTGTCCTTTAAATTTAAAATTAATGAAGTTATTTAAAAGTTTTGTCAGTTTCATGGAATTAATATATTTTTTTTTTTTTTGAGAATTGTTCTTATCTTCTAATATGTTTATGAGTTTTTAGGTAAATTATGATCGGATGGAAATTCTATAACGTAATACATTGAGATTATAAATCATGATTCCGTCTGGTTGAATCACAAATAGTTACGTAGTAAATATGTCAATCTGACGTCACAATTAAGTAAAGGTAATGGAAAAAATATGTACATTTAAAAATATATATGTGGGAGCAGGAAAAAAAAGAACCGCTAAACTTATAAGAAGATAATGTAAATAAAAAAATAATAATTACAAATAATGATATTAACGTTGTTATTTCTCTACTGGAATATATCAGTTTAGTTAAGAAAGTTTAATAAACATTATTATTTATAATGAAACAAACTTAAACAATAATCAGAGCTTCAAAAGAAGTATTCGTTTTTTTTAAATAAATTTCAAAAAATTCAATGTGAAAAAAAAAATGAAAATGTAAAAATATGAAATTAATTGCAATTAAAATGACAAAAGTTTTATAATAAATTATGTAATAATAAAAGGACGTTTTTGCAATAGAAATTTTTTCAAGCTCTGTTAAACAGAGACAGCTCTGCGTAAATAGTTATAAAAATTAGGAATATATTTATTTTTTTTTATTTTTCTAATTAGCTAAATAAAGTAAAAGGTATGACCTCAAAGATTAAAAATTAACGCCAAAGACCAGGACAGAATCTTAAACTTTTTAATCAAAGAGTATTGACGATAATTGTTTCTTTTCCATTACGAAACTCTTTTAAAACTCTGGTGCTAATGAGAATACAATGTAGTTTGTAATGGGTTAGTTGAGATTTAATGTTTGTAATATTTTTTTCTCTTTTGAAAGTAGAGGTGTAAATCCCCAAATAATACAATGGATACAGATTGTTTATATGTACAAGGCCTGCCCAAACAAAATAATTTTATATGTGAATTATGATGGAATCGTCAAAATATTGTATGCAAGGTGCTAATAAATTCTAATTTAAAAAAAGTTATAAAAATTAAAAAAAAAAAACTAAAATTATCTGAGTCATTATAGGAAATTAGAGAATTTGAAACAAAAAAAAATTAGGGTAAACTGGGGAACATTCGACAATTTATATTTGAGTAATTTCACAACTAAATCGATAATTCCTTGGAAAGCTGAAATTTGGTAAGACAATTTTATATAAAAAATATATATAAAAAATATATATAAAAAATATATATAAAAAAACTACAAAAAGCCTGAAAAAATAAATTATTTTAATAGATTGAAAACAACTTTGTACAATGTATCCCCTTTTTCCTTCCATCAATGGCGCAATACTAAAAAATAGACTTGATTTTTAATATAATGAGTTTTAACGCCTGTGGGGTATCGTAGCTGCGTCCAAGAGGACCCGTGAATAATTTTTAAAGTTTTTAAATTATTTTTAAAAAATATAAATTTTTAAATAAAATTTATAATTAAAACATAATGAATAAGCTTTCTAAAAGGTGATTGATCTTATTGATTTTTTTTCACTAAAGACGAATAGGTCTTCAGCCCAGTATTCTAGTCAGCTTAAATTTTACTTAAATAGGAAATTTTGCTTGCAAATTTATTGTCCAAATTTAAGTAATTTACTATAATTTTTAATTTCATGTTTCATTATTTTCCATATTTTATCAAATTCGCTAATTTACTTATAATTATTTTAAGAAAATTTGTGCTGTATATTAATTACCAGAGAAGACAAAAAAGCAAAATTCAACGTATTTAAAGCAAAGAAAATATTGGCAAAAAAGCAAAAGTTAGAAAAAACAAGTAAAAAAGGGCTAAATTCGGCTGTGCCGAATCTTTGAATACCCTCCACCATAGGGGCTGAAGATGATATACGTATGTACTAAATTTTGCATGAACTGTAATATGAATATGTTTTGTCAATTTATGTAACGAACTTTTGTTATTTAGTTTTAGTAATGTTATTTATTTAGTTTTAGCAATGTTATTTACAGAGGTCTGCTCTGTTAGCGACTTTAACATTGTTGATTTTTACGTTAACTTAGTTATCAGAGTAACACACATATAAGCTCTAAGAATGTTAATCGAACAATAAGAAGACTTAATAACATTTTTACTTACTTAACAGAAAAAAAAATAGATACAGAAAAATTGTACAAATTTGTATGGAAAATTTAGAGGTACCTTCACATTTTCACTCATAACTTTTGAACCGCTTAACCGATTTTGCTCATTTTAAATACCAAACTGCTCGGGAGGATGTTCAATAATCTGGGTAAAAATAGGCACCCCCGCTTGCTTTTTCGCGTTGTGATCGCCATTTCAACAGACAGACAGACGAACAGACAGACAGACGGACATCGCTAAATCGACTTAAAATTGCATAAGGATCACGAATATATATACTTTAAGGGGTCTTAAACCTATATTTCGACATGTTACAAACGGAATGACAAACTGATATATACCCTCACCATATATGGTGGAGGGTATAAAAAGAACAAAACTAGGTTTTTAACTGAGGCTTTGACAGTTAAAAGATTAACATTCACGGTGTTTCCACAAGACGTTCGTGTGGAAACGAATGTATTTTGTTTTTATATTGCATGCCCAAGAAACATTTTTAAGGACTCTCTGATACGTACGGATTCATGAATCCCGCTTCTACTGTACGTTTACAGTCTGAAAATACGTATCCGTCAAAGCTTGCACGTAAACGGAATATAAACGGACCGTATAATTGCATTTTCGAAAAAAAATCGTTTTGACTCCGTTTTGGTGTATCCGTTTCTGTATCGTCAGATACGGACCACTGTTTTTAATTCCTTTTTCTTCCGTTCCTTTAGTTATCAAAAACGAATACTGAAATATCCATGAGGTAAATGTTTATGAAAATTAAAACAAATTTTACGATTATCTGTGCAAATTTATGTAGATTTGAAAAATATTGCCCGACAATTTATAATAGAAAAAATTTGCAAATTTGTATTATGTGCTACATCATATCGTAAGTACCACCATTAAAACCAAAATTAAATTTTTGTTTTATATTTTTCATGATAAATATGGTATTTGTTTGTAATTTTATTTGGTATTTGTTTTATTTAGTACGTTAAAGTTTCATTTTAAATATCTTTGTAAATAAATTTAAAACAAAAAAAAAAATTACTTATTTTTATTTAGTAATCATGGAGAATACACAGAAAAATTTATAAAAAAAATTTTTTCTATGATATCGAACCAGACTAAAAATATATTTTCAAACATAAAAGTATTTAAAAGATCAAATATAAAATAAAAACTTAAAAAAATTAAATTTGCTCCCAAAATAAGAGATATTTACACAAATCCGTTTTTTGTTGAAAAAACAGTCCTAATATGGACCGAATACAGATCCGTAAGCGATCCGTCATTGACGGACTTTAAACGAACAACTCGGTTTTTCATCCGATATATCGGTCCGTAAACAGTCCGTCATTGACAGACTTTTAGCGGACAACTCAGTCTTCATCCGATATATCGTATCGACGGACCGAAAACGGTACGTAAACAGAACGTATTGTTTGTTGGTTTATTCGTTGGATTAAAAGTTGGATTAACTGTTTTATCATACAGATTTCAATATGGTTTAATCGATTGTTTAACGCTCTATTAAACAAAATTAATCCGAGTTTTGCTAGACTAACTTTTTAGTATGAAGTGGGTATAAGCGTTTGGGGATTCCATTGTAGGAGAATATTTTTATGGTGCGAAGGCACTCCAGCCTACCCTAGTAACCTAAATATATTGAGGTATTGGAAAGTCCGTTGGCATATCACAAAAAAAACACTTTAACAAAATCATGTCTTATCTTGATCACCACTACATACACATTTTTAAACAATAGTTTATCGAAAAAGCAAAAACTTTTAAAATCATTTAATTATTTTTTAATTAACATGTTTTTGTAAGTTAACAACACTGTGCAACACAGTTTTGGGTCATTACAGTCAGCCTTAATAGTTCCAAAGCGAAATGCAAGTAAACCATTACACAAATTAATTCGCCAAATTTGTTTGCATAGTTAGCTCAGCCTTTTATTGAATGTCCTCCTGATATGTCTGTTGACAAGGCTGAAAGATCGATTGTGTCATATGAAAAAAATGAAAAGATTACATAGGAAGTTTTGAAGGCTTCAAAATAGCGGCCGTTAACTTTAAATAATCTAATGATACATTTCTAACTGACACAGATTCAGAATCTGAAACCAAAAAATTTAAATACAAAATGACAGATACAATATGGAGCTCCACATTTACCATTTTATGAAAAATATTTAACGCCCTATTGGATCTGCCAATTTGTATTTGAAATTTTGGGTGTGCAGTGACCCAAAGTGACCCAATTGTATCTTCTAAATTCAAATTTTTAAAATCCATTTTGTATTAACTTTTTAAATTTTGTAATTCTGATCTCAGATTTATGTTTTTTTTTGTCAATTTGTCTATGTGCTAGTTTCACTTGCTTTGTGTTAAAAATTATCAAAATCGATCCAGAGGTAAAAACCTGAAGATATCTCAAAATTTTCCATATAGAATCGGTGCTTTCCTTAAATGTCTTATTTTGTATGGATATATAGAGGTGTTCTCACAATTCCACTTACAACTTTTCAACCGCTGGACCTATTTTGATAATTTTCACCACAAAGAGAGAATAACAATGTGAATAAAAATAAGCAATCAGCTTTTTGCCGGGACAGCGATTACAACATAAATTTCAAAAGGCCATTAAATAAAAGTCTGAGCCATTTTTTTACGTTGGAGTCCTTAATGGTGCAATTTATTGTTGCACTGTGTAATAAAATACCATTCACGTGCTATAATTTTATACATTTTATATTATTTTGCGAAACATTTGTCATTTTTTTTGTATAATAAAAAAAACGCCAGTAGCTATAATTTGAATACGTGCTTATACAGATGAACCATCTGTCAGTTTTTAAATTACAATTTATTTAGCGTAACGGATTTCACTCGGTGATATACAAAAAATACCAAATCTTTGGTATTCTTTGGGACAACCCATATTAGCCAAAAGATTATTTATAAATTTAATATTTTTTTAACCCGTTTTTAACTTGAAATAAATTTTTGTGATTTTGAAAATTGATTTATACAGAATTTTTTGATAATGAGTTTGTTTTTTTTCGAATTTTATATTCATATCTATAACTACTTGAAAACGAATATTCCTACTTACTTGACCTTTCTTAATTTTTTGTAAACAAATATAGTTTGAACATTTGGGGCCGCCTTTGTACGAAAGCTGTTTTCTCGTATATGGACTTCATGGGAACTCGAAATAGAGCAATTATATTATTTGCACTGATCTACCTTTACTTACAAACATATAATTTATTTGTAAGCTTTTGTTGTTTTTAATATTTTATCAAATTAAAAATTCTAAAATTTTAAATATTTTTATGACAAATATTTTTGTTTACATTTAAAAGAGAAACGCCAATAATTTCTAAGACTTTGCAGCATTTTTATACATTCTTTATTTTTAAGTAGCTATATATATAACTACTTAGCAAGTCTATATCTACTTAAATTTGTATGGAATATTTATATAAAATTCGAAAAAAACAAACCTAAAAAATACATACAATTTTCAATTTCCAATAGGCAAAAACAATATTCTTATTTAAATGACTTTTTACAAAGAGTTTAAGGAATATATTTTTTTAATTTTATAATAAATAGCCATATTTTCAAAATCTACATATATGGATCCATTTAGGTTTAAGGCATGTTCTTGCATGAATGTCTATACATGGATACATAAATCTCCATATGTGTCCATACATGTGCATTAACACAAGTTCATGTATGTTCGTGAATGTTTTTGAGCATACACGAACATACATTTAAACTGTATGGATTCATATATGTCAATTTTAGCCGGGTGGGTAAAATTTAATCTATAAGCGAAATAAGTAAATTTTCCATCTCTGATTGCCATCTGATCAAATAAATCAGTATTAGGGTTAATTTTGACATTACAATTCAAAAAATATTGTTTTTTTTGTGGCAATTATGATGGAATGTGATGAAAATAATTTATTACCCATTAAAATAATAATTGACAAGAAATTTACCAATTTACAAATATGCACAAAAAGTACAAAAATATTTAAAAATAGTTATTTTTAAATTTACTACAAATGAAATCACTAGAAGAATTTAAAATGTTTAATACAAAATTATACATGTACATTTCTTCTCACATGATCATACAAATTATTTATAGATATATATATTTTATTTTTTGTTTGATTTATTTTTTCACAGAATTAGTTTAGTTTTCCTTTTGTATTTCATTATTAAGAATAATTGTTAACAATTATTTTAATTTAAATTATTCTTATTAATTTCTTACACGCTATGTCAATCCATCACTTGTATTTTAATGTTTCTAAATGAAAATATACAACTGTTTAATAGCGACGAGTATTAAACCGTATACGAAAGTTTTCCGTTTAAGTAAATACGAACAGATTAAAAAAAAAAAATACAATAACATAAAATATTCCTCTAAAATGTGAAATTCATTCATTAAAAAATTTACCTTTTTTAAAATTAACTCTCTACAAACATTGAAAGGAAATTTTTGAGTATAATTTAAACAAATATGTGTATTGGAACAGTGAAGATCAAAATGTATCCCTCTTAAGTTCCAAATGAAATTTTAACCAAATTTTTGCCTTTAAAAATAAACAATGAGGGCGATTTTAGAATTTTGTTATATCTCTTAGTTTATGCGATAATGCCCAAAAAAAAAAAATAAAAATAAATCGAATGAAATTAATACTTAACCCTTTAACCACTGAAGTCGAAATACGAGGTTTTTTTGTTATGAAATTTTGGTTCTAGTATCATTTTGGACTAAAAAGCAAGAATTTGAAGTCCGTTTGTCAAAAAAAAAAATGCAACCTGAAATCGCCAGGTGGAAAAATTAAAGATCACCTGAAGACAAAAAGCTCGATACAAAAAATTTGTTTCACAAATCAAACACGCAACAAATGATCAAAATACAACTTGAAGCTATTTACTAAAAGAAATTCCGAGTCCATTGATCTGTTGAAAAATATGTTTTTTTTTTAATTTTAATTTTGCACCAAAATCATAAAAATCTTGACAGAAATGGGTGTATCTATCAAACTATTTAACTGAGGGCGTTTAATCCAGCACTGTTCGAAAGGTAAATTCAAACCAACAAAAATGTCGTTAGCGATTAGTGCCCCAAAAATATTGCTTTAAATATAATTAGACTTTAGTGATGACCTTCTGTAGACGGTCTTAGTGGTTAAAGGGTTAAAGAAGATCGGGTCTGTGCTTAACTTTTCAATAAAATATATGTAGTTGTGTACCAATAATTACAGTGTCGTTACATTTTGACGACGATCGGTAAGTGGCTATTTATAATGCAGAGATTTTCAAGGTGGGGGAGGTCTTTCTAGGGCCAAATTGGATGTAGTATTCTTGCAGGACATCCTTTCCAGGCCAAGAGCTTATGCCAAGAGCTTATGCCTGGACATCAGTATTCCCAGTTGACGCTGATGGCTGGCTTTGGTGCGCTCCTGTAATCCTGATCTTACAACTGCATATTGGAAGATTGGGTGAGTTGGATGGTGCTTGGTGTCAATAAGTACTACTGTTTAACGCCCAATCACTTCGTCACTGATCTAGTAGCAAAAACAAGATTAGGCTTTCGAAAGGTACTCAAAAATGAGGAGAACATCTCTGTCAACACCGATACATCAGAATATTTGTTTGTAGTAGACTATATGTAGTAGAGGCTCCTAATATTGAGGATGCGGCTGGGAAGGTCGGTCCACCAACAGACTCGCGAGATGAGCGGGATAATATCTTTTTAGATACTGAGCTGTAGGAGGATGTAAGTAGGGTGTTCCGCTCCGAGAACAGAGTAGATGACAGCCTTTTTGATATCACGAAGAAAGAGGCCAACGATGCACTGGTGCAGATGGAGGTGGAGGAAACTTTCAATAATGCAGATTCTGAAGGTAAACCTCCTCCATTATAAAGCAGCCTCGACTACATTATTGCTGCGCCTGTAGGATGGTGCTACCAAATCACAAATGAAACCGTATAAGAGGGAGATTTTGACAGCTTGGAAGCGTTACTATGGGGACATATAAAACGTCTCTGAGGCATAAAATTGGTAAATATATGAAAATAAATGGTCGATATCCTACAGTTTATGATTATACTCTTGTCTGCATAAGTCTGAACTAAAATTTTACTTGTAAACTAAATTTGTTAAAAAAAATTATTTAAAGTATCAAAACAACATATTTTAATATACGTATTTATTAACTATAAATGAAACAAATAAAATTTGGTTGAAAATTTAAAAGAAAGACTTATTTTTTCTTGATCACAAGAGCAGAAACAAAAATGGCTTTAATTAAAAATTGTGTAATAATAACAAAAAAAATGTTTATCTCTTCATTCACTGTTTAAACATAAATCAATGGCATTAAATTTAGCAAAAAAAAATCTACTTTTTGCGAAAAACAACTTTTTTTGTTGAAAATGGTTTTTTAGGGCTTCAGGAGCAACTTTTGTTCTGCAACTTTTTCATAATTCCGTTATTTACAAAAGTACCGTTACTTTTAGGTTATTGAAGAAAATCTAAATTTTGCCCTTTAAATTTCCATAATTCGACCAAATGATGTTTGGCAACTTTGTACAAAATACTTTGGCGAGTATTTTTGCTAAACATATGAACTCATAATATTTGCAAATACAGGGTGTTTTGATGCATTTTTCAATAAAAATAAATTTTGCGCCATCCAGCGGCAATAATTTGTACTAACTATATTCAGCAATTAGAAAGGTAATTTGTAAACCTTTCCAACAAAAAAATAAATGTTGAAAATTGGTTGAAAAATAACCGAATGGGAAAGAAAAGAGCTATAAGATAATGATATAGTTTCAAATTTATATTAAAATATGTACTTAACTTCAATTCATCATTAAAGTTTTGTACGTACTTACATTTTTAGTTTTGCGAATGAAATTTAAAAAATTTCGGCTCCGGTAGACCTGTCGATTGACCCTTATAACTCCCGGCTAGGTCCACAAATGACCCCACTTTTCCTAAGGAAACCCTTTGACTGCACCTTATCTCGGAAATCGATTTCCGGTCTCCTATGGAAGGTACGTCCTTGGGTCCTATGGAATAATCGTCGTAATTAGCCCTCTAATTTGCCCCCACTCCCGCCCGGATCGGATAATAAATAGGGTACATCTATTTGTGGGTCCCCTATAGGAGGTACTCCCATGGGTTATATGGCCAGAATAAAGGTCGTAATTAGACCTTCCATTTAGCCCACTCCCACCCTGATCGGGCCAAAAATAGGAAAAAATTCCAAAATTAATTTTAATAGGCTTTAATGTTTTCTATACGGCACAAATTGGGCTGAACGTTATGCCTTGAAAATAAACATAGTTATTGATGACTATAATATCTAAAATTCTGCGGTAGTGCTTAAAGATTACATTCCTACTTTAAAAGTTATATGTGAATGTAGGTAAAAAGAACGCATTTTTTTCAATTTGTTCGCTTTTTTTAACATTTTCCACCGTAGAATTTTAGATTTTGAAGTCATTAACAACTGTGTTAAATGGCAATACATAATATTCAGCCCAATTTGTGCCGCGTTAAATGTTAGCAGTAGTATTTTCTTACTTCAAAGTTTTGTTTTCGCCATTTTTTTTCTCAGTGTATTATTGCAACAATATCCGAAAACGAAAGATTACTACTCAAACTATCCAACAAATAAAAACATTGATTTTGTAGCTGTAATGCGTTAAATTCATAAAAATTTCAAAAATCCAAGTTTTAAAGGCCACCTTAAATTTCCGTTTTAGGACAAGTGAGGGACACTCTAATTAGCAATTAAGGTACCTGATTCTACACCCGAAGCATTAAAAATTATTCGGCATTCATAGCTTGAAAATGAAAAAGTACATTTTTTTGGCATATTGCTCATTTAATTATAAAATCGGTACAATGAATTTTTACTATGAATTTATATAAAACTGTACTTTCACATTATTAGTATATGGTTACATAACGGAATATCAATAACTCGTTATTTTAATGACTACAAGTAACAAGTGATGTATATCTAAAACGTTAAGTCATTATTTTTAACTTTCAAATAAGTAGTGATGTATCACAATATTTGGAAGGTATATCCTTAGGTTTCAAAATAAAACAAAAGGTAAAAATGCATTTATCAGATATTGCCTGAAATCAGTCTAACCCTTTACGAAGATTTTGCTGGTTTTGCGTATACTAATTTTATTACAATTCTAAAAGTTTCACTTGGCAACATTGCAAAAGCGTTTTGCCCACCACTGTTAAAGAGAGAGGAAATATTGTGTTTTTTAAACAAAATTTCATACAACTTAAATTTAATATAAAGCTTTGCGTTTTGTTAAAAATTATCATTCAAATAAGACACATCGAATGTGGTAATAGATAAAATATTATCGTTAATACTACAAGTGCCACAATAAGAATTAATATAAAGAAATTAAAAAAAAAAAAAAAACAAATAATATAAAATGAAAATATAATTTAAATTAATAAAAGAAATAAATTTTTACAAAAGAAATTACACCAGAATAAGAAAATTTAAAAAAAAAATAAGAAAAAGTTAAACAAAGTTAAAGTTGTTAAATAAGAAATACTTGCAAACAGTGAAAATAAAATAGTTGTAGAAAATTATAAAGGCTTATTTTAAATAAAAATTCAAAGAAAATTAATTGTATTATTAAAAGTTATATAAAATAAAATTTAACAAAAATGAATGTGGAAGATTTTAGAAAACATGGCAAAGAAATGATCGATTACATTTGCAATTATGCACAAAATATTGATGAACGTGATGTGGCGCCAACATTAGATCCTGGATATTTAAAACAATTATTGCCGGGTAAGGAAAAAATGTATATGTACATATATTTTAAATGTCAATTAAGTTGGGACATAATTTATTTTTCGAAATAATAGATATGCTATTGAGGAAAAATTGTTTAATTCATAAATTGTATATAAAATTAAAATGTTAAACATATTTTAAAAATGTTTAAAAACCATTTTTTGCGTGTGATACGTAACACAGTGCGTGCAATAACAAATTTTAGCCTCATTCGTTTCAATGCGTAGTAACTCTCCTAAGCTTCTTCATGTTAAAACTTCTTAAAATCATTAAAGCGGCTCAAAAGTTATGCTTTTTAGAAAAGCACCAAAATGAACTAGTTTGTATGGAAAATTTAGAATATAAATCGGAGTAAAAATAGCAACATGTCCCGCGTTTTTGAGGCGTCATTGTCATTAAAACAACAGGCATTTTAAAAGAATTTAAAATAAAAATCTTAGGCAGCTTTGCAAAGGGTAATGGTCCAAAGTTTGTTGCATAGTGTACCTACAAAAAGATTAGATGTCTCAACCAAATTTGGTTAAAACCGATAGTTGCGGCAACCGAACGATTTTTTTTTTTTTTAAGCTGAAACCAAATTCGGTTGAGCCAAAAAATCTTTTTTCTGGATGTGTCCTTGTCAATTAAATTGGAAATTTCAAGTAATATAAATAAATTAAAATAAATTTAAACAAATCTAAATAAATTAACATGTTTCATAATATTTTACAAACATGGGACTAATTAATTGAGTGAACTATTTAATTGATGCTAATGAACATTGCATTGATATCAATTGTATTGAAATTATTTTCATTGTCAATTTTTATAATGATAAAAATTAATTTAAGTGTATGAATTCCTTGATTAATGACAATGTTTTTGTATTTTTAATTTCATTGCAATTAATAATTAATCAATAAAAACGAAATAATTGCAATTGACAAATAAGCTTTTTTATTCATGTTAAAATGGGGATACATTTTTGAAATTAAAAAAAGCTCGCTCGGGCTCGTGATCATTTTAAAAAATGAGGAACGAAATGGTGACCCAATGGAATTAGAACACAAAGCACTGCAAACAAAATGGAATGAAAGGGGAAACAAAATTTAGAATTATCGATTTGGTCAAAAAATAAATAAATAAGTCACCCTGCGTCTGTTTTATAAATATGATCCTAAACATTTCCGCAAAAGTTTTGTCCGCTAAGTTTTTGAGATATTCACAATTTTGTCAATGTTTTTCAACCTTTCTACATTTTGTATAAAATCATTAAAAATGTATGAGAGGAAATCAAATTTTAAGCTTTTATTTTATTTAACTTTCTTTTTTAATTAAAAATATATTAATTTTTCGATTAATTAATAATTAATTAATAAACAATCGATTTATTCGTTATTTGAAAATCGTAATTTTAAAATTATTCAAACAAGAGTTCGCTTTTGTTTGATCGGTTAATCGAATAATTTTTAATCGGTTGACAACTCTAGTATTGACATACATCAATAACACAAATAAGCCAAGTCTGGGAGATATCCCGGGGGATCCATTTGTATAAAACACCTAAACACCCTAAATAAAGTTAAACTTCCCTTTTTTAGTTTAGTTTTTTGAACAATGGTAATTAGATTTTGTGCCATTAGTACAATTTCATTAGCATTAAATGGTAATGCAATTTTTTTTGCTCCTAAAATTTCAGTGCCAATGAAAAAAACCCAAGTATCATATTTCAGCTAAGAAAATTTTATTCATTACTTTTCTTTACAAAATGAACAAACATTTTTTTAACATTGGCAATAAGCTGCAAAATTTTTATAAAACAAATTTTTTAATTTTATAACGATATTTATGATATATTTTATAAAAATCAATATACAATAAATATCACAAAGAAAATATTCTCGGTTTAAGAAGACATTAATCAAAATTTCTGATTCAATAAAATTTACTGCATACAATTTTAATTTTGATCCCACTCGAAAAAATTTAATAGTTATTGCAGTTGTTTGCGAATAATAAGCAGTTGTTGTTTTAACTGTATATGTTGTTGTTTTTCTATAGAAAAATGCAAATCAACTTTTATCACAGATATTTGAAAATACAGCTTGTTTAAATGTAAATAAAAAAAATAATTGAAAAATTCTCTTTAGTTTATATTTTTTATTTAATTGCAAAAAAAAAAAAAAACAGAAAATTGTATTTATCAGATTGTTTGTTATCCTCCCGAGCAGTTTGGTATTGAAAATGAGCAAAATCGGTTCAGTGGGAAAAAAGTTATGAATGAAAATGCAAATACAAATTTGTGCATTTTATTCGAATTTTTATGGTGAAAAACGTTTTAAAAACTGGTAAATTGAACAGTTTATCATATTTTTTTTACCAGACACCTTTTATATTCACGTCAAAAATTGATTTTTACCACACATATTTCACCCCAAAAATTTTTTCACCTCAAAAATTTTTTTAAAGCAAAACTTTTATTTCTCATCCAAAAATGTTTTTCACCATAAAAAATGTTAAGCTCAACAATGTTTCCTCAATTTTAATTTTTACAAAAGCACTGTGGAGGGTATAATTTTTTAATGCTTTTACTTGTTTTGTAATTAAAAAAAAAAAAATAAAATTAATTAAAATATCGAAAAATTAACTTTACAAAACAATCGTTTTACAAATTTATGTTAGTTGTTTTAAGATTTTTGTAGTTTAATTTAAATTTGTCAGCTATTTTTACGATGTAGTTAGTTATTTGCAATGCAGTTTTAAGTTGTTTTTGCACAATTTAGTTATTTCAAAATTTAATACCTTTTTCGTTTAATTAACTGCATATGTATATGTTTGTTTTAAATACATTTAACCGACAAAATTTTTTGAGTGCACAATTTACACATTTTAAATAGATTAATGAAAATTTTTATTTTATTGCATTTAATTGTGACAGTGATTGACACAATATACATATGTATATCAATATTATTTAGAAATTGCCATTCAAACAAATTCACGTGCAATATAAATTCTGTTAAAAAAGAATAAATTTATTAATAAGCACATGCTAACTTTATTGTTTTTTTTATTAAATAAATATTTGTTGTGTTTTAAATAACAAACTGAATAATATTATTTTTTTTTAATAAAAATCTGTTCATAAATTAATTTGTTTACATTTTAAATTGTTAAATGGCTTTGTAAATCAATATAACATATAATAATGTAAATTTTATAATTAATTATGCAAAACTAAAAAACAAAAAAAAAATCTGCTTTTCATAGAAAAAATTCGATTCTTCATTATGTAAATAATATCACAACAAAATCTAAAAAAATAGGTGCCCATAACTAATATCTAAATACTAAGTGGTATATTTAGAGGGTACTGCTTATAATTCGGTATCAAAATTCATTGTTTTTATTCGTAAGCCAATTTTCGTCGCAAATTCATATGCTAAAGCTTTCACACAATAACAATATGTATACAAAACATTGTACACACATACACACTCATAGCATGTAAAAGCCCTTTAGGAAACCTTGGGTGACTTTTTGGTGACATGCCCACAAAGCGTCTATACTTTTTACATTCCTTTTTTGCAGCTGCAAAGCTGTGCTTGCTCTTAATTTTTTGTATTGTTTTATTTTGTTGAAAATACATGTGCATAGCTGCATGCAAAATTAAAGTTAAATATACATACAAATTTGAGCAAAATATATAATGAACAAAAGAAATTACAAAAAACTTGTGAAAAAAACAATCAATTTTATATAAAAATTAAAATAACAAGAAAGAGGCAACAATTTTAAGTGAAAATTGGAACTCTAGAGATTTTGTGGAGCCTGATGAAGGCTTTACGGAGCCTGTGAATGATTTTGTGCAGTCTTTTGAAGATTTGTCTACTCCAAAATTAAATTGGCACGAACATTTTTTTTTACTTTCAATGAAATTTATAAAAATAAAATTTATTAATAAAATATCTAATTCCACTAAATGAATGAACCTGTTTATTCTTATTTTCTTCATAGTGTGGAAATTAAGTAAAAAGTTCCAAAAGTGTAGGCTAGAATTACTAAAATGTACTAATGAATCTCTGGTTCCAATATCTACACCTAGTCAATAGTTGTGTAAATTCACAATGACACGCACATGTTAAATGTCTACAGCAGAAAGCGTTGGCTGGGGCATAATTAGTCAGTAGTACTGGTGACAAAGTCAATAGCGAATCAGTACAATTTCACTATCGACATTTCCTACAGGGAGATTTTGCGTATGAAACCGTCAAGATAAATTTGTTTACGACCACATTTTCCTTCATAACTCAGAAATCAAATGAGTCTCCATCTTAAAATTTTGCCACAAATGCAGAGAGGCCTTAATTTTTAACATATATTTTTTTCAGAATTTAAAAAAAAATAGGATTTTGAGATATGGGTCTTTGAAGATTAAACTTAAAAAAATTACCTTTAACCTTTTAATACAAAAAAAACTTTTGGGATGCCATTTTGAAGGTTATATTTTCACCTTCAAAAAGGGGTACCAATAGGTTGCATAGTTTAGAAGTTATGGGCGACTTTGTATGGACACTTTTTCGATATTTTGAGGTTTTTGCCAATTTTCATGACGTCATATTTCATAAACCGAAAGTGTTTGGGGTCGAAAGGTTAATGATTTGATAAACACTACCCATTAACAATATTAGTGGCGAATTTTATTAAAATCGGAGATGACAAATCCGAATGCTGTGCGGTTTGACATGGAATGGCCCTACAGTTAATGTAAAGGCACATCTACACGGAAAAGATTCTGGTACCGTATTTGAGCTAAATTTGGCACTAATTTTTAATTCATTATAAAAGGAGAGACAAACTCTCCTGAAAAGTAGTAGTTTTCGGGATACAAGGTTGTGTTAGTAAACCCTAGAATAATTAATTTCTAATTAAAGCATAGTAAGCTGACCTGTTTAGGTTCGACGTGAAAAATCTCTTATATTCCATATGAAAAAACAATATTTTTCACCATAATGAGTTCTACGTAAAAATTGTGTACAATTCTTTTTCATGTAAATTTAATGTACAAGAATATTTAATTTCCCGGTGAAAAAATTATATTTTGGGTTCATTGTGATTGTAACTTTTTACTACACAGAGAAAACAGATTCATTGGGGCAACCGAATTCCTTGTCAACTGAATAATTTTGCTGCAGCAACTGAATTTTTTGGTTCTAAATATTTTGCTTTAACCGAAATTCGTTGTATTGACCGAATTTCTGTTGTATTAATTGAATTTCTGTTGCCACAAACAAATATATCGGAAGCCCCAACCGAACCATTCGGTTGGCAAAAAAATTCGGTTTTCGCATTGAATCTGTTTTCTCTGTACAAATACAAAAATAAATCAGTTTCGAAATTTAAATTATGATTTGAAGTATTCAAAGTTCGAGTTAAATTTTTTTCACGGTAAAAGATTTTCTGCATGATGTTACACTAAATCAATGAAGTTTCGCTGGAACTACAATATTATTAATTTTCGATTTTGTTGGTATATTTTGATTAACTTAAATATAATTTATTATAAACAACTACAAAACAAACAAAAATTTTTCACACAAAAAAAACATATATAAATTAATGTTAAACGTAGGTTGGCCTTTCAGTACATTAATATTTTTATGTGAAATTTCTTCTCTAACTGATAATTATATTTGTTGCATGAATCAAAAAAAAAATTTAAAATAACAATAATTATTTGCTAAATTTTTCAAAACGTAAAACAGTTTGTATGGATTTTTAAACTTTAAGACAAACATATTAAGGTGTCCCATTAAAGAGCTGATACAGAAAATATAACGTTAAATTGTTGGAGGGTTCTTTTAGATTTCGACACGGGATTTAAACACCTCAAAGTGACTCATACCGTACATTTTACTGACCTCTCATGTTTAGGATTTTAAAACATCCAAACACCGTTTAAGAACGCGATACATTTAAGATTAATGTTATCAATTAGTATGTGAATGACAATATTGAAACAGAAGAAGATATCAAAAAGAAAATAAAAACAAATAAAAAATATTTGTATAAAATTGTTAAATTTTTTTTTTTTTAATGTTAAAGCTAGTTGAGTGTTTTAAAAAAATAATTATAAGCTTCGGTGGACCAAGGGTATTGAAAAATAATTAAAAGCATTAAATTCTTTAAAGACAAAATAAAAAAAAAACTGAATTTGGAAAAAAAAATATTATCGAGGTAAAAAACTCATATATGTATATTCGTATATCTTTGACTTTGAAAAAAGCGATTAATGTTAATTTTTGAAAGTTATTGGAAGTCAGATTTCAGGTTTGATTTATTATCAGATTTATTTATTTGAAACTAATTTTTTGTTTTGAAAAAAACTTATTAAAATGATTAATCGCCTTCGGTTTATATCGAAATAAATAATTTTAAAGTTAAATAATTATTCGGCCCGAATAATCGGTTAAAATAGTCCGATTAACCTGTTACATTTTTTATATGTTTTTTTCTGTTATTTTTTCTAAAATCTTCCTAATTTCTGTAACATTGGAAAAAAAAATATTGCCTAAAATACAACCAAATTCTTTTAAAATCAAGCGAAAGAAATTCTTAAGGATTAGATAATTTTCTTAACCAATTCTAAGCAAGTGCTGTGTAGCCTTTAGGAAATACGATCGAAAATTTTTAATTTTTCCTCAAATTCCCTAAATAATTAAAATTAGTGTAAATTATATTATTATATATTTCAAGACAAGGTTCCATTTGTTTTCGATTCCTTTTGTAATCAATTCTCAACAAAATCTATTCTACAACATGTTAAATAGTTTAGGTAATTACGATTACGCTCTAATGGCAATCGGATCTCTGTTCCAGGGCGACTTGAATTTTTACTCGACCGAGGAACCTCAGCAAACGAGGAAATATTTACTCTCAACTTCAACTAAAACGAATCGGAATATTATATTTAAATAACATAAATATTCTAAATACGCCTATTAAAACATTAGCTTAGCGTACATATTCTCCGTAAACGCTGTTACAATAACCTCACCTTAAATTAAGATATAACTAAAACTAGCTCCAGAAGTAGTTCTAGGAATACCTTGTTACTATTGGAATAATTTCAAACAAAAATTACCCGTGTTAAATTCGACAAAAAAAAATATATATATCATAAAGGGCAAGAAGTTGTTCAACAAGTTGCTTTTATAAACAGTAAAGTTTTCTGTTAAATTAATAATCGAAGTTCACAAAAATTCTTAAATTCTGAAGCTATTTCAACCTCAAGAATAGGCAGAGATTAAACAAGAAACATTTTAAAATGTATATTTTATTCCATTCAATCAAACACCTGGCTATGTATTTCCCTAACAAGCACTATGACGTTACTTTTTTTTTTTTTGTAAATTCATGTACAATTATAATTTAAAATAATTTTGGCCTCAGTACCAAAAAAAAAATTTAAATTAATTTCAATTCGAAAATTTTATTTTCTTGAAAGCAGTGGCGCGTAATCATAGCTAAAAAAAGTATACTTTAGGAGTTCTAAAGACAAGTAAAAGTATATTTTATCGTTAAAGTCTGCTTTAAAATTAAAACAAGCTGAAGTTGGTTTTTTCCAATTTAACAAAACTTACAATAGCTGTTTTCCGTGAAATTTTTTTTTTTGAATTTCAGAATATTGAAAGAATAATTATATCAAAAAGTAAGGGATTTTACATTATTTTTATAAATTTAATAATTTTTTTTTTAATGAAAATACACTTTTCTTTTTTTATTAGGTTTTTCCTTTTCACATTTTTGCATTGCACATCCTTTATTTACATATTTTTTCAGTTAATACTATATAACATCAGCTGATCAATGTTGCCACTTGTTTATTTTTAAGTACAAAATATATGCGGGTATTTGGTACATTTGATGTGATTCCCATTCAAAGCCGGTTTAAATTAAAACTGGCTTTAATTCTGACTATAACAGCCTAATTGATAATAACAAGTTTTTGATTTAAAGTCGTTTTAAAAAAAAAGCCGACTTTAGTGCGACACTATGACTACGGGAGAGTTTCTTTAAAAATTACATTAAAAAAAATTTTAAAAACTTATAAAAAGTTGTTGTGTCAAAAAATTTAAAAGAGTAGAAAAACTTAAGTAGAATCCAAAAAAGGAATCGCTATTAAAACACCGAAGGAGGACGTTGCGATATGTATGAGGAAGGGAAAAAAATCACACATATTATTTTTTCTAAATTGATGTTGCCGTCGCATGGAATCGAACCCGCAACCATCTGTGTAACAGTCCAACGCGCTTACCATTAGACCACAACGCCCACATGGACATATACATATTTTTTAAATTTTAACAAAATTTAAAAATAAAATATGCACATACACTTAAAAAAGTTTGTAAATTAAAATAACTGAAAATATCATTTAAAAGAAATGATATTTCATTTGAAAACCGGTCTACCTTATTTTCATTTAAATTAAATGCCATTTGTTATTTATTTTTAAATGTTGATTAATCAACTGACACATCCGTAAGAAACAACTGATATAATCAGTTAAAATAAATGTCAAAATTTTACCTACCAATCCTTAAAAAATAAATGTTTTTTTTTATTTATTTGAAATTGTTTCTGTTTTTGTTTTTTTTTAATATACTCGTACAATACAAAATGTATGTTTGCATATGAAGCTATAAACACTTTTTGTGTGAATGTATTTGTGTATGTATGTGTGTTTATGAAGTTGTTGTAATTTGTATTGAAAAATTTTGTATATATACAACCAATTGAAATAAAAAAACAAATTGAAATTTTTTGAATATTTTTTTTTGAAACAGACAGCAAACAAAATTTAAATTTGTTATAACTGTTACGGACACAAATAAACCACAAGTTTCCATTTTGTGGGTAAATTTTTATTAAATTTCAAACAAATGAAAAAAATAAATGAAACTGAAAAAAATTGTAAATGATAGTAAATTATTTCGAATAAATGTATAAAAAAGTTTATATAGATATTTCTTTGAAAAATAAATGTATGTTCCTTTATTTTTAAATGGAACGGAAAACTTTTTTATTAAACTACAAACAGTTAACTACATAATATTCTGAGTGTATGTATATGATCTAAAATATATGATCATATATAACCATTTTCGGCCATATACCCTCAATTTTCGGATCCGTACATATACAAGACCATACAAATTTGCACCTTAATACTTTCATTTTTTTACCGCTGGGCCGATTTTAAATGCCAAAATGCTATAGAGGATAACGAACAACGACGGACATGTCTAGAACGACAGACTCATGAATATATATCCATTTATAAATATGTTTCCTATATTAACCCCCTACAAAACTTTTGAGCCTTTTTTAGTCAAAAAGACAGTGTTTTTTAACAAAACCATTTTTGTTATATTAAACCGCGTGTCGGAACATAAAAATAACCACCAAATAAATTTTCTGACATTTTCCGTATTAATTTTCAATACACATTGTTTTAGTGCTATTATTTGAAAATGTTTTTAACGGGTCACCCTTATACACATGTATCTATAGATTTTTATTAATCAAAATAAAAATAAATAAATAATAAAACCAAAACTTGTGAATAAATGAAAATTTCTGTTTAGATTTTTCTTTTGCTAAAGTTTTTGGATAATAAATTTTAGTTGCAATATATATTGTACTAATGTGCAGATTATAACAAGGTGTTGTTTGCTTAAATTAAAATATTCCAAATAGAAAAGAAATAGTAATATAAATTTGAAATTTATTTAATATCTCCAATATTCAGAAATGCTTAATAAACCCATATTCTAACTTTATTCAACAGTTATTTAAACAAGTTTTTCCTATCGCTCTCAATATATTTTTCGTTACCGTTAAAAAAGTAATACGTAAAGTTTGTTTTTAAATAAAAAATCAATTGAAATTCATAGAAATATATTTTTTAACTATTTGAATCAGGCCAAGTTTTTAGGATGTACGAGGGTAGATAAATAAGTCCGTGACTTTTCGAACTTCCCTCGTAGTTATATGAAAAACAACACTGCTTCCATCAAGTACCACCTTTTAGTAGACTACTGTCAAATTTTGAGCAAGTTCCGTCATTTACTTTGCGTTTAACAGCAGGATTTTTCAAGATCCATAAAATAGGCATTTGTTTGATCAATAATTTCATCGTTGTAGCTAAATCTCTTTCCACCGAGCCATTTCTTTAGGTTAAGATATAGGAAATAGTCACTGGGGGCTAAATCCGGAGAATAAAGTGAATGATGGGGCAATTCGTAGTCTACTTCATGGATTTTTGCCATGGAAACTAAGCTGTAACAAGCTTTCTCATACCCAAATGATCGTTCAAAATTGAAACCACTGAGCCATGTGAGATGCCTACGTCTTCCACAATCTATCGCGCATTCAATCTCCGATCGGCCAACACCATATCTTGAATTTTTTCAATTGTTTCGGGTGTAGAGACCTCAACTGGGCGTCCAGAACGTTCGGCATCTTCCGTGCTTGGTAGGCCACAACAAAAGTCAGTAAACCACTTTTTTACCATTGAAATTGATGGTGCAGAATCCCCATAGTATTTATCAAGATTTTTCTTGGTTTGATTGACGGTGTTTTTTCGCTAAAAATAATTTTTAATGAGCACTCGAAATTCACACTTTCCATTCCATATGTTAAACGCAAAGTAAATGACGGAACTTGCTCAAAAATTGACAGTACTCTACTAACAGGTGGTACTTGATGGGAGCAGTATTGGATTTCATATAACTACGAGGGAAGTTCGAAAAGACACGGACTTATTGATCTACCCTCGTATATTATCTTTAAACTCAGTTTATCGCAGTTTGTAACTTGAATACTGATTTTGAAATTTGTTATAATTCATTTAATTTCAATAAAGACCAAAATTTTATGTAACGAAGAGTTGTTCCGACAAACTTATGTTAATAAACATGGAAATAGCAAACAAATTTCATTTCAGGTTTAACTAAACCATGTTTAACTCACATCCCAAAAACTCGACATCAGTTATTCAAAAAACAAACTATAAAAATTTACAGATATTCATAGAAATAGAAATTCATATAATTCCTTTTTGTTTTTTTCTTACCCAAAATATTTTGTTTATATACAAAATTATTTCAATAAAAATTACAAGAAATTATTGAAATATACATACACACAAAGCCAATAAAAATATATACATTTGTGTGTGTTGTGTTATTTGTAATTACCCTGAAGGAAATGTCGAAACTGTACTGATTTATTATTTACTTTGTCACCAGTACTACTGACTAATTACACTGTCCAACAGCATTTTTGAAACAGAATAGCGACCCTATAATTCTGAAAGGGTATGTTGAGTAGATCAGTTTTGTAGAACAAACTTATGGTCCAGCACGTCTGAGTATTTTTTTACAGTGGGTCAAAGTTTTCATTTTTCGGTCGAAGGGAGCATTATACTATATGAAAAAAATGCTGTAAGTTAATGTCTGAAAGAATTCTTATGGTCAGAGTTGTATTGTAGAATTGTATGAGGATTATTTTTGTGGAAGATCTTATCCCTCTACCTGGTCTCTTTATGGGTCAATTTGACCCTTTTTTCCAGAAAATCAAAAAATATCCTTAAAAAAAGGACATTTAAGGATTAAAATATTTTACGAAAATGTTTGCCGGAAAATTTCAGTGGGGGTCACCAACTATTGACTAGGTGTAGATATTGGAACCAGAGATTCACCAGTTTACCATTTTAGTAATTCTAGTTAAAACTTTTGGAAATTTTTACTAGATTTCCAGACTAGGAAGGAAAATAAGTTTAAACAGGTGCTTTTATTTGAAAAACTTAGATATTTTATTAATGAAAATTTTTATAAATTATAAATTGATTGTTTTTTCACAAGTCTTTTGTAATTGTTTTTGCTCATTATATATTTTATTCAAATTATATGTATATTTATCTTTGAAATACACTTTTCTTTATATTTTTATTAAAAACTAAATTTGCGCATGTATTTTCAACAAATTAAAACAATAAAAAAATCAAAAAGAAAGACAGCTTTGCAGTTGCAAAGAAATGAATGTAAAAAGTGCAGTAGACACTTTGTTGACAATGCCACGAAAAAAAGGGAATGTTAAGAGTGTAGACGCTTTGTTGACTAGCCACCAAAAAGTCACCCAAAATAGTCGACAAACGTGGTGACTTGGAGATACTTGACCCCAGGCTTCCATATCCTGTAGGATACAAATAAAAAAACTTTCAATTTGAAAAACAAATCACAAAAGTAGTTTTTTTCTAACTTTTTGTCAGTTAAAAAAAAAGTTAAACGACTTTCAATTGCTTGTCATACTTTTGTGGATTATTAAACAATGATTACAAAAAAAACAACAAAAAGGGCTGAATATAATGAAAAATCAGTAGTCCTCTTTTTGATTGTGTTTTAGATTAATTTAATATGTATTTTAGATTTTTTTTTAACGAAATAATATTGTGAGTGTATGCTCAGGCTGGATTTTCGAATAAAAACTTAAGTTTTAGCAACATTATGAATGACAGATGTTTCATACAAATCGGACCAATTTTTAGGGTCCGAAAATGATTATTTAAATTAAATTTAACTTTATGATGATTTAATTACGTAAATTTACAATTATTCACAACATTAAAAAGTTTAAAATGTTTTTTTTATTTGTTTGTTGTTTTGTCGAATTAATAATATGACAGTTTCTTTGAAAAATATTGCAAACTCTTAGAAAATGTATAAATCCGTCGGCAGATCTCCAATGTGCGTGTTTTTGTAAAGTTCACCCACATGTCATTTAAAATTAATGTTGCCAACTCATACACGCTAAAAAAAACATAACACGTAAGGCCTTTTTATTATATAAACAATTGATTAAAAAATTGCCAAAACAAAAAACAATTTCAATTTTATTTATTTATTTTTTATTTTGGCATAAAACAGTGTTAATTAAAAAAATATAAACTACAATAATTAAACAAATATAAAATCAATGTTTAGCAAGAAAAAAAATTTAAAAAAATCAAATAACACCTGTATATCTCTCTTGAAATTAAAATAAACACAACAATTCCTACAATATACACTTTGCCAATAATAACAACAACAATTTAAATATGTAGGTACCTAATGACCGACTCTCCACTTAAGTATTTAAAATTTACTCACTCCCTCTATTAAAAGTAAATATATATAAGTAAATATGTACATATTAGCAAATGGTCAGAAATTGACACTTCTTAATAAATGTTTTTTATAACTTGCGATAAATATGTCAAATGACTTCTATATAATGGAAATGTCATTTACCGCATTTTACTTAAAATATAAAAATTTGTCAGTTTTAAGGTATCAATTTATGATTATGTCCATTTACATTTAAGATAATATTTTCAAAAATTCAAGTAGGAAAAAATGGGAATTGAATTATATTCAAATATACACAAACTATTTATATTGTAATTTAATTTAGTAGGTGCAATTATATTTAAAGATTTCATTGCCATTTAAGTACATAGTTAGTCATTTATATTTCACACTAAAAATTTAATTTGGGAATTAATTGTTTATTTTTGTTTTATTTTTTAGATGAGGCACCATTAAAGCCTGAAAAATTTGAAGATGTTTTGGAAGATTTTGAAAATAAAGTAATGCCAGGTGTGGTACATTGGAATCATCCGAAATTTTTCGCTTATTTTCCTTCGGGAAATTCATTTCCATCCATATTGGGTGATATGTTAAGCAGTGCCATAGGTTCGATAGGATTTTCATGGGTAAGTTTTAAAATAAACTTTGTAAATTTTATAAAATTTTGGGGTATATTTTATTTTGGTTAAATTTTCTAACTTGTTAATTCTAGTAAATTGGTCAAAATCGTGACTGGCGAGTCGCTGTACACGAGAGACTTCAAGTCTTCCCACAAAAAATAGTCTAGGGGGTCAAGTTGCATGAGATTAATTGCTCACCAAACTCGCCCTTTTAATAGGTTCATGGTATCGCGTGCCTTATGACATGTGACAATGTCTTGTTAAAACCGCATGCAACCAAGTCCAATTCGTCCATTTTGTTAAAAAAAAAGTCGGTAATCATCGCACGGAATCATGTTCCATTGACTATAACGTTGCGATTTTCATATTACTTGAAGAGGTACGGTCCAATGATACCAGCGGCCCACAAACCGCAGCAAACAGTACATTTTTCAGGGTGCATTGGCAGCTCTTCATACTCAACTCGGCAAATCCGCACTCAAAAAAAAATTTGTTTCGGATTGAATAAATTTTCCTTAAATGAAGTAAAATAAGGTAATGTTTAAGCTCCAAGAAAATATTTACGAACAAAATGTATAACTTTTTCCTTATATTAAGGAAACGCGTTTGTTGACGTACCCATTGAGGCAAAAATGAAGACAATTATTCGATAGAAGCACATTTTTCACACATCATGAATTTTGACAATAAAATTCAATGATTTTCAAGCGTTGTTCGTTTGTTAGTCTCTTCATGGCGAAATGGCAAACCATATGAGCATTTTTGGCATTGTTACATGTCACGAATCATTTGTTTTTACACTAAAAAAATTTACACTGAAAAACCAAATAGCAAAGATCGTTTAGACAACTTTAAAGTTCGCCTGGACAACTTTTCAACTTATCTAAGCAACTGTTTAACTCCTCTAGACAATTTCTCAACTTTTTAGACAACTTTTAAAATCTTGGCAGCTTTTGAACCGGTCCAGAGAAATTTTAAATTCGTCTAAAAAACTTTTGAACAACATTTTAAACGTCTGGAAATCTTTTGAACTCGTCTAGACAATATTTCAACTCTAAACAACTTTTTTTGTCTGCACAACTTTTTAACTTTAGACAACATTTGAACTTATCTAGACAACTTTTCAATATTATTTAGAAAGCTTTTTTAAGTATTTAAAACGAATTTTCAGCTCATCTAAACAACTTTAAAATTTGTCTAGACAACTTTTGAACTCGTCTAGACAACTTTTGTGCTCATTTAAACAAATTTTAAACTTGTCTAGACAACTTTTGAACTCATCTAAACAACTTTTAAACTCGTCTAGACAACTTTTGAGCTCATCTAAACAACTTTCAAACTTGTCTAGACAACTTTTGAACTCATCTAAACAACTTTTAAACTCGTCGAGACAACTTTTGAACTCATCTAGACATTTTTTGAACTCATCTAAACAATTTTTGAACTCGTCTAGACATCTTTTACACTCGTCTAGGTAGTTTTTAAACTTATCTAGACATTTTTTCAACTTGTGTAGACAACAGTTATATAGGGTGATCCATTTCGAGATACTTTTTTCAATAGCCTTTTTTTGACAGATCACGTGTGAGTCGTGTCATGCTGTCATGTTATTTTTGTTTAGTATTGTTTGGCATTTCATAATGAAAAGAATTACGCTTAATCGGCCTACTGAGCGTACCATCACCCATTTGAGACCCAGCATTCATTATATATATTATATATTCGACCGAATAGACCACGTCCAGCACGCTGTGAAGAAAATATAGCGGCCGTAGCTGAGAGTGTACACGAAGACCGTGGAGAGTCGATTCGGCGCTATCCTGCCATGATAACCGACTATTTGATGCCTGAAATTGAAGCTCGTGATCTCGGCGACATTTGGTTTCAACAAGACGGCGCCACTTCCCACACATCGCATCAATCAATGGATTTATTGGGCCGGTCAATCGGCCAACAAGATCGTGTGATATCACACCGTTAGACTTTTTCCTGTGGGGATATGTAAAGTCGAAAGTTTATGCGGACAAACCCGCTTCGATTCAGGCCTTGGAGGAAAGCATCACGAGTGTTATTCGCCAGTTACCAGTCAAAATGCTCGAACGAGTCATCGAAAGTTGGACTCAACGAATGGACCATCTGCGACGTAGCAACGGCCAACATTTCGTAGACATAATCTTCAAAAAATAAATGCCAAAGAATGTCCTTTCAAATGATAATAAACATTCCCCATTAAATTTGAATTTTCTGTGTTTTTTTTCTTTAAAAAAAGTAGGAAACGTCGAAATGGATCACCCATTACTTATCTAGACAACTTGTCTAGGCAACTAAGTATTAATTCTTGCTAACTGTTTAAATCCTCTAGATAGCTTAGCAACTCTATAACTGTCTAGAGAACATTTCAAATCATTTAGACAACTTTACAACTTGTCTAGAAAACTTTACAACTCATCCAAACAGTTTTTTTTTAACTCATCTATACATCTTTTGAAGTTGTTTACCTAAATATTGTTTAACTTTTAACATGTCTATATAACTACGAGTATTTAACTTGTCTAGAAAATTTTTCAAATATTATAGAAAATTTCTTAAGCCGACTGGATAACTATTTCACCGGATTGTAAAACTTGTTTTACTTTTCCAGCGAACTTTAGAAGTAAATAACTTTTTAATAACTTTTATACAAGAATTATTTTAATTCATTGTTTAAAAATGCCTAAGAAAATCTATTCATCAAAATAAACTGACCGATCGATGAGCGAAACAGGCAGCATAGAATTCCACTTTTATAACCAATTTATTCAGTTGATTTTTTAATTCATCTAGAAAACTTTAATCATGGGAAAATTATTTATCTCTTATATCTTTCTCTTTCAGGCCTCTTGTCCTGCTTCAACAGAATTAGAAACCATTGTATTGGATTGGTATGCCAAAGCCTTAGGTTTGCCAAAAGCATTTATTAGCGATATACCCGGCAGTAGAGGTGGTGGTGCATTACAAGGATCTGCCTCAGAATGTACATTAGTTTGTATGATAACAGCACGTTCCAGAGCTATACAAAAACTAAAGGGAATAACTTCGGAAATACATGAAAGTGTATTTTTACCACAATTAATAGCTTATGCCAGCAAAGAAGCTCATTCGTCAGTGGAAAAGGCAGCTAAAATGGCTTTGGTTAAATTGCGTATTATAGAAGCTGATGACAGAGGACGCATGCGCGTAGATCTCCTGAGAAAAGCTATACAAAATGATGCCAATGCCGGTTTAACACCATTCTTTGTTGTCGCCACTGTGGGCACAACCGGAGCTTGTGCATTTGATAATTTAATAGAAATTGGTAAAGTTTGTAAAGAGGTACCCAGTATATGGTTTCATGTTGATGGTGCTTATGCGGGTAACTCATTTATATTACCAGAGATGCGTAGATTTTCAGAGGGACTAGAATATGCTGATTCTTTCAATACAAATCCTAATAAATTGTTATTAACAAATTTCGATGCATCAGCCATGTGGGTGAAAGATGTTATGAGTTTAAAGACCGCTTTAAATGTTAATCCCTTATATTTACAACATGAACATGACAAAGCTATTGATTATAGACATTATGGTATACCATTGAGTCGACGTTTCAGAGCTTTAAAATTATGGTTTGTTTTTCGATCGTACGGCATAACGGGATTACAAGCATATATTCGCAATCACATGGCATTGGCTAAGAAATTTGAAATGTTAGTACGTAAAGATGAACGTTTTGAGGTACGAAATGATGTGTATTTGGGTTTGGTGTGCTTTAGAATGAGGTAAATGATTGGTTAAAAGTAGAAGAGATGGTGTATTAAATTTGTTTATTAATTGTTGTCTCTTTGTATTTTAGAGCTGCTGATAGTTATAATCAAGAATTATTGGCACAAATCAATCACTCTGGAAGAATGCATATGATTCCCTCATTGGTGAATGGAAAATATGTTATAAGATTTTGTGTAACATATGAGCATGCCGCGGAAAAAGATATTGGTAAGTTTTTTAAGATCTTGTGGTAAAGAAAATAAATAATAGGAGAAAGTGTTGAAAGGAAAGCTTGTTTTGGGAGCTGGTGTTTCTTACAACGTTTTTTGTTTGTTCGCTATTTATTCAATTTGCTGTAGAAGGAAAAGTATTTTCGAGATCTTTGTATCAGGCTTGTTTTGCTAACGCATTATAAGATGTTAATAAAAATAAAAACAAAGTTTCAAATTTATTGCATCGTTTCACTCAACGTTTTGTTAGTTTTATTCGATCTTCCTCAGGAATGTCAATTTAATTAATTTCTGGTAAACAATGCGTTAACAATAAATACTTATACACTAGCATCACAGTTTAACTTACGATTATTTATATATTTACATCGTTTATCTGTATAAATTATTTATAAAAGTGGACATTACGACACTTATTTGAAAACATAATTTATTTTCAAATAATTTAATAAATAAATCCATCGTAATACTTAACTTTTAGATTCTGGGCATTTTTTATACAAAACGCTTACATCAGATTTTAAGAACTTATTAATGGGTTAACTAATAGTTGATTCAAAAACCTTCGGTATAAAATCGAACCTTAACTTTACAAAACAAATTTCTAATAATATTATTGAGTTAAATTTGGAGAACTATTCTGTAGAAATCACAATTTTGACAAAATTGGTTCTTATTTCAGAGTGACCGCTCTTAGGTCGTATTTTTATATAAAAAAGTACCGGCCTCTTTAACATAGCTTTGTCACAGGAGCGAGTTAATTGGCTCATTTTAGACACCATGTGACATGTAAGGTGGTGTATATAAAAATAGATTTTCAAATAAATTTATATTAAACTTAGAATTCTAATGTAATAAATAGCTGCTAAATCTCAAAATAGGGGCCAAAAGTAACCCCATTTATCGTTTTTTGTTATTGGGTATCAACAGAGAGTTATTATGAAGATCAATCCAGTGGGACAAGGAAATTCGAAACTCATTCTTAACCCCAAGAAATTAGAATGTTACGTTTCTTAAGAAATGTGTTTGGTTTTGGTAAGGGAATACTACAAAAAATATTGTGTATTAATTCAGTCACACTCAAAAAAAAAATGAACTTGAATTTAGAAAAATTAACTTATTTAAAGGAAAAATTGAAATGAAAACGGCGCCAAAGACACTTTGTACCAATATTTAATAAAATTTTCCTTGAAATTAAGCAACAAATTTTACTTAAAATTTGGTCAAAATTTCTAAATTATAAAAAAACTTTACTACTGAGAAGTAAATTTTTATTAGAAAACAGTAAAATTTCCCCTAATTAGTTCATACATCATCTAAAATTGTACTGTTAGTTAGGAAATGTTTCCTTGGTTTTAAGAAAAATTTTATTTTATTTAAGTTCATTAAATATTTTTTTTTTTACTAAAAACTAGGACTTAACTCCCTAAAAATAAGAAAATATTTTCAAACAACAAGTTAAATAGCACTACTTTTAAGTGAAAATTATCTTTCTTCTATGGTAAAGGTTATATATTTTACCATATATTTTAAAGTACTTTACACTTCGGAGGACTTTCGCTTTGTGAAGACACTGCTCTCAACAAGTTTTTTGCTACACAATTTTGACTTAAAACTAAATTTAATTATACTAAATTCATGTATTCATAAATTAAATTTCATTAGCAAAAAGGTAAACCAATTAAGGATATCCTGAAAAGTAATAAATTGTGACAAAGTCAGATCCTTTTTGTAGTTAATTAACGGTTCTACTTAAGAGAAATACAAAGAGGGACGCCCTAAGTGACACACGGCATCTATGGCTAAGGAACACTGGGGGTCCTTTGTCTTCTTAAATTAACTAATTTAAGGAAATTGTTACAAAAATACAAAATATCAGAGTTACATTTCTTGTTATTATTGAAAAATAGAAAAATGTCATAAGTTTATTTTAGCTTAAACTTTATTTGACATATACAAATTTGAACTTTTTTATTATTAAGGGAAAAAAATAGTTCGATAAATATAAAGTTTAATAAGCGCTACGAATTTTGTATTGTTGTCAGCAAACAAAATTATTACATAAAAGCACAAATTCGAAATTTTTAACCTTTTGCTAACAACATTTTAAAAAAATATTTTAAGCTACTTTAAGTTCAATGTTAAAGACTGTTAAGATAAGAAATGGGCATGAATCACGCACCAAAAATAACAATCATGCACGAAAATTTTTTTGAAATGGTTACTTTAATTTATTTCCTTTAAAAATATTTTTTCTTGAAAATTAGGAAAACTAACTAGTTGATTTTTAATTTATTGTTTTTTTTTTTGGAATAGAATATTGAAAATAATTTAAACGTTTTTCAACAAAAAAAATCCTATACCAAATTTTATTTTTTTTTAAAAAAGTTCTAAAACTTTTACTTGAAAAAAATAATATTTTATTAAAATTTTTAAAATTTATCTGAACTAAGTTGCATGAAAATTTTCCTTAGAAATAGTTCATCAGTTTCTAAAATCAAGTAAATTTTTATTATTACATATTTTAATTGTCTGAACTTATTTTTAGAAAACAATTCTTCAAAATTAGCACGTGGTATACTTAAAAACTAAATTTGGAAAGGGCTTTCTAAAATTTAGTTAATTTAAAACTTTCTCGAACTAAACTTAATTTTATTACATTTGAGTATGCAAATTTCTTAAAATTTAGATGTTTTTTCTTAAAATTAATAAATTTTTATTTAATTGACTTGTTTTTTTCCTAAAATCAAGAAATATTACTTAGGAAAAAATTAACTATTTCTGAGTACATAAATTATTTAATTTTTCCGCAAATTTAGGAATTTTTATTCTTTTTAAGAAAATTTTTCTAAGTTTTAATAAAATTTTACTTAAATTGAGGACAATTTACATATAAACTATTTTGAAGGAAATTTTTGATTACATTTTAGTTCATATCTTTTTTTTGAGTGGCATGTGCCCTCGGCTGACCGGTCACGGAATAGTTACTTTGACATCACTTTAGGGATGCTTTTACTAGAATTTATTATTACTATTTTTTTTTTTTTGTTTTTTAATTTATATTATTTATTTTGATTTCTACCGGAATTTTGTAAATTCGTTAACCAAAATCATAATTTATTTTCAAAGAAAATACCTTTTACCTAACTTTGAGACTGCTTTTAAAAGCTCCAATTAAAGCTCCTACATTAAAGTTGAAAATTTTTTTAATCATTTCCTATTTCTTTCAACTTACAGTTGATGCTTGGACAGATATAAAATCCTTTGCTGAAGATATTTTACGCGATGCTACAATGGAAATTTCTTCGCTGCCTCCAACACCCGAAAAAGAGAAAATTATGTCGGAACCCCAACCGATTACTGGAAAACCACCAATCAAAAAGAAGCTTACACGTACCAAATCATTACGTTTCTCCTTTACACGCAGTATATCCAAGGAAATGTACGATTCACAGAGTGAACATCTTAAAGATGGTTGCACGCCCATATTGGTGGTCGATACAAATGCAATGTTACAAAGTTTTCTTAAGGCTACGGCAGATAATCAACAGAATAAATTGAAAGGCATCGAAGATGTCGATACAGATGAGGCAAGCAATTAAAGTTTTAAATTATAATTTAAACTTATATGTGTTTAATTATAAAATTTAAATGTTAATGTTTTTTTTTTTTTGTTTTTTTTTTTCCTATATAGTATTATGTTAAAATTTTAAAAACGTCATTGCATAATCTCAAAAGATTTTTCATAAATTTAGTTAATAAGTTGTTATTTTAATATTTTTTGTAACTGTAGTTATATGCCCCCATATTTCCTATCATCATTATTTATTGATTCATGAATTTAACATAGATTTTTTTTTTATATTTTGCATTTAAAATAATTTTTTAATATTTATTTCTAATGCAAGCCATACATGTTACGACTGTTGCTACAATTCGCTTGGTAATCAAGTTGGGCGTTTTGCAAACAAACGATACAATTTTGTGTACAACAAGACATGACCATACACGTTGCGACCGACTTGTGCAACCTGACAAAAAAATCAAACTCATCAAGTTGTATCAATGGTTGTGACGAGAATGGCTTGCATTACATTATTATGCATTTAAAATTATGCTTTAACTAAGTTAAAAAAAGGTTAAGTTAAAATAAATAAATTTCAAAACTTAGGAAATATTTTTGAAAGTGTTCTAAAAATACATGACTAAAGTGGCTTTGACACTTTTAGTCATATATTTTTATTACAGTATTATATTTGTCTGAATTTATGATTATTTATGACAATCTGTGACTACCCTATATGTTTATTATATAAGTTAAATTAGCTGTGTGTGTGCGAGGCAAGGTGTTAACAAGAACATTCACTATAAACTAATAGCACCCATGAATAAGAAGTTAAGGAAGATGTCAATCATTCTATGCGTTAACTGTTAACATGAACTAATGTAAAATGTACATGGGATTATCGATCAAAATTTACCGCACGAATGTATGTGATTGTACGTATCATTGTTTTAAATTTATGTATGTATTTATTTAAATTTAATATTTTTTACTTTTTGTTTAAATAAATTTAAAAAAAAAAATTATATAATGGTATTAATTTTCTCTGAACATTTTGCACACTGCAACCCGCTACACTCACCAAAAAAATTCTGTAACGGCAACTGAAAATTTTGCTGTTATTACGGGATATTTTTCAAATTTGAGCCCAGCGGTATTTTTTGCTAATGTCACCAAAACATGTCTGCTGACGTGTAGTACAATAAAATAAGTTTTTGTAAAGTTTGCTAAAATTAGCAAACAAAAATTACTAAATATTATTAATATTAGTACAAAATTTCAAATTTATTTTTCTTATCGTGCATGAGAACTTTTTTATTCTTTTTAAAAAATATTTTAGAGAAAATTGAAAAAAAAAATTAAAGGCTTAAAAATTTTAAAAACATAAACGAATTTATCGTTTTGTTTAAATTTACTAATTTCTGTTTTGAAAAATATTTTAGTAAATTTTTTTTACTTTTAAGGAGAAATTTTAATTGTTTTTAGGCTGATTTTTAAAACTAAAAAAAATTTTTAGTGCTACTTCAAGTGGATGTCCTATTTTTAGAACATGAGTCGGTATATTCACTTCCGACCCCTTTTTTAAATCAATGTAACATTTTAAGGCAATTTAAGTTTTTAACAGGTCAATTGAGAAGTCCCCAGCCTGACACATAGATGGCGCTTCTAGACTTAAATCGATATGATTTTTTAGTTAGACCTAACCTTCAAAAGACAAGTATATAAATTTGACAGCTATCAAATCATTAGTTTGTGAAGTATAGCATTTTTATAGCAACTTTTGTTATTGTGAAAAAAATGAATAAAAAGGAATTTCGCGTGTTGATAAAATATTGCTTTTTGAAGGGAAAAAATACAGTTGAAGCAAAAACTTGGCTTGATGACGAGTTTCCTGACATTGCCCCAGGAAAATAAACCATCAAGGATTGGTATGCTAGGTTTAGACGTGGTCAAATGAGCACCGAAGACGTTGAACGCAGTGGATGCCCAAAAGAGGTTGTTACGGACGAAAACATTAAAAAAAAAAATCCACAAAATGATTTCGAATGACCGTAAATTGAAATTGAATGAAATAGCAGGTACTCTAAAGATATTAACTGAACTTGTACATCATAACATTCACGAATATTTGGGTATGAGAAAGCTCTGTGCAATGTGGGTGCCGCACGAGCTCACTTTTGCCCAAAAACAAGTCAGTGAAAACGAAGGCGATAATCAATGAATTGGGCTTCGAATTGCTTCCGCATCCACCGTATTCTCCAGATCTGGCCCCCAGCTACTATTTCCTGTTCTCAGATCTCAAAAGAATGCTCGCTGGGAAGAAATTTTCGTCGAATGAAGAGGTAGTCGCCGAATCTGTGGCCTATTTTGAAGCAAAGGACAAATCGTACTACAAAAATGGTATCGAAAAGTTAGAGGGACGCTATAATCAGTGTATCACCCTTGAAGGGAACTATGTTGAATAAAAAAATTGAACATCCACTTTTATATAATTAGTATTTTTTTTGCAAATTTTATCAAATCGGTTTTCAAAAATTTGTTAAATGATTTCTAAAATTAGCAACAAAAATTTGTAAATATTCTGTAAATATTGTGTTATTTTTAAAATGAAAATAACAAAACGATTTGCTAAAAAATATTTTTTTTACTAAAAATCAGTGCAAAATAGTAAAGTGGGATTGAAAATCGTTTACAAATTATTCTACTTACTTTTTTTTCTGAGTGTAAGATGCCAGTTTTCATTTAATTCAAAATTTAATATTCAATAAATATTTATAAAGATGTGCATAAACACTTTTCTTTATTTTGTTTTGAATATTTTGAAGTCATTTTGGGGTTATCTTGTACACAACACTGTAAAAAAGGAGTACCACTTTAGCGCGTATTAAAATTTTATTATTTTGTTAACTAGTATATTGAATGGTTCCACAAAAATATTCACCCTTATTCTAATTGTCGTTATCAATGTCGTCGTCGTTTTTGAGTCAACATCACTCTGCTTCGACGTCGACATCACTTCGACACTAATTGGTATTCTAAAACTGTTGTAACGACGTTGACAGTTTATCGATTTAAACAAAAACACATCCCTAAAAGTTGAGTCGGCAGATTTATTTTGTTTTGCGAAAAAAATGTTTTTTATGTGTAATTTAAATTCTAATACCAGTGATGAAGAAAATAAAGAAAATCTAGTATTGGAAAGAAGACTTCTCATACAGAAATCCAATATCTTTAATCTGCCGGATAACAAGTGAATAGCAAAATCAAAGTCTGTTACTTTAAAGAATGTTAATCTTCTATTTTTTTTAAAAGGTTTGAAAGTTACTTTCGGCTGAATAAAACAGCCTTCAAAGATGTGCTGGAAACAATAGCACCTAATTTGAAAACCGGAATCAAGTCCACATTTATTTCCAAAACAAAAAGTTGGCAGCTACATTAAGATTTTTAGCCCAGGGGTCGTACCAGCTCAGTGTTGGAAACGACTTTAACTTAGGGTTCAGCTGTTTCTGAAGCTGTAGAAGATTTGCCACAGCTTCCTCCAGCGGGCTCAATATAAATTGCTTGAATTTTCCGCCACCTGTAGCATTACACTCGGCTTTGTTGGCTACACTCAGAAAAAAAAGTTAGTAGAAAAATTTGTAAACGGTTTTCAATCCCACTTTACTATTTTTGTACTGATTTTTAGTAAAAAAAATTATTATTTAGCAAATCTTTTTGCTAATTACATTTTACAAATTACAGAGTTTTTACAGAATATCTACAAATTTTCGTTGCTAATTTCACAAATCATTTTACAAATTTTTGAAAAAAGATTTGCTAAAATTAGCAAAAAAAAATTACTAATTTTAAAAAAGTCGATATTGATGGAAATGTTATTTCTAATAATTTAAACTTATACATACAAACTTAAATCGCCCTAAAATGTTACATAGGATTAAAAAAAGGATCGGAAGTGAAGATACCGATTCATGTCTAAAAATAGGACATCCACTTAAAATAGCACTAAAAAGTTTTTTTATTTCTAAAAATCAGCCCTAACAACAATTTAAATTTCACCTTAAAAGTAAAAAAAAATTGACTAAAATATTTTTCAAAACAGAAATTACTAAATAAAAACAAAATGATAAAATCGTTTATGTTTTAACAATTTTTAAGATTTTTAAGCCTTTGATTTTTTTTCATTTTGTATAAAACATCTTTTAAAAAATATGATTACAATTTTTGATGCTCGATTAAAAAATAAATCTAAAACTTTTTACTAATATAAATAGTATTTAGTATTTTTTTTTTGCTGATTTTAAAACAGATTTTAAATTTCACTTTACAAAAAGTCTACTAAAATTTAGTAGCGGCTACTATATTTTCTACTACACGTCAGCAGACATGTGTTGCTAAGATTAGCAAAAAATACCGCTGGGCTCAAATTAGCAGAATTTCCCGTAATAACAGCAAAATTTTCAGTTGCCATTATAGACTTTTTTTGGTGAGTGTACCATTTTCTTTTTAACTTTAAATTTTAAGTCTCGCCAAACCTATAAAAAAATTTTGTTATATTTTTATAATGCACTTTATATGATCATGCTTTCTTTACCTTCTGCCATCCATCTCACATTATTCTCGGTGGGCCAAGTGCATTTAATAAATTTGATATTTCTTCCCATTTTTTACGATTTTTTTTTTTCAGTCATTATTTTTCCTCAAGTCGTTACTTAAAATTGTGTCGACAAAATCAGAGTCGTTTCAAGACAATATCGTCGTCACATTTTCTTACAGAATACCAAATACTTGTCGACAGTTATCAATTATTTTCGATAACGACAACGGGAATACCAATTTCAAAAAAAAATTCCAAGACGACATTGTCTTGTGTCGATGACGACAACTAGAATAAGGGTGATTATATAAAAGTTGTGTTTTTGTAAATTAAAGCTAGGATGATCATTAAACATTTAGGTAATTATTTTCCAATACACTTCGACAATAGAAATTCTATTTGTTTTAAAAACAATTTTCACTGAATCGCCACTTTACCCAAGTGATTTAAAAAATAGGGGGCATAGTCTTATTTAAAAAAAAAATACTATTTTTTATCTCAAAAATTGTAAATTATTTAGAATTACATTTAAAATAAGCATTTGACCAACACCTGTGTGACTAATGTGTTCTATATTTGTCTTACAAAAAAATCATTATCACATGTTCTTATCAATTGTCGTCAAATTTTTAAATGAATTTTAATTTATCACTTGAATACTGGGGGCTCGTATTGCTGACGATCGTGATTTTCAATTAATCATTTAAAAACGGGAGGCTTGTAGTGCTGACGGAAGTGCTTTTTATTATTGCATAAATTGTTCTGATAACATGTTGCTAAGAAATAGACAAGAACAAGAAGAAGAAAAATAGAAAAATGCAATTTAAATGAGTATCGGAAATGTGGCTAAATTAAACACGTGTAATTTTTGTACAACAGTATGAACTAACATATGTACTTTGATACGATAAACACTATCACCTCAAAATAAATACAAATTTCAATCACATTTTATATATACACAAGGTGGGACAATAAGTATCAACCTATTAGAAAGTGCTGTAATTTTTACTAATGACATCGTATGTCACTTTGGTCTTGGGATTCGTGAAGTAGACAAGTGCGAAATTTATAGTGAATAACAATGAATCGTTTTTTTTTTTTTTTGATTCGGATCTTGATTTTGGAACTCAACTACGAAGTGGTGGATTTTCCATCAAAATTAATAATGAGCGACGAAGCTCATTTTTTTCACGGCGGTCACGTCAATAAGCAAAAATTTCGGGTTCTGGAGGATGAACCAGAATTTATGAAGCAGTATTATACCCTCTCAAAGACACCGTCTGGTGTACAGTTACATTGAACAAGCTCCGCACTTTGGAGGAATTAAATAACAACATTCAAATGCTGCTCACGTTTACACTCACCAAAAAAATTGCTGTTATTACAGGAAATTTTGATGATTTGAGCCCAGCGGTATTTTTTGAAAATCTTAACAACACATGTCTACTGACGTGTAGTACAATGTAATTAGTAGAAAAGTTTGTAGCCGCTACTAAATTTTAGTTAACCTTTTGTAAAGTGGAATTTAAAATCGGTTTGCTAAAATCAGCAAAAAAAAAATACTAAATATTATTTATATTAGTACAAGCAAATTATTTTAAAAAATTAGTAAGCGCTACTAAATTTTAGTAAATTGCTGTAAACTCAATGAATTGTAAAATATAGAAAAATTTAAATTAAAAAAAAATATTATTAAAATGCACAAATTAACTTAATTATTTTTAAAAACACTCGTTACACTTTAAAGCTGCTAATTTCTTTTGAAATTGCGTTACGAATTCGAATATAAAAATTTATATTTTTTTTATCGAGCCCCATTTTTTTATTTTTATTTACATTTTTCAAAAAATATTTTAGACAAAATTAAAAAAAAAATCAAAGGCTTGAAAAATGGTTAAAACAAACGAATTTATAATTGTTTTATTTTGCTAATTTCTGTTTTAAAAAAAATGTTTAGTAATTATTTTTTTGGAGTTTAAGGGAAAATTTAAATTGTTTTAAGGGCTGATTTTTAGAATTAAAAAAACGTTTAGTGCTATTTTAAATGGATGTCTTTTTTATGGACAACACTTCCAGTCCCTGTTTTCAACCATTCTATGTATTGCTTTTTGTAAGTATAAATTTTAATTATTAGAAAGAAAATTTCCTTCAATATCCACTTTTTACAATTAGTAATTTTTTTTGTGCTAATTTTAGCAAATCGGTTTTCAAAAATTTGTAAAATGATTCTAAAGTAATTTGTAAAATGTAAAATGTAAAATCAGTACAAATATGGTAAAGTGGGATTGAAAACCATTTACAAATTTTTCTACTCACTTTTTTTCTCAGTGTATCCAAAATGTAAACAAGATTCCCAATTTGAATCAACGCCATTTTTCTAAAATAATTTTCCACAATTAATTGAAATAAAATTAAAAAAAAAACACAATCGGTTTAAAACAAAATAAGTTTTCTCTTTTACCAAAAGTTTTAGCAAAAAAATCAGGTGATGGTTTTTGCCTCTCTCTGTATATGTACTTATAAAAGTTTTCCGGTAGAACCTACTAAAAATGACAGTTGAAACAAAGGTATATGTAGTTTGTTGTTTGTAACTGATATTACAATTGTTTTGTATATGAAAAAATACAACAGTAATTAAACTTGAAAACAACGGCTACTGATTACTACACAAACACATGTAATGCAGTAACTGTCAAAAGTTTTTTGAGTTTATATTAGAGATCCCCAAAACACCGCACATGTGCGAATGCTCGCACACAAATGAAGAGAGCATGAGAAGATAATTTGTATTTTTATTAAATAAAAACATTTAGCCCAGGGATGGAAAACATGGTACAATTGTACTTTTTTTTGGTACATTTTTACCTTGGTTGGTGCCGTGGTACTACCGCGACTCATATAGTACAATTTGAAATTTTTTAAAATTTTCAAATCATAACTTGATAAAACAACATAACATTAAGTCGACTTTTTTAAAAAGTAACTTTAAATTAAAAACCTGTTTATTTATTCAGCTACTTAAGTAAAAAATAAAGTGAATTTTAAGTTGAACCGGCTCTAAATTGGTGTCACATCAAATGTATCAAATGTTTGCATACACATTGTGCTAAAATATTCGGAAGTGGCAACATTGAACAGCTGATTTTAAATTACCTCTCAAAACAAAAAGTGTATTATTGTTAAAATGCTATTAAATGCCTTTAAATTTTTTAATAGCAAATCCTGAAAAGGTTAAATTGCCCTCCAAGGGAGGCGGACACACAGAAAAAAATTGTGTGACATTTATAAAAATTAGAGTAAAATTTTACAAAGTTTTGTGGTAATTATACGACTACATAAAATTAACGATAAATTTTGTTTCAACCCGTCAATATAATTTTTTTTAAGTCTTTTTAGTGTCTAAGCAAATCTGACTCAATACGATAAAATTGTTAAAAAAAAAAAACGGAAAAAATTTTGGTACCGTGAGGATCGAAAAAGTACAATTTGTTTGTCTGGTTGGTACAATAACAGAAAACATATTTTCCATCCCTGATTTAGCCTCATTTGAGCTTTCATGTGCGCAGGTTGTGTAGTCGCTTGCTGCTTTTATTCAGGGTTGCCATTTTTATCTTATATTATTTTTATTACCAAGTTGTGTAGTCGCTTGTACTAGACAACACTAAAAATGTTTAATGTAGAATGAGAGAATGCCTTTTTATTTGCAAAGCTGAGTGCTTATTATGCCAACGCATTTATTTTTTTATTTTAAAACTTGTCCTTTTTATAATTATGAATTATATATACTCATATATTAAAAGATTCTGTTTGAATTATTTTGAAAACTAGTTTAGTTTAGCGTTTTCTATTTTTTTAAAACTAAAATTTTATATCTGAAATAAATTTATTATATACGATTTGAAATACATTAATACATCGGAGAAAGTTACTCTGATTTGGTTTACAGAACAGTTTTTTTGTTTATTTTTGTAATAATAAAATTTTAAAGAGAACATTCCAAGCTTTCATTAAATGTTTATTTTACATTTACTGTTTGTTTGAGTACAAAATAAAATGGGGATTTGTGTAGATTTTTTCGAATTTGTTCGGGAACAGCGAAAATTATGTCTTGGCAGCCCTGGTAAAGTGAGAAAAAAATAAATTACGCTCAAAAACAAACTACCAACACAAACATAAATGTGAATGTATGTGTGTGGTGATCACTGGTTTATATCCAATCTCTATAAACAAAGGATTAATTGTTTATCTTTGAAACAAGTGCGCTATAAATTCACTGTACTCGATTAAAATTAATAAATAAAAGTTTAAAAATACAAAAAAAAATCAATATACAAATCATAATAAATTACCAAAATTTGTTTGTATCACGTTTGTGAGTTAAAGTTCTGATTTTTGGGTTTAAGCCAACTAGTAACACAATATTCAGTTCAGCTACACTCATCATAAAAAGTCTGTAATGGCAACTGAAAATGTTGCTGTTATTACGGGAAATTCTGCTAATTTGAGCCCAGCGGTATTTTTTGCTAATCTTAGCAACACATGTCTGCTGAGGTGTAGTAAAATGAAATTAGTAGAAAAATTAGTAGCCGCTACTAAATTTTAGTAGACTTTTTGTAAAGTGGAATTTAAAATCTGTTTGCTTAAATCAGCAAAAAAAAAAATTAATAAATACTATTAATATTAGTACAAAGTTTTAGATTTATTTTTTTTATCGAGCATCAAAAATTTTGATTACATTTTTTAAAAGATGTTTTATACAAAATGAAAAAAAAATCAAAGGCTTGAAAATCTTAAAAATTGTTAAAACATAAACGAATTTATCATTTTGTTTAAATTTGGTAATTTCTGTTTTGAAAAATATTTTAGTCAATTTTTTTTTTTCTTTTAAGGTTAAATTTAATTGTTTTTAGGGCTGATTTTTAGAACTAAAAAAACCTTTTTAATGCTATTTTAAGTGGGTGTCCTCTTTTTAGACATGAGTCGGTATCTTCACTTCCGATCCCTTTTCTAATCCTATGTAACATTTTAGGGAAATTTAAGTTTGTATGCATAAGTTTAAATTATTAGAAATAACATTTCCTTCAATATCGACTTTTTTAAAATTAGTATTTTTTTTTTGCTAATTTTAGCAAATCGGTTTTCAAAAATTTGTAAAATGATTTCTGAAATAAGCAACGAAAATTTGTAGATATTCTGTAAAAATTCTGTAATTTGTAAAATGTAAATAGCAAAAAGATTTGCTAAATAATAATTTTTTTACTAAAAATCAGTACAAAAATAGTAAAGTGGGATTGAAAACCGTTTACAAATTTTTCTACTAACTTTTTTTTCTGAGTGTACTAACTGAAACTTTAACTGACACATAAAAAATGTGCAAACTTTTATTGTTGCTTACCATATAAAAATTAAAATAAATGTTGGCTAAATTTTAATTGGACATTGTGTTAGTGACCTTAGGACGGATAACTTATCTAATAAATAACCAAAGTAAAATGTTAACGAAAGATGTTTCCATATAAATTTGACATTTATAACTATCCTTTGGCATTTAACTTTGGTTATTCTACCATAAGTTAGCAGCTCTTAATGGTTTAAATTTGCCGACATTGTTAATTTTTCAGCAAGCACCCTCTTGACTAAAATTTTGCTGACTCTGCTAACATTTTTTGAGTATAATTACATAGATATCCACTTCCCGAGCAGTTTGAAGGTAAAAAAATTTTAATGTACCGCTAAATTTTCCATACAAATTAAATAAAATAAATTGCTATATTTTTACACCAGACTCCTGGAGGTGAGTTATATGTTAGATTTACCTTAATTTTTTCCACCTCAAAAAATTTTTTTTAGCACTAAACTTTTTTTAACTACAAAATTGTTCTTCGCCTAAAAAAAAATTCTCCATTAAAAAAAATTATAAAAATTATTTTTTCACACTATGTTTTCTCATTTTATATTATTTCAGAGCTGTAAATAAATCATTCTTTTTTGATTTCAATTCAATACAAATTGGCAAAATTTTGATTGTATTCTTTTCACCAAATACAGAATTAGATAAACTTAAAATCAATTCAAATGAATTGCAATTCATTTTCAATTCAAATAAATTTAATTTGTCAAATTCAAAATTAATTCAAATTAAATGATTTGAAAATGAATTGCAATTCATTTTGCCCAATTCATTTAAATTGCAATTCATTTTTTATTCATTTGAATTAAGTGGGCGAAAACCCAGCAATTATTTGTTTATCTCTTATTTTTGTTGAAAACATAAAAATACGTTATAAGTGACGTATTAGTAATTATTAATTGTTTTTTAATTAAGTATACGCCACAGGACCTAAATATCAATGTTGTTAAATAGGGGATTTTCCACCTAGATTTAGGGGGTTTTATGTCTTTCACCCATATTAGTGATATCAATAGTAAGGTTTTTATAAATTTTATTTTGAAAATTACATTTTATTTAGTTCGTAAGAATCACAGACCAAAACCCAAGGACTATTTTTTGTGACTATACCCAGGACAATAATATAAATAGTTCAAAATCCAGAAACATGGCCGTCTTTAATGTTAAGTATACAAATTGATTTACTTATGCTTATGCCCTTAACGTTTTATAAATAAGTGTAGATTATTTTTAGGCGTTGTGGTGTAATGGTTAGCGCGTTAGACTGTCGAAACCCTCATGCATAACCCGACGCGTTCCGTGGGTGTCCCTTAACCCCACCGAAATAAAAAACATACACTCAGAATATTATAACATAAGTATCCAAAAGAACAATGAGTTTCGGACGAGTTTCATTACTGGTACAAAAGCTTGAAAATAAGCAAAACCACCAGAAATAAGGCAACCAAGGCCCTACATAAATGATGATTCGAAATTAAATCAAGATTAGTAAATTTCAAATAAAAATTACAAGCAAAACATTTTCATAAAAAAAAAACACATGAAAAAATTAAATGCACTCTCCAAAAAATGTCTGTAATCGCAACTGAGACTTTGCTGTTATTACGGGAAATTTTGATAATTTAAGCCCAGCGGTATTTTTTGCTGAGTAGCCGCTACAAAATTTTAGTAAACTTTTTGTAAAGTGAAATTAAAAATTTGTTTGCTAAAATCAGCAAAAAAAACATTTACTAAATATTATTAATATTAGTACAAAATTTCAAATTTATTTTTTTTCGAGATAGAAACGAATTTATCATTTTGTTTTAATTTGGTAATTTCTGTTTTGAAAAATATTTTTGATATTTTTTTTAATCTATGTAACATTTTAAGGCAATTTAAGTTTGTAGGTGTAAGTTTTAATTAGAAAAAAAATTTCCTTCAATATCCACTATTTTAACATTAGTGTTTTTTTTTTGCTAGTTTTAGCAAATCGGTTTTCAAAAATTTGTAAAATGATTTCTGAAATTAGCAACAAAAATTTGTAAATTTTCTGTAAAAATTCTGTAATTTGTAAAATGTAAATAGCAAAAAGATTTGCTAAATAATATTTTTTGTATTACTAAAAATCAGTACAAACATTGTAAACAGGGATTGAAAACCGTTTTTTTACTAACTTTTTTTTATGATTGTGCTAAAAGGCCTATGTCCAAGATTCATTTAATTTTTGTATAATAAAAGTTGAATTAACTAAATTAAACTAATTGTTTTCGTTTCATCTTATTAATTAATGCTCTATTACATTTTAATATCGATTAATAATTTTTCCAGCGGACATAAAATTTAAATCTTCAATAACTCAAAAACACAATTATGTGACTTGAGCTCTTTTTGCAGCATACCGACGATATATTTAATATTAGAAATGTTTCAGAAAGAGTGTGACATTTCTATATCATGATTTTATAGTGTCCCGTGCAATCTTTGTCTAGAATTTGTTCAGTTAATATCCAAACTGATTTGTAAGCGTAAAAGAAATATTGTCTATCCATAATAAAGAAATATTGTCTATCCATAATATTTAGTACCACAGTGCGTATGATAAATACGATATTGATAATACGTAGTGATGTCCTAACTGATTATACTACAACAAATATTACAATTTGTTTCAAATTATTCAACGAATATTTTCCCCAAAGCGAGTAACACACTTTAAGTTTACGAAAAATTTATGTTAGTTATTTAAAAAATAAATTCTCTGAGATTATGAAAATTTATTGCATCTCCCTTGCATATAAACGCATTGTTCGAAGTTTAGATTTGATATTTTAAGTGGGATGTAGTAATTTATTTTAATTGCAAAAAATCTTTGTTTTTTTATTAAAAAATTCCGAAAATAATTGTAAAAATACCAATATCTTTTACTAATTTTTGTCCGATGTTTTATAAATTTTTGTAGTACAAATTTGTCTTTTTAAGTGTAAAACAATTAAATTTTAAGTTAAAAACAACTAAATACCTTTATAGTCTTCCTAGATTCCACCGAAAAACTTTTTTGTGTGTATTTTCTACACAAAAACCTTTATATTTCAAAGAAAATATAAACGGATTTATGTAAAGGTCATATAGCTCATAAAGACTATTTTTTTTTTATTATTTTATTATTATTATTTATTTTTTATTAGAGCCCTCCAATACCTAGGTTTCGGTCTACCCGGTCTTACGGTCTACCCGATTTTTCGGTCTCACCAGGTAGACCGAAAATTCAGGTATACCGGTCTACCCGTAAAAACTAGTCAGTGCCTACTTTTTTAAAAATACAAGATTAAAAAAAAAATACTTATTAAATGTTTTTTTTTCAAAATTAAAGAATTTTTCAAAAATAGTACCATTTTAAAATTATATTTCCAAAAAATTCTTTTTCCAGAGTACTTTTTTCAACAATAAAACCGTTCTTAAAAAATTTATGTAAACATAACTACTTTTAGCAAAAAAAGTGCCTACTCTTTTAAAAATACAAGATTAAAAAAAAAAATACTTATTAAATGTTTTTTTTTTCAAAATTAAAGAATTTTTTCAAAAATAGTACCATTTAAAAATTATATTTCCAAAAAATTCTTTTTCCAGAGTACTTTTTTCAACAATAAAACCGTTCTTAAAAAATTTATGTAAACATAACTACTTTTAGCAAAAAAAAGTAAAAAAAGTGCCTACTTTTTTAAAAATACAAGATTAAAAAAAAAATACTTATTAAATGTTTTTTTTTCAATATTAAAGAATTTTTTTCAAAAATAGTACCATTTAAAAATTATATTTCCAAAAAATTCTTTTTCCAGAGTACTTTTTTCAACAATAAAACCGTTCTTAAAAAATTTATGTAAACATAACTACTTTTAGCAAAAAAAAGTACTTTTTATAAAAAATAATAATTTTTGAATGCTTTTCTTAAAAAAAAATTAAAAAAATTACTTTTTTAAAAAAGTACTTTTTTTCTAAAAACATACTTTTTTTTTAAAAAAAAAGTACTATTTTCAAAAACAAAAAAAGTTTTAAAAAAAAAAAAAAACTACTTTAAAAAAAATACTAAAAATTGCTTTCATATAACTTAAGTTTTTTTTAATACAACAAAAAAAACTATAATAACATAAGTTGAATTTTCGTTTGAAAATGTCACTGTCTTTTTTCGGGCAGTACGGCATTTTTACACGGAAGCTCCAAATGGGATAAAACTTTGCGGAAATAGTCTAGACATAAATTACACCAAGAATTATACAAATTTTTGCTAATCGTGGAATAAAAACACAATATTTTTTTTACAGTGCTGTTTTGTAAAAAGTATTTATATTTGCAAGTACTTCCTTTAAAATAAAAGTTTTTTTTTTTTGAAAAAATAACTCTTTTTGGAAAAAAAAATAATTTAAAACGGCAAGTGCTTTAATTTTGGAAAAAATAAAAAGTATTTTTTTAATCTATTTTTACAAAAGTACGCGCTGACTAGTTTTTACGGGTAGACAAGTCTACCCGGTCAGACCGAAAGACCGGGTAGACCGTAAGACCTGTAGACCTTAAGACCGGTAGACCGTAAGAACGGGTATGTTAACCGGTCTTGAGCGTAGGCCCAAATTTTTATTATTTGTTAAGTGTTCTTTTACACATCATGTGGAGAAATAAACAATAGTATTTTTAGATTATTTGTTTGAATTTAGAAAAATGACATTAACAATATAAGAATTTGCATATTCCAATATGCGAAAAAATAAAGCCAGTAGCAAATTGCATCAAATATTAAATATTCCTAGCATTTTTTTGTTGGAAACATAGTAATGGTCATTTTATCTAATACACTTAGTTTTGTATCATACATTTTTTACCAAGTTTGTAATCAAGAGTCAAAAAAGTCTGGTAATTGGAAAATCGCAACAAAAGTGCATCAAAAAGTGTTTCTTCGATGAATTTAACTTGGGCTGGTCATAGGAAGGAAGCATTAATGGTTCTTTTCATTTATGCCGAACTATTTTATTACAACAACAAAAGAAGAACTGACCACTTTTGAATCCTAAGACTTAACTTGCTTTCGAAAGGGGTTACTTATTTAGGCATTGTAATAAAGAGCATACCAATTTAAATTTCAATTATTGGATTTTGAGTTGATTGTAGTTAAATGTGGACATGTTTAACTAAATAAAAACATTAATACTTTTATTTTAATATTTTTAATTGAAATTGCAGTTCGAGGTACATTACAAGGACGTTTATTACAATATTCGTAAGTCAAAGCATTAGGGCAATTTATAGTTTTCCCAAATCCCAGTTTGCATATATTTGTGTCAAAAAAAGAACTCTATTCCATAGGTTGAGAAAATTGAATGGTCGTCAGTCTATAAGTCATTGTTATTACTGTAGTTTTTTGGCTTGTTACAAGACATAGTAACCAATTTTACAACTAATTAAAACAAAAATTTAAATTTAATTCAACTTTAATTTTCTATTTTTAGAATTCCAAATCAGCAGTAAAAATTGCCACAAATGGAAGTTATAAAAAATCAACAGTATGTAGCATACAGTAGCATACGTACAGTATAATTTTAATATAGAAACAACTCAAAAAGACTTACCTTAAGGAAATAATAATAATTTTACACAATTTTTACACAAATAAATTAAAAAATTTTATAAATTGTAAACAAACTTTAAAACTGTTTATGTTTTAACCACACGTGCCGCTAAATAAAACTATGCCGAACAGCTGTTTAATGTTAACACAGAGACAGAGTTGTTAAGCTGCCATTAAAAACCATCCAATGTAATAGTGATTTACTAGAAAAAACAGCCGTTGTATTGTATAGAAAACGTTTACAAGACGTAAACAAATATACTAAAAGTAAGCACCGGCATTTAATAAGCATTTTTAATAAAATTAATTTTTAAGTTTTTATAACATAAATTTATCCAAAACACAAAAATGCCAACTTGGAATCAAATACAATCACAATTGCGTAATCCTAATAATCCCGTGGTGTTTTTTGATGTATCTGTGGGAACTACGGTAAGTTTAATGGAACATCTTCTCACACAGCTAACATTTAACATATAAATTAATAATATTTCTTATTTTTAGGAAATAGGACGTATGATTTTTGAATTATTTGCTGATACTGTTCCAAAAACAGCAGAAAATTTTCGACAATTTTGCACTGGCGAATATCAACCCGATGGTGTACCCTTAGGATATAAGGGAGCCAGTTTTCATCGTGTTATAAAAGATTTTATGATACAAGGTGGCGATTTTGTACATGTAAATTTTTGGTTTATATTTAATTTGTTGCATATTTAATAAATTATGTATTTATCTTTAGGGTGATGGAACTGGTGTTATGAGCATATATGCTAATACATTTTCCGATGAAAATTTCACATTAAAACATGATTCACCAGGCCTTTTGTCAATGGCCAATAGTGGCAAAGATACAAATGGCTGTCAGTTTTTCATTACATGTGCTAAATGTAATTTTTTAGATGGTAAACATGTTGTCTTTGGTCGTGTGTTAGATGGTCTGCTGATAATGCGTAAAATTGAAAATGTACCTACGGGTCCTAATAATAAACCTAAGTTACCTGTTTTAATAGCTCAGTGTGGACAAATGTAAAAAAATACACTATTAATGTAAGAAATTTAAATTTGTTGTGTTTTTTATTTTCTTTAAAATAAATTGTTTGAGGTGACCACAATTTTCATCTGTTTTTGCTTGTTTTTGTAGTTGCATTTTTACAAAAATCCAATACCAAAAAATAGAGTAATACCAGTGATCAAACATACCTAAACTGTGATTAAATACTGGTCAGTCGTCATGACCAATGATAAAGTGTAAACTATTGTGTGTCTGTTTTTGTTTTCAATTTTCAAATAAACATGAATGTTCTGGAATAAGTGTGAATTCAAATCCCCTTAATTTGAACACAGTGTTCTAGTTTTATTTAATTCTTTTTTAAATTTTTCACTTTCACCTAATATTAAAATACCGAACATTCCCGTAAAATAAATTTTTTGTTTCAAAAAAAAAAATTAGGAGATTTTAAATTCAGCTCATTATTTCTTAAAAAAATTCATTTTAAAATCGATGGTGGGTCGATAATAAAGGTGATTTCAAATACAGTGTCTCCTAACTTAACGCAGCTCCTCGATTATTGCAACTCATAAATTATTTTGTATTGTTGTCTCAGTTAATGCATCATTTCCAAAAAAAAACCTCAGTTATGGCAACTTTTCTACCAACATTTTCAGTTTGTTTTTTTAATTTATTATTTATTTATTTTTTTGTTTGAATTGGTTGTCAATGTTACTGTAAGCTAAAACTTTTGTTATTCGAACAGTAAAAAGCCCGTATGACACTACATTTATTTTGTATTGGATTTATATTCACAGCAATGTAAAACAATTTGGAACTCTTTACTCATTGTTTTCCCTTAAGAGAATTCATACATTTTTCGTCAATACAAAATCAAGACATAATCTAACAAGTGTCATACGCGCTTAAACAGAATTAAACAAAATGAAGCTGTATTAAAAAAATTCTGGACCATGCAACCGTTTTGCAGTAAAAGTTTTTGAATATCCCAAAATAGAAAAGGTTTTGTAAAGCAAAGAAAGAGAAACGTGACATTTTTTCAATTTTATAACGCAATTCAATTAAATGTTATTTATAAATTTTATTTTCAAGTTATTTATTTTTAGTAAAATGATAAATTTATGTTATAAATAAATGAATTAAACTATATGTCCAATTTTTTTTTTTTCAATTAAAAAACTATTTAACTTGGATGAATACCTTAAAGAGAAAGAGCTTTATAGTTGGCTCTCATACATTTGTGACTCGGTGTCTGCAATAATGTTAGTTTTCGCAACGGCCTTAATTTTAATTAGTTGCGTTAAGCGAGGTTACACTATAATGCTTCATTCCGTTATGCAGGCGATTTAGTTTGATTTAAAGATTTTAAACAAAATGTCATGTACATATGGGCATTTCCAGGATCGCGAACGGGACATTCGTACGCACTCAACTTGAAAAAAAAATATGAAAACTCAAATTTTTTTTTAACTTTTTATAAATATTTAATAGCATTTTAGTAGAACAATTTTTGAGAACAAAAAGAAAATTATAAAATATGAACGTTCTCCAAATATTTTGGATAAACTTGCGATCGCGAACGGGACAAAAAATGTAAGTCATTTTTTTCGGTGTGTGGTTTTGTTTAAAACTCTGCGAATTTCGTCAGTTTATTAAATGGAGATTATTTTTTAACTAAAGCAGAGATATAAAGATTTTATTTAGGATTTTGTTTTTTTTTTTTATTATCTTTATTATTTTTTTTAAATATTTTTTTAGAATCGCGAACGGGACATCGCGAACGGGACAATGATTCCAAAGGCATTTTTTAGGTTTATTTATGGATCAAAATGTTTTAGGTTTGGTTTTTTTAAATGATCTCGGTTATTTTGTTTTGAATTGTAAATATCAAACTATTCCGATCAACGTTCAAGGAGAACTAAACACAAATGCTTATTTTCGGTCGCGAACGCGATAGAAGAATGTAGTACAAAGAATCTTTGAATTATACCGTTATTCGGAGTTTGCTTGATCTCTACTGTGGTGTTTTTAAATATTTATTGTTGGTATATTTAGTCTATAAGAAGAGTGCAATCGACATGATATGTAACACTTAGAAATAACTCAAGGAAAAATGTCAATTAAAAACGCTAAAACCAAAAAAAGCAAAGCTGCTCTTTGCAGACCACTTTTCTTAAATTACAAATGGTAATATGTATTTAATTAGGTATATTCTTAAAATCCAATGCATTAACCAACTAAATTTTCTCAGAAAAGTCTTTTTTCTTCAACTTTAATATTTTGGTAGCGGTTGACCTTTCTGTGGAAATACCCATATACAATTGTGTTGAAAATGTATGAGATTAGAATTAAGATTAATTTTCGCTAAAGTGTTTTACAATTTGTTTCTAAGTTAAATCGATTTCGAAAAAAAAAAAAAAATTATTTCAAATAAAATTTTTGTTATGCCCTCCAAAAAGGTTGTCGGAAGAATCTACTGAAAATGACAGTTAAATCAAATGATATATGCAGTTAAAAATGCAACACAGGTATTTACCGTTAAATAATCAAAAGATTAGTTATTTTTAATAAATAAAAACAACAAATGTAGTAATAATAACTGACGAATTTTTACTGCAAAAATTTTGCCATAACTGACAAAAATTTACAAAAAAACTACGGTTTTACACACTTTTTTCTTTTTTGATATTTTATTAAAAGAAAAAAACATTCTATATGGATTACAAAATGTGAAATTGAAATTAAAAATAAAGAGTTGATTGATGATAAAAATAAAATGTTGATTGGAGCTGAAAATAGAATGTCGATTGATGAAAAATTCGTTGTGACGATAAAAAAAAATAACGTTGATTGTTGAACACGAAATTTATTGATTGTTAAATAGGTGCTGGCTGGTAAAATATTCGTTCATAGCACATTAATATTCAAAGTGTTATTTTTGCATCCTTCACAAAAGAACACAAAATTTGATACAAGTAAAATTTTTTGATTCCAAAAGGCCTTAACTGATTAAAAACTGGACATATAAAAATAGGATAATCATTAGTGTCAGGAATCTTACATCATTGACGGTTTTCAGAAGAAATTACAGATTTCACTTTTAAGTGAAAGTTAAAATTTCATCATTTTTTTGCAATGTCTTCTATATTCGCCAAAAATCGTTCATTTATTGCACAAAAGTTGAAATCGAATCAATTACAACTTTGGGACACAGTGTAATAGTGATATAAATTTCACGAACTTTTAATTCGCACTAATTCCAGAACATGTACGATTTATTAAATTCAAATATATTCTGTTGTAAGAATGACCAGATAATAGTCTACTTATTGTCTTTATATTTCCAGATTCAGACTAGTGTGCTTTAAAAGGACAGCAGTTCATGAAACCAACCACCTTTTGAAGTAGAAGTTTCATCAAATTCTAATTTTAGAACATGACGAATCGCCTGTAATGGACTTAAATTCACATCAACGACAGTATTATACATTTTTAAAAGTGTTTATTTTATTAATAAATTAAAATACTTTTATAAACTATTACAGCGAGTATAATGATGTTTTATTTAAATTGTTTAGGTTTCCTTATTAAAAGCCCCTAATTCGTAATATTTTTCTCTGCGTAACATTTGACAATCATCTATAGCAAAACTATACAATAATGAAGTAATAAATGTTGTAGCTAAATGCCATAGAGCATGAGCATCTAAAATCCACATAATCGGTGGAAAATCTAATAATTCTAAACTCATACTAAAACCTAAAAGTAAATAAAAACCTAAAATTTTACGATAATAAGGACGTTGTTTGCGTACTTTAAAGGACCAAAAAAACCAACCCAAAGCACCAAGGACTCCTAAATGATATAAAAGTTTTATAACAATATAAAAAATCCAAGAACAAAACTGTTAAAATAAATTTTACCTGTTACTATATTCGTTGTCATATTAAGAGAATAGCTAAATTGTCCCACACTTAAATACGCAAAATAATTAATATAATAAGCTAAAAATGCCAACGATGTTAAGGCTCGCAATAGCCAGGAATATTGATATAACATTCTGCAATTAAAAACATATTTATTATAGATATTTAAAAAAACCTATACACCTTTATAAACCTTACCTCATAATCATACAATACAGTGTAATTAATACCATGGAATAGGCAAAGACATAATCTAATAATTCCGTTAATGGAAAGTCACGAGCATGAAACACCACCGACCATATCCAAGCATTAATTGATACCTAAAAGTAAAAATGTAAATAAAAAACTTCTATTACAAAACTTAAACATTTTGAACAAAAAGAACGCTTAACAAGAAATCAACTTTAATTTGGACCAAAATCGAGTTTTATATGAACTTTTATGTAAAATCTTTAATTCTATTAATTTTGTAAACTTAGAAAGGAACTAAGGAGCTTGTTTGTAAATCACCTTTTTCCACACAAAATCGAATTTTATTTGAAATTGTATTTGAAATCTCAAAATCGATATATTTCTTGATGACACTGTACCCTAAGGAACGAGTCAAATAATCCTCTTATCCTTTGCAATACAAAGGGGGGAAGAGTAATCTTAAATCATCAACAAAAAAAATCGATATATTTTGAAGCTTAAGCCCACAGCACGAAAAATATCTTAATTTGAAATCAGCTAAATTTAAATATTTAAGATTTTCATTTTACAAAGTTAATACGAAAGCCGTGGACTAGAAAGAATAATTCTTTATAAGCGTTCGTTTTAGCCGTGGTAAAATTTCCTTAACATATTTTAATTATCCAAAAATATTTAAGAAATCTAAAAACTAATTTAAAAATTGTGGAAATTCTTTCATTAAAAATTAACTATTTCTAAATCCTTGAATCGATATTATTTTTTAAAATAAAGTACTTACAGCTGTAAAAACATGCCATATTTTATAACATGGACTATCTGGTCTAACTTCTTTGCGGAATTTTCTCAAATTACGAAAATGAGCTATAATATTAAATATGGAAAATAAAACAGAAGCTGGTTCTTGTAAACCAAAAGATCGAACAAAAGGCCACTGAAAAACAAAAAGTCCAAAATTATTAATAATTTAGAGTAATTTTAATAAAATATATCTATTACTTTGCCATAGAATTGTGGTATTGGCCAACCACGATCCTTAAATGCTTCCACAGTACGCCACATACAACCATACTGACATTCATCCGCACAAGACCATTTTAATAATTTATCAAATATTGTTTGTTGATAATATTTAATAGCTTGTTCTTGTATTTCTAAGCCATCTATAAATAAAAGTAATCCTTTTTAATACTTCTGCTAGTATGGACAAACTTATCAACACAAATCGACATTTGTTATTTTTCTTATACCTGCTGAACAATTTTGTCTTTCGCAATTTTGTCTGCAATGGTAGAAAAATCCGGTACGATCACCATTGGAACATAATGTTAAGGTAATAAATAAACTAAAAATTAAACTAATAAATAAACACTTTGCAATTCTAATCATTCTTTAAACTTTAAATAATAATCTTAATATTAAAACTATGAGTTAACTACAATACACTACTAGAAATCTTATTGATTTATGATAATAACTACGGTTTATTAGGGATAGTAAAGCGGCTGTTTTGTATTTGTTTAGAAAATAAAAGTTAAAGCATAAGTCAAAATGAATCTTACGAGAGTTGTCAACTCTTTTTAATACAAAAAACGCTGAAACGATTTAATAAATTCAATTACAAACTGAGCAACTTTTATTGCCCAACTCTTGAGTTTGTAGGAGCCAATTTATACGTGCTTTTTATCAATTCCATTTTCTTATTTCCTTCAAAGTTATGTCTACACGGTGACTATTTTTGCTCTAAATCCGAATGTGAATGACACAACAACAAAAGAATGCATTTGTGAGCGTGAATTGCTGAAAAAAATTATCTGTGTAACACCACTGTTTCTTGCAGAAGAAAGAATACTTTTGGAATACATGTTTAAAGAAAATGTCAAATAAATAAACAACCTGTCAAAATCATATGAGATTTTTTTCCCCAAAATGAACACAGAAAATCTGTAGAATCTTAAAGAAAATTAAAGAAAAATCATTTAAATTTCTTAAAAATAACCAGTATTATAAAAATAATTAAATATTTAAATAAAAGTGTTATAAAAATATCTAGTGCTTCTTAAATTTTTTTTTATAAAATGTGAAATGTAAGGAATTTTGAATAATATTTCAAAATTATGTATAATAAAAAAAAGAATAAGAAAATATATATTTAAAATACATGTTGTGTTGCCTTTTTTAACATATTGTTTAAAAAAATATATAGATTATTATTTAATTTCTAAACGAATGCCTAAAAATTGGTTATATGCTAATGCAATACAAGATGTTAATAGTGATCAAACCTCCGTGGTCAATAATGTTGTATTAATGAGCCACACAAATAGCAGCCTCATCAACAAAACTGGTACAACTTCGTCAACGCATTCCATAAAAAATTTAATAAACGACAATAGTAGTAAAATTGCCCAGATAAATTGTACAACACATAAGAAGTGCTTTATTAACCCTGCTCTACTTAAACGCAATCATAATTCAAAGGTAAGCCTTCTATTCTACGATTTTTTTTTATTGTCTTGTATTCAGTTTCTATTATAATAATCCCCTTATTGTTGTGTTCATATACAATGATGTTGTTGTTGTTTGGATTTGTTTACTACCTGCCTCTTTTCGTCTTTTGTATGTATGTTTTTTGTTTAATCTTCTATTAATAGGAATTCCCCAAATATGACATAAACACTTGTATTGATAATACGAGGGGTGAACTAAAAGAGATTTAATGAATATAATCCCTTATATTTAAAAACTTTTGCCTTTAAAATCCCATAACCCAGGGAAAACATGTTTTAAATATCGGATTTCTAGCCGATGATTATTCTCCGTAAGAATTTTGAAAAATCTCCTCCCATTGGATGTTTGTGCCTAATTCCAGGTTCCTCAATCCAGCCGTTAGCCTGGAAAGTATTCAGTGTTTCAGCTTAAATTGACTTGCCACTCCCCACAAAATTTTATTTAAATACCATTTCTATAGATGTGAATATGAAGCTTAATGCCAAATATTAAGTTTGTAGCTTCAGCGGTTACTAAGAGACACTATATAACTCTAAATTTTACTACGTAAATTAGCACCTTCAACTAGGAACAACTATTTTAAATATTAGATTTATGCAAGCAGTTATATAAAATAAAAGATAATTGCAAGATAAACCAAAGTCGCTAAAGTGTTTTGCCAACTAAGAGCTAGTTTTTTTGGATGTGAGTTAAACTTGGTTTCAAACACAAATCTCAAAAACAGCATTCCAAGTTTAAACCAATAAAGAAGATTGAACTACATTCAAAATACTAGCTCTAATAGTAGAATTCTACTTGTTAGTTTACATATAAAGTACATTGCGAAAAGGTAACTAGTAGTAACGCACTTCCTCTTGTAAGCGAATTATTTTCTTTAGTTGGTCCAGTTTTACCACCTTCTAAAAAAGAACCCTACTAGTGAATAAGCCTATGTTTAAGATTTCACATATTTAAAATTTATGTTTATAAGCAATTTAGTTTGGGTTTAACTATTACGGGACGTAATTTCCCCTTTTGAAGCCTAATTATTACCATTTTTCGGAAACAAATGATTTAAGTTTTAGATGTGAAAAGGGGGAAGTCTCTACCTTTATTTCATACTAGAAACAATTTGGCTTTACTCAATTTAGTTCAATTTCAATTCCACCCATTTCCCCATTCCATTCCCCCTTGTCCAGTGTTTCAATTCCATTCGTTCCCCGTTCAAATCCATTTCATTCCTTATTTCTAGTTTTTTAATTCCAAACATTACCCGTTTCACTCCATTTTCCAATTTTAGTGTTTAAATTACACTCGTTCTTCAAATTTCGAGTTTTAAATAATATCTGCTTAGACAGGTCGTTAAAGGGAGTACTTTCTCCTTTTAAACGTCATCCTTCAGGATCATGGTAACCTGACAATTCTTTTAAAAAGTACCTTATTGCGTTTTTGCCTTTCCCTCAGTGGATGTCTACGCCAGTGGAGGAACCTATGTACAACTTTTAACTTCCTAGCACAACCGATTTTCAGCCGATTCAGCCTACCAGTGAATTAGCCCATGCTCCAGGGAACAAAAAATTTAAGTTTTTTAACCAATGTTATGTGAACAGGCCGTAAAGAGAGAGACTTATTTGTTTTTGACCATTTGTGTGGAAATTTTCAAAAATTTCTTATTAGCGGATGTAAAATTATGTAAAAATTTATTTAATTTTTTTAGAAATAGGCACAAAATCGCACTGCGGCACGTAGTTGGCTTATGTCATCCCTATAAATTTGAAATAAGTTAACATTTAGTGTTAACGTCTAACGTTAACAGAACCACGTTGATAGCTTTCCGCATGAACACAGCTATTAGTATGAAAGTTAAAGTTCAGCTTTGGAATTTATAACCACTTTTGATATATTTCAACCCTCTGTGAATTATTTCATTTAATTTTTTTATACGCCGCATTATATATAGTGAGGGTATGTATCAATTTATCATTTCGTTTGGTATTGAAAATGAGTAAAATGAGAAGGTACCTGTAAGTTTTTCAAACAAAGGGGGTGTAATTTAATACAATTTCATAGTAGTAACTGGTAGGTAAAATATTTTTTCTTTATATTCACCACAAAAAATTTTTTTCACCACTAAAATTTTTTTTCACCACAAAAGATTTTTTAAGCCTTTTTTGACTTGTTTTTTATTGATAACACGCATGTCTAATGTTAAGTTGAATATGGGGGAATAAATAAAGCATTTTTATTATTTTATTAATTATATATAGTTGCGATATTCAATAAATCCCCTTCATACAGAGTTAAATTAACAGATGCAGCACTGTCATTCTCCTTCAAATTTTGATGATTTTTCCATACTCTATTGTACAGTTGTTGGTTCATATATTTGCAACGTATTTCTTTATATAAGGAATACATATGAAAAGAAATAAAGATTTGAAGTGCTAATAAAAAATAAGAAATATATATTAAAATGTTTTTATTATTTATTATGTATGTAGAATAGGGCTCTCCAACCTTGAATAAAGGAAAAAAAGTTGTGAATTATTAACCGGCCCCCTAGAAGAATTAGGATAATCGGATATCAGAAATTGAAATTTGAAAAACAGATTATAAGGAAAAAATATTAGTTTTTATTAATTTTTGAATCGAATATAATTTAAGGAATTACTAAATCGTGATTTTCAGTAAATTATATTTCTAATAAGCTAATAATAACACGATTAAACGATTTAATTCAATCTATACAAGTTGTAATATATGGGATCTCAACCGATGAATTTCAGCTAAAATCAGGGATAAAGCCAGGTTCTGTTGTTTCTCCTCTTTTTTTCTTATTTTTCTTAAAGACCTTCTTGGTCAAACTTTCAATACTCGCCGAGACATAGGTAACGTTAATCGTTAACATTAAACTTTAATAGTTTGCCGCAGAAACATAGCTATAATCGTCTCTCAACGTGGGGTCTTCAAATAGGTTTGATTTTAATGCACGTAACACCAAATGTATGATGACTAATGGGGATGTGTAGTCTTCAACTCAATCTGTTCAAATGGTTGGTTCGATATTGAGCAATAGGAAACTCTAGATGTTCTGGGCATGAGAATTCAGTGTGATGTCCGTTGAAATGGGCACGTTGTTGAAGTTTCGACAGAACCATTCCATTCTCCAGGTATTTTGTAACGGTGCGAGAAGTACTTCACTCCATCCAATCTTCTTACTATCTATAGCACCTATATCCGGTCGAAAATGGAATACAAATCCCATATGTGGGCAGGGTCTTCAAAGTCTATTTCGGAGCTTTTGGAACGTGTACAAAAAAGGCCATCGTTCCTTGTTAATTCAATTCAATGTGTCTCGTCACTCATATAGATTTTTCGCCAAAGCTGGGGAGTTTTTATATAATTTTTATGATTTAATACTTCAACACGTTGTTGGTACGTTAGATGCTTCATAATAAATTGTTATCGACTACACTGCACAGCACTACTGTCAAATACAAATGGCGGTCAAAAAAGATCGACCTGGCAAATAAAAAGCGCCCTTTATTTAGACCTATAAAATAATATAAAGTACTTTCATCAATATTCGCTAAGAAATATCTGTTATATTAATATGATTAAAAAACTAAAAAACTAAATTTGACCTAATCCAAAATAAAATCGCTACAAATGTAAAAAAGAATTTCTGAAATTTTTTTAGTTCTTAGTGCCTAATAAAATAAAAATTTTGCAACTCAAGTTATCTTATCTGAGTATATATATATATATATATATATATATATATATATTAATAAATTTTGTTCAATAAATTTCAAAATTTGGGATCCAATTGCTTAATTAAAAAGCTTTTTTTAATTTACTAAAAATCACAAATTTTACTTCTTTTAATATCAATTTTTCGATAAATTAAAATAAACGCTCGTAATATTTTTTTTTTGGGTTCAAAACTACGTCTTTCAAAAAATATAAACTATAATAAAATAATTGTATATACATATCGTATATCATTTTATATTAGTTTTTTGAGAGACGTAAATATTTGATGACACCCCCGCCCGACCCACGGTGAATAACTCACATTTTTTTGGAGACCCAAATACAGAAACAACGAAATTTAAATACATATTACCAATTCCAATTAAATAGCTTAAAGTTTTTACAATTATAAAATCCCTATGACCAATAGAGAGAATTACTATCAAATATACAATGTCACAGATTATACCAATAACCGTTAAAATAATCCAAGGAAGAATTAACAAATGTCGTCTCTATATGAAATTTAAAAAAAAAAAATCATTGTTCAAAAACGATATAACATACATATGTATACAATTTCTTAAAATATTATGTAATGTCCTACCTTAAAAATTCCAAAAATAAGCAAACCAGATACTATAGACATAATCAAACATATTACTAATAAAATAATAGGTAGAATAATATTGTCATTCGAATTCATTTGTGGTTCTATTATATAAAATGTAAAAACAATTGCACCAATAATATAAAAAACTACACTTAAACTAGCAATAAATAAAGCTAAAGTTAAACTATTACAATATTTCATTTTTGTTTTTAAAAGTTTATTAATAAATTCACAAATCTTAAAATGTAATAGACTTTTATTGTAGATTTTTAAACAAGATATAACCCAAAATGCGAAACAAATTAAACTAAATATTTCACAGGCATTTGTTTACATGATTGCTTTGTATACTCTTCATAGATGATAAAAGATATCCTACTCTTTTAATGTCATAAGGAATACAAATATTTAAACACACATACTTATATTGAAATATATTTAATACATTTATACATACACTGAGGAGCATAACTGTATCACAAACCAACAACTATTACTTTAACAACCTATAATTTCTATAAATTTTACTTAAATGCAATCAAATTTTTTATATTATGTTTGTACAAGTGTCCTCTCTCTTTCAAACAGGTTTTTATTAGGATATGATCACAAAAAGAAATACAAGAAGGCATAATGCAATATAAAACAAAATGATACATGCAAAACTTGCACTCACTATTTTTTTATATTTAATAACTGGTCCAGTAAAACTTTGCCTTCTAAAGCTCCTGGATGCGATTAGGTAGACTTTATGTATACCTCTGCACAAATTCTGTAGGAATCACCTCCCACACTTCGTCCGCTCCCACAAGTCGTTCACGCCTTTTGGAGGACTGGCATATTTTGCAAGCTGCGATTTGACGTGACTCCACAAATCAACGTCATCACAACAAATTTGGCTTTTTGAGCCAGTCTTTACAACATATGCGGTGTGTTTGCTAAAAAATAACTTTCAACAGCAAGACCCATTTTTCCACTGCATCAAGAAGATTTTGTTGCTGGATGGATAAAAATTGCTCCTTGCGCATAATTCCATCCATGCGCACCAAGGGTCCCACTCCATCTTTAGATATACAACCCCAAGCCATGATAGAGCCACCACCATGTTGGACCGTTTGGCGTACCTGATTTGGTTGAATTGTTTCAGGGTCCTTAGTCCAATACCATGAACGCGCATCGGATCAATTTTAGTCCCATCAGACCAAATAAATTTTAAATTATTTAATATTTTTTAGCATAAGTAGTAATAGACACATATGTTTATTTTTCTTTTCTGCTGCCTTAACACCTATTTTTTCAAATTTCGACGAGTAGTATTTACTAGCGTCAATTTGTAATATATTTAAAGCTAAAGCAGGAGTAACAGCATCGCTGCTGGTAGCCAAAATTGCTAGATGGCGTACATCTCGATTGCTAATTTTTTTCAGGCGACCGTATTTGTTTATGGGGACACTTACATTACTTTTTTTTAATCTTTGGAGAAAATTTGTGTCCCAATGGAATTTCTTTGCCACTTGCCTGATGCTTCCGCCATTGCGCAAAGAATTTAAAATTTCCTATTTGTTTGGTTGTTCATGTCTACTGAACCACTTATTATCAATTAAATTATCATAATAATTAAATAATAGCATTGCACTATGTTCAATAACAAAAAAATAACGGTAATTAAAACCATTAAGTAGTGATTGTAAAACTGTATCACTTTGATTTGTTTTGCATTATGCCGTCGCGTATTTGTTGTTGTGATTAGATCTTAATAAAACCTGTTTGAAAGAGAGAAGAAACTTGTACAAACACATTAGAAAAATATTTGATTGCATTTGAATAAAATTTATAGAAATTACAGGTTGTTAAAGTGATAGTTGTTGGTTTGTGATACAGTTATGCTCCTCAGTGTATATACATTCTATATGCAATACATTTTCAAGAGATGCATATCCCAAAGAGTAGCATCGCTATGTATGTTAAATATTGTAGATATGGAAAAGAGAAAAATAAAATGATACAATACATTTGTATCATTTTTTGCAAATCTAAACAAACATTTTTTATGACCCTACCATATGCTGAATATTCTTCGCTCCTTTTTACACCCGACATCATATAAGTTGAGGGTATATATCAGTTTGTCATTTCGTTTGTAACATGTCGAAATATACAGGTTGGTTGAAAAGCTCCTGCGCTCGAAATGAAAGAATATTGTTTTTGTTACGAAATATATTTTTTTATTCAATATAATCTCCTAGAAGCTCAATACACTTGTTTCAATGATCTTGCAATAATTTTATTCCATCCTTAAAATGGTTTTCCGGAAGCTCTGCAACATCACCGTCGACGGCTGCTATGGCCTCTTCATTCGACGAAAAATGCTTTCCACGAAGGAATTGTTTAAGATTTCTGAAGAGATAGTAGTCACTGGGAACCAAATCTGGTGAATACGGTGGATGTACAAGCAATTCGTACTTTAATTCTTTGAATTTAGCCATCGTCAAAACACTTTTGTGAGCAGGTGCATTGTCTTGATGAAAAATGATTTTTTTTCTTCTTTAAACCAGGTCTTTTCTCACGAATTTTTTCATCCAGCTGATCCAAAAGGCTGCAATAATATTCAGAGTTTATTGTTTTACCTTTCTGAAGATAATCAATCAACATAATTCTTTTTGCATCCCAAAAAACTGATGCCATAACCGTCTTTGCTGATCGTTGTGACTTCACCTGCTTTGGAGCTGAACATCCATCTTCAGTCCACTGGAAACGTTTTTGTTTCAATTTAGGATCATGGTGGTAGATCCAAGTCTCATCGATAGTTATAAAACGATGCAAGAAGTCGGTTTAATTCGGCTTAAAACGCTCCAAATTACGCTGAGAAATTTGTTTTCGATCCAGTTTTTGTTGAATTGTTAATGTGTGCGGCACTAACTTTCCAAACAGTTTTTTCATACGTAATTCTTCATGTAAAATATGGAGTACTCTTTCGTCTGAGATGCCTATGGCATTAGCATTTTCACGCTTAGTCAAACTTGGATCTTCACTGACAATATTATGTACCTACTCAATGATTTCTGCTGTGGTTGCAGTTTTCGGTCGTCCTTCGCGTGGATCGTCTTTAAGGCTGGTACGACCACGTTTAAATTCACCAGCCCAAAATTTAACGGTGCGTTTTGAAGGTTAGGACTCCTTATACACTTCTAACAATTGTTTATAAATTTCCTTTGCTTTTAAACCCTTCAAAACAAAGAATCTAATGACTGCACGATATTCAATTTTTTCCATATTAAAAAAAAACAATGACACGTCAACTTCAAATGGCTTGTAAACAAAGAAAGAATTGACAGAATGACTTGCAACTTTGCATGTGTTCTCAGGACAGTTATACCAACTTGAGAAAAAAAAGTTCGGAGCTAGCAGTGCCATCTCTTGGTGAGCGCAGGAAATTTTCAACAAACCTGTAGTTCTAAGACCCCATAAAGTATATAAATTCGTGATCCTTATGCAATTTTAAGTCGACTTAGCGATGTCCGCCTGTCTGTTGAAATAGCGATCACGACGCGAAGACGTACACAGGGGTCTTTATTTGCTCCTCCCGAGCAGTTTGCTATTGAAAATGAGCAAAATCGGTCCAGCTGTTAAAAAGTTATGACTGAAATTGTGAAGGTATCTCTAAATTTTCCTACAAATTGGTGTATTTTTGTACAATATTACGCTTGTAAAGTATGTTCTACATTTTTTTTTAACCAAACTTAGTTTTATTATATTTTATTTTTTTCCAAAAATCAAGAAATATTAATTAGGAAAGATATGAACTATTTCTCAGTGTATAAACTATTTCGTTATTACTCAAAACTTGGAATTTTTATTCTTTTTAAGAAAATCATTCTAAGTTTTAATAAAATTTGACTTAAATTGAGTTAAATTTTTAAACTATTTTAATGGAAATTTCGTATTAATTTTTAATTCATGTCATTTTTTTTATGTGTAGTATGGAATACAATTAATTAATTTCAAATTCAATATAATGACACTCGAACCGATAAGAGAGTTTAATACAGAAATCAAACTGATTAACTTAATACATATTAAATTCTATTATATTTTGTTTGTTTTATTTATAGCACGAACCGATATTCTTTTTGATCATGCGTTTAAATTTAAAAGCTGTCCTCTTACTGCTTACTATTGCTGTGGTGGTTATAACCTGTGCTGTTTATATGCGTTGTGTTGAATTTACATTTCCTCATGATTTGGTTAAGAAATGGGATCGTAAACTATATGCAGTTGGTGGCAATTCAGATTTATTAAATAATAATTTAGGTGAAGGCTCAGTAGGAGGTGGTGATGGTGATGCTACAGATTTGGCACCTTTACAGGATATAGAGTGCCTGATTAATCAAGAGTATCCCATACATTGTAAACGTGATGAAGAAGCTCATGAAGTTTATGTGCCATTTTCATTTATACGTAATTATTTTGATATTTCGGGGTCGATGAGTAATCCTGCCTCGCCTCAAACCATTGAAGGTAATAATAATGATGTTCCTTCATCATCGGCACCGAAATTCTTATGGATGCATAGTACAGCAAAAATAAATATACCAAAAGGAAAATATGATCCCAAAGGATTATTTATGTATTTTGAAAATTATAATGTCGAGGTAAGTATTTAAATTTACAATTTTTTTTTTTTAAATATTCAAATTGTTAATTCCAAAATTTGTTTTATAAAAATTGTACACAAAATCACACAGATTTTTAATAAAAAAAATGTCAAAGATTCTGAATATAAAATTTGTTATATAAAATTGTACACAAAAGGTCTGTACGAGGTAATTTTGGGCAAAGTCTGGTAAAATGAGAGTAAGCAAAAAATTCTCTCACAAAACCATAAAAATGCCCAAAATACTGCGAACGCACAAAACCACATTTTATACCCAAAAATAAACGTCAAATTTATTCATATTAAAAAACAGTTTAATTAATAAATATATTTGAAATGGCAAATATCTACTTACATTTTCAAATCTATTTTTCATTATTAAGAAGAAAAAGTTCTTTATGATAAGTTTTTAGTTAACTTTAATTTTTTTCAAAAATGCAAAACAGCTAATTTATTAGCAACAGCTGATGATTTGAGAAATTTACCATTTTACCCAAACAAAAAGTACGGGTAAGTTCTGGTAAAAAGAGAAACACAATTACTCTCTCATGAACGCTCTCATTTACCCAATTTTTGTTACAAGAAACGCTTTCTGGTAAGATTGGGTTCCCGCGGGTGCCCGCGGTAACGTACGTCGAACAGACCTAATATCACACAGATTTTTAATAAAAAAAATGTCAAAGATTCTGACTTTTTTATAACTGAAAGTATCTTATAATTTTCTATAGGCGCACTCAAAAAATTTTGTAGTAAATTATATTTACAAAAACTCTATAAAAATCTGTAGTCAAGCTTAGTTGGAAATAACAGTAGTTGGCAATTTTTTATTTATGCGTTAAATAAACACTTTGTTGGTTTTCCCCTGTAAATAAAACCCTTTGTGTCGAAAAATAGTGGGTAGTCTGTACAATCAAACACAAATGAATGAGCTCTGCTAGACAAGCGAGTGTTTCTTTTATGGGCCTAAGTTCACTAATCTTACTAGAGCAACTTTCTTGGTGATACCGTGTTACACAACTAACATTCCCCAAAAGAGTAAATGGGGCTGTATACCCTACGACGTCCACCTTTGTACACCAGCCAAAAGCTTTTAAATAGAGATGTTGTTGAAAGGTCCCAGTTGATGGTGATGAAATTTTATAACCAAGAATCAGACTATATTTTCCAAAAGTTTTTGGACGTGCTGAATAGCCCTTTTGACGTCAGTTTTGCGAGATATTCTAACTTAAAAGTGCAAAAAACACTTTTTCTGTTACGGTTACTCCTCCCCTACAAAGTTTTTTAAAAATGTTCATTTGTCACTGAGAAGTTGTCTGTTGAACTTATTGAGTTTAGGAAATTCAATTTTTAAGCATATCTAATTAATTAAAAAAAAAACACGCGGCCATATTGAACGAAAACAATGCCAAAATGTCACAGTAATTCGAAATATCGAGAAGAGCAAGAGTTTTCACTTAATGAAAATTGTAAAAACACAGATTTATTATTTACTAACTTAATTAATCAACGTTTTCCATATACCTTTTTCCATTTTCGTTTTGAGTTTAATAAGAGATGTTTGCATTCCAAACAATTTTTTTTTCATGATCTTGAACCGAACAAAAATACAACTCACAAAATTCAATATTTTCATTTGATTTTCCCAATTTTAAAAATATTAAGACTGTTAATCAATTAGTTTTCAAGTGCAATATTTGATTTGAGTTTTGAAACAATCAATATCCAAGCGGAGTAGAGCAAAATTTTCTATGTTTCTATAATTTTAGGTCCGAGATCGTGTTAAATGTATTAGTGCAGTAGATGGTGTACCCATTAGTACACAGTGGGAAAAAAGAGGTTACTTCTATCCAACACAAATAGCTCAGTTTGCTTTATCGCATTATAGTAAAAATTTAACAGAAGCAGAGCCCAGAATAAGAGTAAGATTTAACATATATCTCCGGTAATATCAATTATAAGTGTTTATTTTTTGTTCCCTTAGATTCTGGAAAATGCTGACAATATACAAAATACTTGGTTTGTACCAAAAACCAGTAATCTTACACGTATTTGGCATCCAAAATTTAATTCCTCCGTTATACAATATGAAACTGCCATAGATTTTGATAGCGCTATAACTCTTAATAATATAGATCAAACATTGGACTTGGTTTTGAATGTTGATTTGTTGTTGGTAACAAATAGCAGTAGTCTTATGGTAACAGTTGAAAATCATGAAACAAAACATACATATCGTGTACACTATATACCAGCCGATCTATTGTTGAGTGTACAAAATGAAAATATTTATTATGGTCTGGGAATACAAGCCCTAAATAAATGGCGTCACTTAACGCGTGATATTCACATAGATGTACAAAAGGGCTTGGCAATGGAGAGTCCTAAAAAATCGTTGACTGTAAAAATTAAACGCTCGGATTTACGTATCCTATCGATATCTTTTATGGGTATCGGATTCTTTGACAATATTACCCTATCGACATATAATCATTTGGCACATTTTTATGATGCTGCTGAATGGTTTGTAAATAATCAAGATTTACGAACTGGTGGCTGGCCCAATCCAGTGCGACGAAGTTTAAATGGTTTTGCAGAAATAAGATCTGGTTGGCTGTCTGCTATGGGTCAGGGACATGCAATATCGGTGCTAGCGAGAGCTTATTGGCATTCGGGTGGTGATAAACGGTACTTAAAGGCAGCATCATTGGGCTTAAAACCATTTCGTATATTTTCAAAAGATGGTGGTGTGCTGGCACAGTTTATGGACAAATATTTTTGGTAAGTTTAGGCGATAAGAAAGGTATTCCAATCTCTTCCTTTATAGCAAAATTTCTTGGAACCATTAGTTCAAATCCAGATAACGTAACATAATCGTATTGTGGTATTTTACAGGTATGAAGAATATCCCACAACTCCAGCGTCATTTGTGTTAAATGGTTTCATTTACTCCCTTCTGGGACTTTATGATTTAAACTCAACGGCTCCTTCCAATATTGCTAATGAAGCTGGCAAGCTTTTTAATCAAGGTATGATATCGCTAAAGAAAATGTTACTCCTGTATGATACTGGCTCTGGTACTAGCTACGATCTAAGACATTTAAGTCTTGGAGTAGCTCCCAATTTAGCACGCTGGGATTATCATGCTACGCACGTCAATCAATTACTGCTATTTGCCACAATTGATTCGGATCCCATTATATCACAAACTGCCGAACGTTGGAAGGGTTATATGTTTGGTAAAAGAGCAAAACATAATTGAGTATGCCTGAGACAGGGGAGTAATACTGTTCGTCGTTGTCATAGATTTAAGCGCACAAAAGAAACTTCCCTGGTTTTTCGATAATAGTTTTAAGTTGAAAACTTAACTAAAAACATACGTACTGCTACTAATACTGGTTTAATTTTTACATCATTTCCAATGTTAATTATTTCGGAAAATTTCGATATTTTTTAACAGTGCTTTAATTGGCACTAATCCTAAATGCATTATCTTAGATTCTAAAATATGTTTTTTTTTTTTTTAATTTCCTTTAAAAAAACACTTTCAAATACGTAACCTTTTTCGTCATAAAAACAATTTTTCAAACCAAACTACCAGAAAAATTTTTGTATAAAAAATTTAATTTTTATTCTACTATTATGTAATTTTTGTAATAAAAACTCACAACTTTTGAAAATTTGAGTAAAAAATTAATTTACAGAATATGTAATTGAGACAAAAAAAGTTTAATTTAATGTATTTAAAGAAAAAAAATATTGGCAAAAAAGAAAAAAAAACAAGCAAAAGTAAAAAGTTAGGAAAAAATGCTTAAAAAACGAAACTAGCGAAAAAAAGCAAATATGAGTAAAAAAAAAAGCAATTACAGCAAAACAAGCAAATTTGTCTTCTCTGGAAATTACATAATATGTAATTTATAATAAAAAAAAAAAAAAACTTCTAATTCAAATGTATATTTCACCCTTCACAAAAATGAAATCAAAGAAATTTTCTCTACAAATTTTTCTGAGTTCAAAGTCATTGGTCTTATAAAGATTACCAGGATTTTAACCCTTTCAAAAACTTTTTTTTTTTCGTATGATTAAAAAAAAACGCATACACCCAAAAATTTTTGACAGTCTCTACATGACAGTTGTTGTTTTTAACTGTAAATACAATACAATGAAAAATTTTAAAACAACTATTTTCACAGTTATAAAAAGTTTTGTTTAAGTCAGTTTTTTTTTCTATTATAATAAACAACTGCCAAACTCGTATAGAAAAGTATTCTGTTAAATATTTTCCAAAGAAATCCTAGTTCTTAAATAAATTTTTTATAGAAAAACTTATACACGTAAAAAAGTTGCTTGATAAAATTCAAAACACTTATTTTCACAGTTATTTAAAAAAAACAACAAAAACTATTGCATTTCATTTAACTATTGTATTTCGTTTAAATCAGAAATAAAAAAAATTAAGACTAGATGTTTCTCTGCAATTAGAGATTTCTGACAGCTTTCTGTATAACTCCTTCCAAAAGGAAAATCAATGGAATTTGAAGATCATGTATATTTAATAAAATATAAACATATTTGCTTAAATCTATCTTTTTTTTTAATTTTGACCTATTCTAGACAAGATCACGTATTAGAAAATTTAAAAAAGTTGTATTTTCATTAATAAATTTTATTTTACAAAATAAATGTGAAAATACTAACCGCGTTTCTTACATTTGAACCAAGTGTCACATAATATTTAGTGCATAACCGTTAGTTTCTTATAATATAATTGGAAATGGTGTAGTATTCCTCTTCCTTAAAATATTTAAAAAAAAATGATTATAAAATAAGTGATATTTGCACATTTGAACTTAAGTATTGTTATTTATTTTTGTACTATGAAAACGAAACAAACAAAAACTAACTTTCCTAAAGTTATTTTTTATTTTTGGAATTTATGATGAAATCTATGTTCTTGTCGTTTTTTTTTTTTTATAAATAAGATAAAATACTGTTATAAACAGTATTTAATAATTGTTAATATTAGAGTTTTTTTTATATTTTTTATTGATTTTTTTTTATATACAATTTATATTTACTTTTTTATTATTTCTAATGTATTTGCTATGTGGTGCTGCTATTTTATTTTTTTATAATTTATACTTTTAGATTTTAAATAAAATGTACTTTAAAAAAAACTTAATAGACGTATATATTATATATAAACAAGATTTTAAGTTTGCCATTAAAAATAATAAAACAAAACTTTAACTTTTCTACACTAAAACCCGAATAAATAAGCCTAAATTATGAAAAGGAAATCATAATAGAAAATGTATACCTTGAGGGTTTTCTAAAAAAAACCTGGAAACATATATTTAATATAACCAAAAAACTGTATTTTCACAGTATTACTTAAAATAAAAAAATAATATGGTGTTCACACTTGCATGCCAATCATCTCATTTATGTTATCGAATGTCAAATTATAATACATTTTGACATTTCTAAAAGTGTAACCACAGACTACCTTGACAGGAAACAACTAATTGAACCAAAATGGCGACTAGAAAATGATTAATGTCAAATAATGGAAATGTCAAAATTACAGTTATTGGTAACCTGTCTGTGTAGTCTGGGAGCGTAACTATATATAGTGTTCATACAACTTAAGCCGGTTTCTTCACATGTACAATAAAATCGGCTCTTGCCATGATGTCTGCTATCAAGTGTCACTTTCTGTTTGTATTTTAAGTTAGTAAAAGTCAATTTATACGATGCAATTTATTGAGTGCAATTTTCTTAATTCCCTTTTCAAAGTTTCTTCCAAAGTTATGTCTATTTATACGATGACATTTGTTGCACGAAAACTGAGTGTGAATGAAGCAACAAAAGAAATATACATATGAGTGCGAAAGAGAAATAACAAAAACATGCACAAAAACGAAAATCGTGCCTTTTTTGTTACCCCGTTCGCCACCAAACAAGATGTGCACGCAATAATTACATGCAACAAAGTCAGTGTGTAAATTGGCTCTAATAATAAACAGCATACATTTTTGTAGATAAAAACAAAAATAAATTGAATTATTTAACAATTCATGGAAAAAAAAATATTTTTTTTCCACAAAATATCGTGTTTTTGGAAGAAAATTTTATGATATTCCTTAGCACTGAAATAGTAAAGTGTTTTTCAATAAAGTGCAATTAAAATCATTTCGATTTGACAATTGCTTGTTATCATTTTATTGCATGTGAAGAGAACAGATAACTAAAAAGACATTATTGGACTTAAATAAAATTTAAACTTAATGGTTGCTAAGTGGCTAAATAAATTCTAAACAAAAACTAAACACATTATTTTGAATTTATAGAAATTTATAAACCTACATTATTATATAATTGATTTTATAAAATTTATTTCAAACTGCAATTATAAACTTTAAAGGGTTCAAATACAAAAACAAAATTGTCATTTAAACCAAGTAATGGTTAATTTGATTAATGCATATCATTTAAAAACTTTTTTCATTTTTTTTTTTTAATATTGAAGAAAAAAAATTTAAGACAAATATTTTTGGTTTATATGTATGTATTATCAATGTTCAATTATTATAAGAAAAAAGTAGATTTCATAAGTTTAAAATTTGCTGTGTTTGTGCGGCAAAGTGTTAACAGGAACATTTACTATAAAGTTATAGCAAATATGTGAAAAGAGGTTGAGAATAATAACATGGACTAGTGTCAAATTTATATGGGATTTTCGAACATAATTTACCGCGTAAACACGGCATAATATGAAATATATTGGATGTTGCCATCGCATTACAACACCCGTGGTAAACACATTACACATATCGCTCATTTTCGAGAAGACCGGCATAACTCCAAAAAAAAAATGATTCCGAGATAATTGCATCTAAAGTTTTAAATTTAACCTATAACTGCTGAGAAAAATACAAAACAAAGAAAGAGATATCAATATGGGTGTGTGTGAAACGGTAGCCAAGTGGCATGGATTTTAAGGAATTTCGAAACTGATTCGAATTCGTTAAAGGTCCGTCAAAGACGGAGGGATTACGTACTGTTGTGTCGTGTAAAATACGTAATGACTCCGTTTTCAGAATGCCGTATCCGTACCCATTTTTTTAAATTGAAAACGGACTTGAATATTTACCTAAATTTATCCTATTTGTATTTTTTTTTTTAACAATAAACACTCTTTGTTACGGAATCAAACGGTGAAGTCGGTTTAAGCAGCACGGAAACGGTTACAGCAAACAGAGTCAAAACGTAGTGCTTTCGAAAACCGATTATTCGGTCCATTAAGGTTCTGTTTACGTACAAGCTTTGACGGATACGTATTTTACGGAGGTAAACGTGTCACACAATCCGGATTCATACTTCCGCATGTATCGGAGAGTTCGTAAAAATTATTCTTGGGAAGTTAATAAAAATAAATATTCTTGAATTAACATGCATTCAAACATCACAAATACTAACTGTTCCAAATATCAAGTTGAGAATATTTCAAAGCATCTTAAAGTTTTTTAGAAGTAATCCTTAATAAATCAGACATGTTTAATCAAAGTAACCTCATAAAAGTTCAAAACATATAATGAAAGTGCCAGCGAATAGTGGCAGCTGTGTCAAAATTCGTTCTTGAATTTCTCTAAAACTGTTCCATATTTTTAAGAATTTCAAGTTAAATTTTGTTTGAAAGCATATCTTGTTCATTTTGATGATTTGGCTAAAAAATTAATTGTATAAAAAACACGTTGAAATGCATCGTATTAGAAATAACATCGTATCACTTGATTTTGAAGCCGTGAAGTTTTTTATTAAAGTTATTTCAAATAAGTTTATTGGATGTAGAAAATCAACATATATAGCTACTATATATGCACTAAAAGAGAATTTCGTGAATAATGACTTGTTTTATTTTTGCTTGGTAAAAAATATCTGTGAACTTTTGACAAGAGAAGTGGCAACAATTCTATTAAATGTTTTTTTTTTCGGAGGAGCAAATAAAACCCCCATTTAACTCTCAAATGGTTTTATCACAGACGACGAATGTTATTGCACAAGCAAATGGTTCTCATTTGATCCTGCCCGAGACGAAGAAGGATAGAAACCATCCGAATTAAGTGTACTTTAGTTTTTTGAATTACTTATAGGATAAGTTGTTTTTTTTTTTTCTCACCTGAAAAATGTGTACTCGTATTTTTAAAACATGTAGTTCCTTTGTCAAAAGTCCGCAGATATTTAAATTTAAAAAGTAAAATTTCGCTGCAATACAAAAGTGTTTCTAGTTGAATCCGTAAACCCGTTGAATTTATAAAAAGGTATCTGTTCTAACATTGAAAAATCTTCAGAATCTGAGAATTTTCGAAAGCGAAATATTTTTTTTTGTACCGAAGCAATAATTTAACAGCTAAATTTTTTGTTCCAAAGAACAACTTGTAAAACAACTTATTTTTCTTTATAACCCGTCGGTTTTAACGCCGTTGATTTTTGTTTGCAATTTTTTAAAATGTAACCAGTTCTATTGCTCCAAACAGGTATTTCTTAAACCACTTTTGGAACTAGTTCTAGGTAGAAGATATATAAAAAAGCAGAATTTCCATCGAATTAACATGTAAATTTTCTGTTGTAACATCGATTTAAAGCAAATGCAACATTGTCTTGAGTTGATAAAAACACAAATTTTATATTGTATTTCCTAAAGCCTATATAGCACTTGATTTTAATTATTTTTTTTGTTTTAGAAGTTTGCAGAAAAAATCAATAGGTGTTTTCGACGTACGTTACCGCGGGTGCCCGCTGGAACCCAATCTTACCAGAAAGCGTTTCTTGTAACAAAAATTGGGTAAATGAGAGCGTTCATGAGAGAGTAATTGTGTTGCTCATTTTACCAGAACTTACCCGTACTTTTTTTTGGTAAAATGGTAAAATTGTCAAATCATCAGCTGTTGCTAATAAATTATCTGTTTTGCATTTGTGAAAAAATTAATCTTAAATAAAAAATTTACTATAAAGAACTTTTCCTTCTTAATAATGAAATATACATTTGAAAATGTAAATAGATATTTGCCATTTCAAATATATTTATTATTTAAGCTGTTTTTTAATATGAATAAATTTGACGTTTATTTTTGAGTATGAAATGTGTTTTTGTGCGAGTGCATTTTGGGCATTTTTATGGTTTTGTGAGAGAATTTTTTGCTTACTCTCATTTTACCAGACTACACAAAATTTTATCGGTTATTTGGTTTGACATAAACCGAAATGGAGGCGATTAATTGAAGAAAATCGTTAAGCGATTAGCCGAACTACAAAACCCCTAAATTACCAAATTTAAAAATCCAAATTCTAACTGTCAACTTTAATTTTTCTATATAAATTTGACATGAGTTTGCAGAGAAAAGCTATTTTTTAATACTCAATATTTTTTCATATAAATTTAAAACAATTTCGTATCGTTTTATTTATTTTTTTTTAATTTGGTTCTAATCTTTTCTGTAGAGAGTATTTAGTATTTTTTTAGTTATTTCATATTTATTTTTAGTAAAGCACATTTTTATTATATTATAACAGAAACTTAAAATAATTGTTAAATGCTGTGTAGTTTTTATTGTAGTTACGTAAAATAACGTTTATGTAGTTAACGTTAAAAATAATATAACATTTTAATATATATAGTAATTATTTATAATATATCTATAAAACAATTAAGGAATTTTAGAACAATAAAACAAATTTTGTAGAAATTGTAAACTGAAATAAAACACAAAAAAAACTAAATATACGTATAACGAATTTTCTAAAAATCTTAAAAAAATGTTTTCTTATTAATAAACCAATGCGATGTGAAAATCACAAGATCGTACAACGCTTTCAAATTGATGAACATCAATCCAAATCAAAACCTTTTTCCTTAATACCGGTATTGTATCAGTTTTTAATCCGTTTTTATAAAATCGTTTTCTGTGAGTTTATTTTTTAAACAAAATATTTAAAACTTTCAATTTTACGATGCAATTGACTGCATGCAATTTTCTTAATACCCTTTTCAAAGTTGCTTCCAAAGTTATGTAAATAGACATAACTTACGATGACTTTTGTTGCACTAAAACCGAATGTGAAAGAATCAACAAAAATGTGAATAAATCAACAAAAAAAAAATACATATGAGTGTGAAAGAAATAACAAAAACATGCCCAAAAACGAAAAACGTGGCATTTCAGTTACCCCTCTTTCTTTTCTACCCCGTTCGCTATGAAACAAGAATTGCACGCAATAATTGCATGCAACAAAGTCACCGTCTAAATAGAAAAATTTTACTTGAACTTTAATAGCATCAAACCGTAATTTCTTTTCAAAAATGTATAATTTTTTTTATTTTATAAGAAACGCAAAATCACAATAAAACGAAAATGTAACTTTTTCACGATAAATAAATTATGTGGAGTATAACAGTTTTTTCACATAAAACCCGAAGAACTTAAACATACACAGAATAAAATTACAAAATTCTGTTTGTAATATTGAACATCGTCCATAGAACATTTTTGTAAATACACAGAAAAAAGTATCACAAAATTTAAAGTAATTAAAAATATTTGTTAAAATTTAAACTCGATTTCTAACAATTTTTTCTTTGAAATGTTTGTAAATTGTCACTTTTCATATAAAAATTCTTTGAAAATAAAAATTTAAGTAACAAAAAAATAACAAAAAGTTTTTTGTATTTACAAATTCCTTTGTTGGTGCCTTTTTAAAAAATATTTTTTTTGTATTTACAAAAATGTTCTATGGACGATGTTCAATATTACAAACAGAATTTTGTAATTTTATTCTGTGTACAAAAAAAATATTTTTTAAAAAGGCACCAACAATAGAATTTGTAAATACAAAAAACTTTTTGTTATTTTTTTGTTACTTAAATTTTTATTTTCAAAGAATTTTTATATGAAAAGTGACAATTTACAAATATTTCAAACAAAAAATTGTTAGAAATCGAATTTGAATTTTAACAAATATTTTTAATTACTTAAAATTTTGTGATACTTTCTTCTGTGTACACAGAAAAAAATATCACAAAATTTAAAGCAATTAAAAATATTTGTTAAAATTTAAACTCGATTTCTAACAATTTTTTGTTTGAAATATTTGTAAATTGTCACTTTTCATATAAAAATTCTTTGAAAATAAAAATTTAAGTAACAAAAAAATAACAAAAAGTTTTTTGTATTTACAAATTCCTTTGTTGGTGCCTTTTTAAAAAATATTTTTTTTGTATTTACAAAAATGTTCTATGGACGATGTTCAATATTACAAACAGAATTTTGTAATTTTATTCTGTGTAGTATTTTTTTTACTAAATTAAAATATACAATTTATATTAAAAACTTATTTTTTTTAAATAAAATCGTCAAAAGGAACTTATTTTTTATAACAACCCAATATTGCTAGTCCCTTCTAGATCGTTATAACCGTGATCCACTTTATTGGTAAAGTAAACAAAATCAATAGGAATTCAACCCGTTTAATTTCAATTAGAAAATTTGCATCGGCCAAAAAAGAACAAAAAATGTTTTTTGATAAAGTATATTAAATTTAATTCATGTTTTCGTCAACTTTTTTATTTTTATTTATTTTTTTTTTTGTTACAGTAACAACTTTTTACAATTTTTTAAACTTTAAAAAAACCGAATGCTTACATTTAATTACATTTTATTATTTGGTTTTTATAAATAATTTACAATTCTTCCTCTTAATAAATTATTATTAATTATTAATAGTCTCCTTAATCATTTCTAAATTATTTAAGCTTAAAAAATTTTCAGGCATTTACATGAATTCGTTTTAAATTAAAGATTAAGTTTAAAAGTCAACATTATTAATCATTTTAAAATAATATTCATATAGAACACAAAATAATCTGAAAATCTTTAAACATAAACTAACAAATTTTACTACTACTTTCTTTTGACATTTTTCAATTCTTTTGAAGGTCAAGAACGTCTTGATGTTAAGATATGCGATTTAATAGAGGCATCGCCATATCTTTTTCTAGCCTCCAGTATAAAAGCATTTTCCATTTGATCACATATTAAATCAAAAAATAAATTTGCTATATTACTGTGTAGTAATGATTTAAATTCGAAAGCTACTTTAAAGTCCAAGACACAAGATTGTGGTATATCCTTGAGGCCGGGACTAAAACGCCATTCATTGAGGAGGTAATTAAAGAGACGACCATCTTTACATTCTGATGTTACCAAATTTGGACATTTCAGTGTAACATTTGATGTATAGACTTCGTTAAGAGGTGGAAAACCAACAATAAGATCAGCTTTAAAACCATTTGAATGCTCACTATGAACATGAGATTTTTTAACATAGGGTACAAATAGGTAGTAATTTTTAACATCAGATACCACAGAGTACATTTCTTCCATGGAATAACTGCAAAAAAAAATTGAAAAACAGGGTATTCATTCGAAATCAAAGACAATTGTTTTTCATAATAAATAAAGAATTTATTCTCTTCAAATTACTTAATCACCAAAGCTATAGGGTCATATGTGATTAATATAATCGACTTTATAACAAATAGATAAAAATGACAATTTATGTAATAAAATAATAAAAAAATATATAAAGTATATAATATAAAAATAATAAATTTATATAAATATAAAACTATGATGACCATCAGATTTTCCCAAGTGATTCCCCATTCTTTTTCTCAAATATATTTATTTTAAACTTACTGTTTCAAAAGCTACTTGAAAAAGATTAAATCCAAGTCATAACATCAATTTACGTTTTTTACGTATTCTTCAAGTATTCGACTGTCAAATTGCATACAAATTTTAAATCAAAAACTTGAAAAATGTATAATTGGCCATGAATAAATAAACAAATTAACAAATATTTTAGGGTTCAGTATAAGAGTTTTATAAAAATCAACTTTAAAATTTTATTTGAAATCACAAATTTTTAACAAAAAATTAACTTTTTAATTCTTTTGAGACGTAAACAAGCATATTATCGCTTTGTTACATGAATCCCACTAATATATATCAAATATATTGCAAAGAGTTAGGAACTTCTGTTTTAACTTACCAAGTAACAATAAGCATATGTACATTTTTAGATATACTCACCCTATTAGTTCCTTTTTGTAATACCCCCGATTTTTGTTGGTAATACTTCCAAAAGAAAACACACCATGCCTTTGGTTATAATCTCGTGATATACTGCAAAAATATAAAAATGAATAAACTTCCTTACAAATATTTACTTCCCTCTAACCTTGACCATGTAATATATATAGTATTTTAAGGTTATGTAAGAAAAATATTTAATCAAAATTTATTACATTTGTCATGGCCCTAGTCATGGTATTTCCCATATAGGAACACTTACATTATGCGGCAAAACTTTGCTAAAAATTCCCTATTACATCGTGGCAATGTCAAAGTTTTTAACATTTTTTATTCGAATTTTTATTTTAGTCTTTAAAAAATAAATCAAACTGTTTGACGTTTGGATATTATAAAATATAAACAAATAAATGCATTACAAACTTTTTTATTTTGTTAATAACTTTTGAAGCAGTTGTTTACTGTTTTCACTGCAAATACGTAAAATGTAATTGATAAAACTTATTTTAAACAGCTGTTGTTTGTTTACATAAAACTGTTTTAAAACAGCTGTATTAAATTAACAGGTGTTTTCGAGCGATGTCAACTAGGCGCTTTTCACGTTATTTTTTTGTAAGCGCTTATTGAAAAAGGCGCCATTAAAAAAAGTTTCAACTTTTTTGTTTTTGCGTTTTTAGTTTAAACTGGAGTTTGATAACATGGTTCTGTATATTTTTATACAGGAACTAGATTTCGAAATCTAGTTTAAACTGGATTTCTTGTAATGTAATGTAAACGCAGCCTAATAGAAATATGCGCTATTACTTAAGAAATCCAGTTTATAATTTTAAAATTATACCAGCAATAGGAAAAGAATAACAAAGTAAAGGATTTGATTAAAATTTCAAGCATTGTAAATTCTTCGGGTTTCACTTCAAAAAACTGTTATACCTGATTTCAAACCTTGAAAAATATAAATCTTTATTGAATTAATTCGCGAAAAAAAAGATAATTCCTTTTGTAAATCAGCGAGTAGATTCAATATTTTAAAAATCAATTCATTAAATCAGATTAAATCAATTTCATTTTTTTTTTTTGTCAATTTACATCTACAAATAATTTAATTGAAAAGAGATACAATTGTTCTAAGGAAAATTTACACACGAGAATTAATTGCTAGAGATAAACTAAAAAACACTCCTAAATAGATCTATTCTTAACAGGGTTGACAGGCAATTATCGATTGAATACTGTTACTGAAATAACTGAAAAAACTGTTATCCTTAAAATACCGTTACCGAAATAATAGAAAATACCGTTAACGCTAAAATACCGACAACGAAATAAATGAAAAAATCGTTATCCTTTAAATACCAGAAAATAGTTATCCTTAAAATAACGTTACCGAAATAATAGAAAGTAGCATTACCCTTAAAATAATTTTACTGAAATAATAGAAAATAGCGTAACCCTTACCGATAACCGCATTTGTTTCGGTTACCATCCATGATTTTGAATGATTTAAGCTAATAAGAATATTTATTTAGAAGAATTATTACAACAAAAATTGTATAACAACTTTTTATATTGTTCGTACTTGATCCAACATTAATGAAAAAGAAGTAAAATTTTCCTTGACCATAAAAATGTTACGATAAATAAATAAATAAAAAATTAAATCAAAGAACATTTAGAAGTGAATTAACTCATATCGTCCCAGTGTTCGATTATTCGAACACTAGTGTTTATAATTTTTATCTTTTTTTAAATAAGACTAGGAACTATTTTGTTATACAATTAGACAGTATAACGGGTTAGCTTTAAGTTTAAATATAAAAGTTTTTACCCACTTCACTCCCCCTTTTATAACAAAGAAGAAGAACAAATTAATGTGTTTTAGCATAATCAGCATAATTTAAAAGATGGCAGCTATGTACAAAAAGAAAATAAAAAAAGTTAAAATGTAGTTCCATTAACAAACGATTAAACTTTCAACAATAGAAAACAAATTTAACTTGTTTTTTCATTTGTATTGTTGTAGTATGCCTCGAGAAATTGAACACAATTTTTCTTAAAAACAAAAAATTTAAAAAAATTTTACTTCAGATTCGTGTTTTTTAACCCCAAATTACCCAAACTACCAAGTTTTATAAAGTTATAAAAAAGAAAAAAATCTTTGGGACGATATGAGTTAATCTTTGAATCAGTTAGTTGAATAGTTCAATTAAACTAGTTCGTTCACGAACGACATAACTTTAAAATAATTCATCTGTGATTGCGTTTTTAATAGGCAATAACAAAAAGTATATAATTTATATACTTATATACTTTTTGGCAATAATAACATTTATTAATGTTAATTCTGTAACAAATTGTTTATATAATTAAAAATATGATTTTAAGTAAAGTCAGTTAATAATCGTGCCTTTCGTTAAAGAACGCTTTGATCTTAAATTATTAATATTTCTTTCCAGTTAAACTTGTCAACAAATTACCGACTACAATCTTTTAAGAGATTACAACGTTCTACTACAAGAGGTTTTAAACAACTCCGACATACTCATGCTTATATTGGTTCTTCGCGTCAGCGTTTACCCCTTATACCTGTTGCTTTTGCTACTGCCATTTCGGGATTTATTGTCTACGATGGTCTCGTTAACGATTTAACCTATTCAGGAGCTTTTATACGTTTTATGCGTTCTGTCAAAACTGCTTCCTTAATATCTATTGACTACTTGTTGTTAAATGAAGAAGACCCAGAATATGACAAGAAAATCAAAGAAGTTCATCAAAAGTCTGCCGATCGTTTACTGGAAACTTGTCTTTTAAATGGTGGTCTTTACATTAAAGTTGGTCAGGGCTTTGCTGCTATTAATCATATACTACCCAAAGAATACACTAGCACATTGATAAAGTTGCAAGATAAATGTTTACCCACAAGTAAAGAAGATGTTATAAAAGTATTTAAAGAAGAATTTGGCCAATCACCAGAATATTTCTTTGAAGAATTTGATTATACACCAAAAGCTGCAGCTAGCATAGCTCAAGTTTTTAAGGCCAAACTTAAGAATGGAACAGAAGTGGCAGTAAAGGTAAGCTTTCGGTAATATGGTATCAAATAACTTACTTGATATAAAGATTTATGTATTGCCCATTTACTTCAAGACTGTCATAAGTCGAAAACGTTATTTTTGAGTTAATGATGCAGAAATGAGAGTCACGCCATAATCTAAAACATATCAAAAAATGGTATTGATATCTTTCTATTGTTGAGTAGCGACCAAAAGTGTTTTGTACTTTTCTCAGTACTTAGGCTAAATTGAAAACCACAGACAAATGAGCGATAGGTATATGCATCGCAGAAAACGGTCAACCTCGATTAAATCGAAAAAACATGGTCAAAATATAAATGTTTTCTTTTTTTTTTGTTTTTATTTTTTTTTAGGTCCAATATAGTGATTTACAAAAACGGTTTTTTAGTGATTTGGGTACTATTATATTTTTACATGACATTGTAGAATTATTGTTTAAAGGTTATAACTTTGGTTGGATATTAAAAGATGTGCGTAAAAATTTAATGCAGGAATTAGATTTCATAAAAGAAGGTAAAAATGTTGAAAGATGTGCAGAAGATTTGAAAACTTTCAAATTTGTATACATACCAAAGGTGTATTGGTCAGAGACAAGAACGGTTAGTATTGACACATTTCCGTTTAAATAAGAACATTAATTTTTAAACATTACTTACAGAGAGTTTTAACTTTAGAATGGATAAATGGAATTAAAATATCTGACATAGAAAGTATAAAAAATAATAAATTAAATTTAAAGGATGTAGACAAGAAACTATTTCAAATGTTTGCCGAGCAAATCTTCAACTCGGGATTTGTACATGCCGATCCACATGCCAGTAATAGTAAGTACAAAATTTTAAAATTAATTTTAAACAATTTTTATATGTTTTTTAAATTTAGTTTTTGTTAGAAAAAGTTCTAAAACTGGAAAAGCAGAAATTGTTCTCTTAGATCATGGTTTGTATGAAGAATTGCCGGCCAAAGTGAGGGCACCATTATGTGAATTTTGGGAAGCTACTGTCTTAAGAGATGAGCGTAGCATGGAAAAGGCAGCGCAAAAATTAGGTATTAAAGATCATATGAAATTTGCTGAAGTTTTATTTCAGCAACCCATACGTATAAATGGTGGTACTATTAAAACAAAATTAAATGAAGATGACATTAAGTATATGCAAAAAATAGCACAACAAAATTTTGAATTAATTATGTCTACTTTAAAAGAAATGCCTAGGAATATGTTATTTGTGGTACGGTAAGTTAAAGCATATAACATATTTATTCACAACAAAAATGTATTAATCTACTTAATGATTTTTTCTCCCTGTAGAAATCTTAATACCGTTAGAGCTATTAGCCGTATGCATGGTGATGTAGTAGACAGACCACGTGTTATGGCCCATCATGCTCAAAAATGTTTATACAAAAATTATAATTCTTTCAGGAGATACTTTGTGTGGCTATATCGTAGAATGTATTTTGAATATTTTCTATGGTAAATTTCTTTTTCAAATTGTTATCATATTAATATAATTAAATTTATTCTACTTTCAGGTCCTTTTCATTTAGACGTTCATGTTTGAATTTATATTTAAATATTTTATATAAATTAGGACGTGCTCCGGCATCAGCAAAAACAATTATAAAAGATATATCGAATCCCCAAAATATTTAGCAAGTATTTAAAATCAGAAATCTTAGTAGTATTTGTTTTATACTAAGTAGAAAGTAATTGAATCAGATGTTGTTAAACTTTGTTCCAAATAAAATTTGTTGTGGGTTTGTATTTTTGTACAAATTGTAAAAATTGCTCATTTTTATTTATACTACATAATCGAACAATATGATTTTTCATCCGGCATGACAGCTTTACCATCCATTTCTAATTGTTTCAATTGTAAATATGAATTTTCATTTTTCTTTTCCATCCATTCCGGTAATGGTTTAGCCCAATCCTCTGGTGGTCCCGTTCGTTTTTCCCAAATATTATTAGCATAGTGTCCCCGAAAACGTTTTAAACGTCTTTCTTCTTCACTTTTGATAACAGCCTCGCCAGCAGTAACATCATTGCCATTTGAATCGTAATAGCGTAGACAATTATTATGATCTATTTTCCATTGTGTACAATCAGTATTTTCCCCATTTATGAAATACTGATGAAATCTACCTTTGAAACTGGTGCACTCATCATATTCGTCTTTGTATACCGCACAAGGTCTTATCTGTTAAAAGGGACAAAATTCATTACATGTTATTGCTTGTGATGATATTTAATTACCGCCCATTCATCTTTTAATTTGCTTTTGCTGGCATTATTATTGCTTTCAGTCATATTTCCTATATAAATTATGAATTATTTAACACTTTAGAAAGACTAGAAGAGGGAGGAAAACAATGTTTACATTTTAAACATAACAGCTGTTAGGGTTACTAAGTAAAATTAATTTTAAGGTAATTGATAGCTGTTTCTATTTATGCAAAACGTATAAAAAAATGTTAAGACTATAATTTGAACGATAAGCATAATGTAATGCACCGATAACATTTGGCTTTAAGAGGCAATTTAAAAGGTAACTTTTTGCATACAATTTTTGTTAGTAGGCAAGCGGGGTAACAAAAAAAAGCATGGTCTTAGTTATTTCTCTTTTGCTATCATATGTATTCTTCTTATGTTGCTATATTCATATTTGATATTGGAGCAAAACAAAAAAATTACCGTGTAAATAGACATAACTTTGGAAGCATCTTTAAAAAAGGAATTAAGAAAAAACATGCATTCAATTTCATCGTATAAATTGGATCTAAATTTTCACAGTAAACTGAAACGGTCAAGATCTTTTACATTTGCACTTCGCGAGATTTCGATTTAACAACCGAAGTTTTTTCTATATCACCAACATAATTAATAATCTCAAATTAAAAATATATATAAAAAGCACTTCATTCTTAGTTGGACGACAATTTTTATTATTTTATGTAAAGACATGTTAGAACTATAAGCTAATATGAAGAATTAATTTTGAATTTCATATTGTTTGAATAAGGTAGATAATAATTCAGTTAATTACTAGAATTTGAAGAATATATTTGTGGAAAATTAATAGAATAAAGAAATATTTTTAAAATGATCTGATTCAAAATTAAATTTAGCCAATTCGAACAGGATATAGCTTTTAAAAGGACAATTTCGTTAACGGCATCTAATACCGAATAATTTTTATACCAATGGAATGGCAACTCCAATTTTATGTTTTGACATATTTGTCATCAGCTGTTTTGTTGGTAAGAACAAGCATTTAATTAATTTTTCTTGACACTGGTAAAATTTCAAAAAATTATTAAAATTTGTTAACTAATTAAAATCTTTAAAATTTACTAAACTTCTAGTTTTAGCACTTAGTTGTGTAAAGCCTTAACATGGTGGTGACTCAAAATGTAATACTGCCAACGGAAGAAGAGTTAACAGTACCAGAATTAAATATTTCTACTGCAGCATTACGTGCTGGATCCTTTCATTTGGGCAAAGCTTGCGAAAACCAGAACAATGTAAGTATTTTGATAAAAATAACAAACCCTAACGTGGTGTTCTTCATAATATTTATAAGGAGTTTTTTTTTTAAGAAAACAAGGGTTATATAATTTTTGTTGTATCAAAACACACCTAACCTCAATTTTATGGAAGGGATTTTTATGAACAAGAGTTTGTTTATATTTATTGTGTTCTTTTTTGTTGTTAGGAATTCATGTTATGCCGCCAGGAATTGGATGATCCTAGAGCATGTTTGAATGAGGGTAAAGATGTTACCGGCTGCGCTTTGGATTTTTTCCGTAAAGTCAAGAAAAGTTGTCATGAAGAATTCATGCAATATGCTACTTGTTTAGATAAATCAAGTTCTACCATGTCGTTTACGCAGTGGGTTGACATATAAATTCTAAATAGCAGTGATTGTTTTAATAACAAATTTCATTCAATTTTAGCTGTCGCAAAACCCAAGGTGTTTTTGATAAATGTATGAAGGATAATTTGGATATTGATCGTCCCGAATATGGTTATTTCACTAGAGCTAAGGTAAGTTGGAAAAATGAATTTTATGGTGCCCATCGTTCAATAAAAAAATTTAATTTCTACTTCTGTTAGGAGATGTGAATATATAAAATGGGATATATTTTCCCCTAATAGTAAAATCTATTTTTATACGCTCTACCATATATGGTGAGGGTATATATCAGTTTGTCATTCCGTTTGTAACATGTCGAAATATAGGTCTAAGACCCCATAAAGTATATATATTCGTGATGCTTATGCAATTTTAAGTCGATTTAGCGATGTCCGTCTGTCTGTCTGTTGAATTGGCGATCACGACCCGAAGACGCAAGAGGGTGTGCCTATTTTTACCCAGATTATTGTACATCCTCCCGAGCAGTTTGGTATTGGAAATGAGCAAAATCGGTCCAGCGGTTAAAAAGTTATGGGTGAAAATGATAAGACACCTCTAAATTTCCCATACAAATTGGTGTATTTTAGTACAATTTCATAGTAGCGACTGGTATATAATATATTTTTTCATATTTTTCCCACCAATCGCTTAGAAATTAATAATATTTTGTCCATCTCAAATATTTTTCACCACAAAAAGTTTTTTCACCTTAAAAAAAATTCGTTTCCGCATCCAAATAAGTTTTTCACCTCAAAAAATATTTTTCACCTCCATAATTTTACTTCAAAAGTTTTTTACATTATTTGTATCAAAAACAATAGAGAACATAGGTGGAGGGTATTCAAAGATTCGGCACAGCCTAATTTAAGCCTTTTTTACTTGTTTTTATTTAACGTTTTTTTTAATTCTCTGCACATTATTGTTTTTCTTTTTTTATATTTTTCTTTTGAAATACCATTTTCTTTACCCAGCAAAAAATGTAGGAGAATGACTATTTTTTCTACTCCTACAAAAGAATAAACAAAAAAAAAAACAGAATTTTTGGCATAAGCATAGATTTCTACTGAACATAAGTTAAATTTACAATGGTATCCCATGTTAAATTTGGCATTTTCATTAATTTATTTAACACGTTGTCTTCATGTGCAATAAAATGACAGCAAGCAGTTGCCAAATCGATTACAGAGAAATGTACAAATGATATCAATTGCACTGTATTGGAGAACAGTTAACTATTTCATTGCTAACAAATATCATTGTTTTTCTTCAAAAACTGCAAAATTAAAAAAAAATCTGATTTGCTGATTTCTATTTTAAACCACGTAATTGACTTTTTGGGTTTAATGGTAGAAAATAACATTTGCCACTCGATTGAATTCTAATATTGACAACTTTGTATGAAAAAAAATAAAAATTGAAGACATTTCGAAAACCACGTAAGCGCCATAAAAAATATCATAAAAATCTCAATGTTTTCTTCAATTTTTTTTATAATACATTCAATAAAGAAACTTTTGACTCCCTTCCGGTGACAATTCATGCACTGGTTCAGTATGCATAAACATTAATAGTCATAATATTGGGTATATATTTTAATAATTGCCGCCAGGGAAGTTGGGGTACCTGATTTAACTTTTTTTTTTGCAAAAATAATAAAATTTAAAATTAAATTATATAGAGGTAATACATATAAAAAGAGAAAGCCGATTTATTAATTAAATTACAAAATAATTGACGTTGTGGTTTTTGCTGTAGTTTACAAAATACAAACTCTTGTACATGAATACCCATGTCTCCCTTGTTCAGAGAAAATAACCAGCTTTCGTTACTTTTTTTAAAAATAAACTTTTTTTGGAAAAAAATAAAGAATAAATGTTACACACAGAAATTTGTGGTTTTTAATTTTACATAAACCTCGTAAGCGACAAAAACACGTAACAAATTTTTTCAAAAAATCTTTCTACACACTTCAGAGAGTCGCAAAGCCAGGCTTTGTAAATATTTTAAAACAATTTTAAAAGTTATTTTTTTTCATTTTCTGAGAAATAAGTTGTTTTCGCTTATGTGGTCTAAGAAAAAACGCGACGAACTTTAAAGTCCAAATAGTACTTTGTATAAATTTTGTCAAGAAATTTTTAATTTCGTAAAAATTACACAGCAACAACAAAACCAGAATGTCACATTTTCACAAGATGAATAATAGTATTTTTTTATGGGATATAACAGTATTTTCTTCATAGAATTTCAAAACTATTTCAAATGGATTAGCTAACGAAAAAATAATGGAACAAGTCCATAAAACTCTTTGAATTCATCGTAATAGTTCTAGGTCATAAATGAATAACTTATCAATATTTTATTATTTCATCATAAGTTTAACTAACAATTATATATATTAATTTTATATTTTGTAGATTCACGCCACGTCACGTCCAGCTCCTCCCAAACCCGAAAAGAAAGTCTATGCAGATGCTACACCTGGTTTGCCGGAAGATTATCCTAAACCCCCAGCCAAATATGGTGCTCGCTTCCACTGGCTGGAATAAGTATAACAACATTTAGTAAATCATCTGTACGTTTAATAAAAAAACAGTTGAAAAATTTATTTAATATAAATAAATTTAAAAAATATCAATAATTAACTTTCAAACACCCAACTTGTCAAAAAAGATACTATTTAGTAAATGCATTCTAAAATGCTTAAAAATGTGTTCTTACTATTTATTACAAAAAAAATTGCGCAATAATATTGCTAGGACAAGGAATTCTATGCGAATGCAAAATACGCAACTATTTTATTTATTTGAATCGAATAATTATTAAATCCGTATCAGTTATGGACTATTAAAAGCATGCATTTTCATGGAATTCCAATTACCAAAATATTGTTTTAACGAAGGCTGCAGATCTATCACAACAAATTGCAAGTTTTAAAAGCCAATATTGAAGAAGAAATCACCAGATGTTTTGCGAGCAACAATTCAATATGCCTTAAAACAAGCACAAAGGTATATCAACACAAGAGGCGATACTTAGGCCGAGTTTTTAGGATTTCAATTATTTTTTTTTAAGAAAAGCAACACACTTTTTACTACTTATTATTGCGTTACTTTCTTTGGAAATTGAATAGAGGATATATAAAACTTGGTAGTCTTCAAATATGGCCAGACTATTTTATATGAGGTATTCCAGTTACAGACTGCATTAAAATTAGTCTAAGGATCATCTACATCTTCACACCTTTTAAAACCTTTCCGTAAAAACAAATATGATTTGTTTTATTTCCTACAAAATGGCAGCCAATCCACATTGATATTACTTTTGTGCATGTAAGTGAGAGAAATTTTCTCCGGAAAAAATTAAATTTATTTTAATTTATCTTCTACCCTGGGATGTAGTGTTTTTTAGGAAAAATTATTTTTCTTTAACGTGTAATAAAAGTTTTATTCTTTTTTAGAAAAAATGAGATTTTAGTGTTCTACGTAACCTTTTTTGTTACCAAAATTACGATAACAGTAATTGGGCCTTGTTTTGAAAAAAATCGGATCCATTAGTCTCCCTTCAATATCAAAGGGCCGCATAATTTTTGTTTTATTTTTTTGGGCACACAATTTTTTGATGTAATGAGTGATTTTTTTTAAATGTCGCAGTCAAAACTTTTTGTGTCTAACTTAAATTGGTTCTAATATAATAAGTACGGGTACCGATTTTTTAGAACCCCGGCCCCCTTAACACCTACAAAAACAAATTGGTTTTTTTTATCAGTTTTTTTTTTATTTACTCTTTTTGCATTTACAAAATACACTTAAAAACAATTTTACATAAAATCTAAAAAATCATCATCACAATTCAACAACACATCTATTCTTTATACCATTTATTACGTTTAGATTTTTTAACTGATGTCACTGGTCCGGTGCTACCTACATTAGCCCGTTTGTCCAACATTTGCTTATATTTATTAACTAGAGGAGCCAAATCATCCCTTTCTACTTTACGTCCCTGTTTTGGTCTTATTTCAGCTTTACGCTCAGCCAAGTGAATTTGTTTAATTTTCTGTTGTTTTTTCTTTTTCTTATCATTTTGTACACGCTTCATATGATCTTGGGATTGTTCTTTGATTTTCTTAAAGGAACGCATACGTAACGCAGTTCCCGGTTTGGCCTCGGCACCAACATAGTTATCTTCAACATGGGCAGAAGTTTTATTAGGATTGGGTTTAGCTTTAGCAGCTCTTGATTCTTCTAGTTTTTTAATATGTTTCTTTAGTTTGACTTTATCATCCGATTGTGGTCCTTTAGGAAATTGTTTAACGGGTAATTGTCCAGATCGTTTTTGTTGTTTAAAAGCTTTGCGTTTTTCTAATTTTTCTTTAAAGGTGGGATTATTTATTTTGGATTTTTCCTTACGGCTTTCTTTGACTTTATATACAGCACGATCTTCAATACTAAACGCTACAATGGGGCGCTAAATTATAAAAAAGAAATAGGTAAATATTTAAGCTATATTTATATTATAATGTCCTAAACTTACATGTACTGTACCAAATATTTTGGGATTATTATTTAATTTTCTTAATGCAATTAAAGCTTCCTGATGAGAATTAAATGACATAAAACCAAAACCTTTTGACTTGCCTTTCGGATGATCGGCTGTTACTTTATTTTCACGCATTACGCGGCATTCGTGGGGCTTAAAACCAGTGTAAGCTATAACCATGTCTCTTAAATTATCATTATCATAATTAATTGGTAAATTGTGTATAGACAAACGATTGCGGGACACAAATCGATTGAGATTTTTCAAAACTTGTGTTTTACTCTGTTCCAATTTATGCCTTTTATGCATATCTGACGCTGAAACACCTTCTGCTGCTTTTGAATTTGCCATTATAAGACCTTCTCTAGCTAAATAAAGATTACGCGAATCTTTGCCATCACCATTTTTATCTTTATCATCATTTTGTTGACGTATTTCTTCTTTGCTTAAAGCTGGAAAAGGATCTAATACCTGATCCATTAAAAGAAATTCTGTACCAGCTTGTAAACATAAATCGGCCGATTCTTTTGTTTTAAATTTTACAAACGCCGTGCCCTTGGAATGGCCTGATATATGATCTCTATTTATAATGACATAATAGAGGGGACCAAATTTACGACAGACTTTACGTAAATCTGTATCTTCAGCATCAAAGGGAACATTTTTAATAAAGACAGTACAGCCTTCTTGAACATCGTTTGAAATGTGTTTTTCTTTTTTAATTTTATCCAGTTTTAATTTATCTTTAAGCTCCTTTTTATCTTCATCGTCATCCTCATCGTCCTCTTCATCTTCATCATCAATTTCATCCTCATCAATTTCATCCTCATCAATTTCATCACCTTTAGTATCATCATCATTTTCTCCATCATCCTAGTAAGTAAAAACAAATGTTTTTTTTATAGGTTTTCAGTTTATCAATAAAATAAAAAAAAAAATCTTATATAACAATACAGTCCCAAACAGATTTTTCACATAGACAAATAGTTGGGTTTTAAGAGATATTTCATATAGAAAAATTGTTAGATACTAACAAATTATGCTTTCGAAAAATAATCATATAATGAGAGATTTATTATGCTAAAATTTTGTTTGTAGGCTTGACTATGATTGGCTTTTCCAACTGAAAAAAATCATAGCCTGACAGATTTTATCTATAGAAAAATACTAGATTCTGATAGACTTTTCACATAGAAAAATAGACAATAAAAATAGAGTCCATGGTGAGTCCAACGATAACGTTAGTTTTTGTCGTGCGGGGCTTTAATATATAATATAGGGTCCGCCAAATAACTTTTTTTTTTTTTGAAAATGCTATAAAAAAAACTACTGAATATTTTCTCAAATTTATTTTTTTATTTGAAATTACAATCCAAATCAATTAAATGGCTGCCTCGGCTGGCCATGCAGTAGCCTACACGATCGGTCCAATTTTTAAGCACATTATCGATTGTGTGCAGCTGTATTCCGCCAATGGCTTCACGAATATTGTCCTTTAAAGCGTCAATTGTCTCTGGCTTGTCGGCGTAACACTTATCGTTGACGGCATCTCACAAATAATAGTCCAACGGTGTCAAATCGCAGTTTCGAGGTGGCCAAACGATCTTCAAAAACAGGGCGCAAAACATCGAGTGTAGCGGCTGTGGCACGTAGCACCGTCCTGTTGAAACCAAATTTTGCCAATATCCTCCTCTTCAATTTTTGTGAACAAAAATTCGTTCAAAATGGCCCGATAACGATCGCCATTGACTTTAACGGCCACTACTTGCTCAATTTCGAAGAAAAATGGCCCAATTATGCCTCTGGACCAAAATCCGCACAAAACAGTGACTCGTTTTGGGTGCATCGGCTTTTCAATGTATGCGGGTTTTCTGTGCCCCAAATGCGACAATTTTGCTTGTTTACATACCCGCCAAGATCAAAATGATCTTCATCTGAAAAGATGACATTCTGCAACATTACCATGATTTTCAAAGTAATGTCGCAATATTTCCCAGCGTTGTTCAAGCGTATACACAACCATATTCGTTCAGCGGAAGGATAAAACTAAATTTCTGTCAAATCAGACATGAGCTAAGTGTTACCATTCACGAAATAAGCACTAGTTGAAAAAAAAAAACGTTAGATGGCGGACCCTATACTTATCATATCGGGACAAAATGTGCAACATAGGAAAAATTCTTAAAGTTTAAGGCTTTGTATGACCCAAATGATTAACCCATTATGGTCCAATTAACGTTTTTTTATAATTGATAAACTGTTTCTGCGGATACTTATAAAAATAGGACTTCAAGTAATTTTCTGAAGAACCAATTTCTGGGTAATCAAGAAATTTGTTTGAATTTTGCTGATTGGGTCTATTAATTCCCAAGTTTCATATTGGTGTTTCTTTACTACATCTTACAAGAGTGTTTATGATTTAGGTTGCTACTTTATTTGTTTTTTAATATTTTTAATATCATTTATTTAATCAAAAACTTTCCAATTATTGGACACATTGATAGATCTTTCCCTATCAATGTGTCCAATAATTGGAAAGTAATAATGTTTAATATAATAAAAGATTAATCTTATTTTTTTAAGTACCACGCTACTATCTTAAATACTAAACAATTTGAAAAATTTACCAATCTAGTTCCTAACTAACTACCAATTACCTTTCTTATGAAATAAAATATTTAAAAACTAGCGATAAAATATTTATATGTTAATTTAATAATAAAATTAAGCTCAATCAATGTTGTTGAAATACCAAGCTAGTTTTTATGGAGTTATATAACGAACATCCTCAAAAGTTATTATCTATACAATCATTTAAATATTATGTACTACTTAATAAATTTTTTTGGTCATGTATGCTGGTTGTATTACGAATAAATAAATATACCGGTGAAATACTTTTCTTAGCGAAGCCACTAAGGCCAGTTACACGAAAAAACTTAACTCAATGAACCCACTAACAGAAAATACCTAGTTCCTGCCGAAAGCTGGATACACAGAAATATATCGCTTTAAACCCATCAGTGGCAGAAAATGATCGATTTTATTTTTTTTTCTTTGTAATACAATTACTAAGTAGTACACAATATTAAAATAATTATTTATAGCAATAATAAAAATATGAAAAACAATATAAAGTAGCAACCTAAATCATAAACACTTGTAAGATATAGTCGAGGTACAGATTTTTTCTATAAAAAAATTGTAAATAATTTCACCAAATGGCTAACAAGTTGATAAAACTACTGTTTGACTTTAATACCCACTACGAATTGAATAGATTGGCCTTGCCCCCCTAAACCCGGTTTAAGCCAGCATACGCAAGAAAACTTTAGTTGATGCACAAAGTTTTGACAAAATTGCAACCATTTCAGATTAACTGTATTGTTTAAAAAAAAAGTGATACAGTTTCAAAATCAATCAACTTACCTCTTCATTTTCGACTTCACTATCACTTTCTTGACCACTATCGCCATTCTCATCACTTTCATCTTGATCCTTCTCCGATTTTATTTCTTCTTTTATTTCCTCTTCTTTAACTTCTTCCAATTTAGGTTTCTTTTGATCCGGCTCATCTTTGCCGACCTGTTTTTTGGCTACATATTCATTTTTACCCAAAGCCCAATCTATGAATATGCTACGGCCCAACATTTCTTTGCCATTACCCTTTAATATGGCTTTTGTAGCCTGATTAATAGTTTCATATTGAACAAACGCACAACCCACCAGTTTTCCATCAGCACGTTTTAAAAGATTGACTTCTTCCAATTTACCCCACTGTTCAAAGTGTTGACGAAGCGTTTCTTCTGTAGTCTTATAGCTAATATTGCGTACAATTAAACGAGCACGCTTTTTCTGGCGACGTTCTTTATCCTCTTTCTCTTGTTGTACTTTAAAGGGATTGCGACGTTTGTGGGCTTTAGTTACATTTTCTTCTGGTGATTCGGTGAATTCAGTATTGTTTTCTTGTGACCCCATGGTGGAATTTTATTAATTTAGCCAAAATTTCTGTTGGTTTAAAAATATCTGATTTTCTATTTTCAATACAAAATAAAAACAAATTCCGTTTGACGGCTATGACAGCACGTGTATAATGACAATTAATAACACTGCTGTCAACTTTGCACTTTTCCCAATAATCAAGCGATTTTTATGTGTTTTAGGCGCATAAATACAGTCAAATTGCTTGACATCAATTTCATGTGCTTGAAGTTTTAAATATATATGTACAGCATAGCACTTCAATCATTCATTTATAATTTTAATTTGTACTGAAAAAACGATGTGTGTAGCCGACACTTGTCTGCTTAAAACAAAAAAGAAACGTATCTGGATGAGAGTGGCTTAAAAAAGAATGTAGTTACCCATGGACATTTATTGGCTGAATAAAGAGTGTCCTCAGATATATTTTTTTTATCCGACATATTCTCATAATCGTTTGCTTTGAAGTCACATTAAAAATGATTACTTGCTTGATAAATCAACGATATACACATATCAAAATCGTACGTCAAACATGCACATAATGTAAAAATTTTGATTTTGTATCAATCACAGGTGTGATGCATACAGCATTTTCACAAATACCACCACAATGTTTGTCATGCGAATTGACTGTGTATTATGCGCGTATAGCAAATATTAACAAATAAAAACGTAAGTCCCATTTCACACAGAGCAACTTTTTTTTTTTGGCAATTTTAGTCAATTCGCTTTTAAAGTTGCCTTAATATTCACAAAGATAATTTTTTTTTAACAATTTTCGTCTATATTTGGTTTAAAATTAATGAAAAACAAAACGAATTGCCGATAACAAGCAACTCCGTACCAATTACTACTCCTCTTTACCCTATCTCCCACAAACTAATGAGTTGTGCAACAAAAGTTACTCTCAAGGAAATGGCACTAACTATTTAAATGATCCTAAAACTGCATTTATATTATATATGCTCGAAATCCAGTTTAATAGCGAATTTATATTAGAACTTTTTTAAGTAGATTTAAATTTGAAATCTTTATCGTTTACATTTAATTTTCGGGATTATGAAAACTTAAAACAAAAAAAAAAAAACATAAGCCTAGTATGCATTCGGTGGTAAAAAATAAATTTTGTTACAAAGAAAAAGGCTTAAAGATCGATTTAATGTGTTAAACCAAAAACGACTTTCATTGACTTTGTGCGGAGGTTTTACTCGGGCATGTTTCTTTTACTTCTTTAGTGAAAATTTCATTTACTTTCTCAATTTCTTTTAGATTCGTTAAAGTTTTAAGTAAATTATGATTGTACAGTGGTCATCTAATGCAGTAAAGTTGAAATCTAATCTAATAAATATTTGGAATGCAGTGAAATAGGTGCCATACATTTAAGTTGGCACTAATTCCAAAACATGCCCGACAACAGTTTTAAAAAACCTCTACGTTTTTTATTTTTTAAATAATGTAAAAAATTACGTTTTCTCTTCAATTTCACGCATTTTATGAAATTCAGAATGAGTTTTAAAATAATCTTCAAATATTAACGATGTTTTTGTTCCCAACTTATAGGTGGCATTGTTCCAAGGACTAAACATATAATAAGCCGCCTCCACTTGACCTTGAAGAAAATTATGATAAGACAAACCACCCGGCAGTTGTGAATGGTAGACAGCTAAATACCTAAAAATATAACAGTATATATTACAAAAAATTGATTTATAAATTATTTTAAACTTACTTTCCCTGATCTTTATATATTCTTAAAGGAAACATAGATACTACCATACGTATAACAGCATTAATAGCTATAAATCCTGCAGCAAAATAATATACATCATCATTTTGTAATAATAACGCAGAATCAAATGGTTCCACTATTGCTTGTGGATTGACATATTGATAAATAGAAACGCATGTAATGATCGAAGCTGTTATTGTAGAAACGTGCATAGCGCCAGCTAAATATAATTGCATAGGTGCACGATATATCAAATTAAAACTTTGTGGCACCCTATCTTTTTCCTTGTAACGCGTTTCCTTCTGCTTTGACCAGGCCGAACGAATCGCATTTTGATTAAGCCATAACAGAGGTGGTGTTGTACTGTTGGAATTGAGATAAAAAATTATGCATGGTACTCACAATGGTGTTGCACACAATCAAAAAAAGCTCAGGCTGAAAAAATGCAAATAACATACTAAGCTTTTTGCATTGTGTGATTTAATTTTTATATTCTGTAAATATCCTTTATTTTATTTATTATTAAATCCTTATTTTTAATGTTATATAAACTACATATATATTATTGCTGTGTGATAGTCTTTTGCCAGAATAGCTTTTGCATTAAATATAAATCATAAAAATAAAAAATCACCCTCATAGTTTTATTTAAAGTATGCTCACTATATTGCCTTTTGTTGTAGAAAAATTTTTTTAATTTTTATATTATTTATTAAAGTTCTTCTAATGCTTAATAACAATGCCATTATATGTGAATTAATGTTGGATTTAAGGTTAGTTTAATTTGTTTATTTTTAATTTAAACAGCTGTTATGTTTCAGTGATGCCTTGTTTTTAAATATTTTTATAAGCCAAGACTGTTGCCATTTTTGGAGATTTTCCCCAGACGAAGGAACATTAGTTGAAACATGAGCATGTTCCACTTAATGTTAAATCGGGTGTAGCAAGGTTTCCTGTTGAAATTCATTTTTGGTTCATATCAATTTTTTTTTTGATATTTTATGTTTCCAAACACAATGTTCCGTCTGTATCGATATTTACTGTTCTATGTTTTTTCTTTGAGAGCGTTGATGCGGTGATTTTGTGTGCGGTGATTTTGCAATTTGCGGAGTAAATAAAATAAAAGAGAGATAAAAATGGTGACAAGTTAAAATAATAAAAATTGGATAAATTTTTTAAATGAATATAAATATTTACGAGAATTATGGGACATAAAATGTGATACCTAAAAAATATATATGTAAAAACAACAGCATATGAAAAAATTAAAGAATATAGAAACATTTGTAAAAACAAATTTTAAAAATTTGCATTTCTTCCGCGTATATTTGTTTAGTAGTAGTATTTTCGAACTAGAGTATTAAAAAAACCTGCTTTTTGAAAAAACCAGTTTCGGTTTTCTTCGAAAAATCGAATTTTCAAAAAACCGGTTTCGGTTTTGGTTTTTGCAGAAAAACCGGTCAACCGTTTATTTTAATTTTAATAAAAAGCTTATATAATTTGTTAATTGTTTTTATAACAAACAAAAAAAAAAAGAAATTTAATATGTAAAGTAATATAAATAAAAAAATACATTCTTTGAAATATATATTAAATATAATATTTTTAATATAATATCTCAAAAATTCATTAAGTTTGTAAATTGAAAGTTTAAAACGTTTGGCATTAAATAAGTTTTTTTAATATTACATTTTAAATATGTAAAAAGAAAATCTATTTTTCAGTTCTAAAATAATATTTTAGATATAATATGCAATTTAAATGTTTTGTTAAGACGATTTCTTTGTTTGCTTTTGATAAAGCTAGAAGTGGAAAATAGTCAAAAGACAATTATATAAATTTTCCAACTTTTCAGTTCTTTTGTCGCATTTATCAATTTATAAGGAATCATCATATAATGATGAATGATTTTGTACAGTCTCTTTTTTAGGATTTTGAATACTGTTTATTGTGTTATTTAGATCAGAAATTAAACTATTTGAATTTGGAATATCCAAAGTTAAGTTTTCATCGGACTTACATCTAAATCTTCATAACCAAACAAACGATTATAAAAGTGTTCTGAAAAAATAAAAGAGACCAGTTTGTGATGTAATTAAAAAACCGGTTAACCGAACAAAAAAGACCGGTTTTCTTCGAATTTACAAAATATTCGAAACAGATCGGTTTTTAAAAATAAAGAAACCGGTTGACCGGTTTTCGGTTTCGGTTCTTGAATAACTGATATTTCTTTTTTGGTTCGATTGTTTGTACTACAAAATATAACATTAATAGAAACACTTGTTTCTACAAATGTTCCTTCGTCCGTGGGTACCAACCATATTGTACTTTTCTAATCGCGGCAGAGATCCAAGACGATTCTAAATAATTGGCGGTGTAATTTGTTTAGAGGTTTCCCATATAAAATGAAATGGAATTTTGAGTTAGATTTCGCTGAAATCAAAACGAAATCTAATAAATTTTTGGAGATTTTATTCGGCTTTGTCGACTACCACCCTGAATTTGTTGATAAATAATAATTGTGGTTGGCAACGCTCATATTTTGAGAATTGCTTAACGTTTAATTTGAACATGTTTCCCAATATAAAATTTGTTCACCAAAACAATATATTTTGCCCAAAACATTGGCGTTGCGGCGAAACTTTTAATTTGGCCAACACACATTTTGAGCCGAAAATGTTTTGTGAAAAGAGGCTAAATGCCGGTTTTGCGTGGGCCGGCTTGGTACTCTAGTCACTGTCATAAAAATTTCATAATAAATCTTTACAAAATGATCTATTAGATAAATAATTACAAAATTTAATTAATTTTTTGTCAGTGCGTAAAAAATCAATATGAGTAAATACAATAATACATTTTCGCGACCACCACCGGGTGATCCATCAATGCGTTTTAACAATAGACCCAGATATGGTGCAAATAATTCACCAAGATTTTCATCACAAAATCAAACTTCTTACAATTATCAAAAAAATAGAAATAATATATCCACATCATCGGGATCATATCAACTTAATAATCAATATGAACAAAATGCCAGGAATTATTATGGACATAGTACTCCCAAGGCGATAACACCAAAACATCAACAACAAAAGAAAAAATCATCACAATATACATCATATACACATTTAGTGCACAATTCTACCTCAATAATGTCACCCACAAAAATAATAAAATCTGGAAAACAGAAAATTCAATCGACTGCATCACAGACAGCAACTGTAGGTAAACCATCTGCACAAAATGTCACTGAACCAATTCCTGACAATTCATTTGCCTATAATAATTACTTTTATCCGAATTATAATACCGATGTCAATGCATCTCCATCAACTTATGGATTAACCGAAACTATAAGTCCGTATATGTGGCATACTATAACATCAGTACCACCACCTAATATGCTACCACAACCACCATTGCCACCACTGCCACCACCACAACAGATAACTCACCAACAACAACCACCTTTACCCAGTCCTGAAATTTTGCCACCGTTACAACAACCACCATCAATATCATCTTTTACAGCGTCTACTGCTAAATCCCTAACAACTGATCAAAGGGATAGTGGAAATGTAAAAGGTAAGCGGAAAGAAGATTATATCATATTCTGGTATTCCGGTGAAAATTTGATAATTTTTTATTACAACATTGGGTGGATAACTACAATAATTCTTTTTCTCGTATCCATTTGGGATAGCAAAATGTTATATATTTTAGTTATAGAGTATCAAATAAATAGTTATCAGGATTTTAATTTCAAAATTTTAAGGTATCCTTAAATGATTGGCCCCTAGGCTATCAAATTACAAAATGTTGAATAAAACAAAAAATTGTTCAAATATGTCCAGAAAGAATTTAATTGGACGAGTTTCACCAAATTTTTCAGTAAACTAATGAAGTTTTCTTCACAAATTAATGAAACGTTTCTGAATTTTTTTTTTCATTTATTATTGGTCGGCACCTAGTTTCTTTATCTGATGCGAATAGCTTTCATTAAACATGACATTGTTTTAATTTTTAAAAGGATTTTAGTTATCCTTGCAGTTGAATGCAAAGTTTTACTTTTTTAGCTTTTTGCTATTATTCAGCATTTAATTTTAAAACATGGATGGTAACCGAAACGATGCGGTTATCGATAAGGGTTAAGCTATTTGCTAATATTTTGGAAAGGTATTTTTTGGGGAACGATATGTAAGTTATATGGGTAATGGTATTTAAGTTATTTCGGGCAACGGTTTTTCAGTTATTTCGGTAAAGATATTTTAAGGGTTAATTTATTTTTGTTATTTTGGGTAAGGATAACTGTAGTTTCAATGCAAACCGATATCTTTAACCACTTCATTGACAGACTTTGTGAAGATACCCAGGCAGAAAAATACGAACGGCAAAGCGTTGGTCCAGTGCTTTTACCGGTGGTGCCAGCGTTGGCAGATTGAAAGATTTTAAAGATAATAGTGCTTTGCCAACCCCAAAATGATAACACCGGGCTGGACTTGGCCTTTTCCTTTTCAAAGCGTTGGCAAAGTATTGGCAAAACAATCAATAAAGTGCGTTTGGGATAGAAAATTGAGTGCTTTACTTTTAAAACATTGGCAAAGTACTGGGGAAACAATCAATAAAGTGTTTTTCAATGATGAAATAAGTGCTTTGCCAACCCCAAAATGATAACGGCTGGGCTTGGCCGTTTTTTTTTTTGGTATATCCTCTGAACAGAAATATGAGATATGCTTTGGTAAATGTTGAAGAATCTTCTGAATTAAAAGTAGTTTTTTCTGGTTTTCACATTACATCTATTCATCCTGACAATGTTTGTTTACTAGACAATGGCAACATTATTGTAGTAAACGAAATTTTTAGCACAAAACGTTCCAAGTATAAAGTTTATGATATTTATTTAAAAGGCAATATTTTCAATGGAATTAGCGACATATTCGACTATCCATTATCGTCAAGACAAATAGGATTATTCGAAGTTAAAAATAAAAAACGCTTCTTTTCCTTTTTAAAATTCTCGAAATACACTCAATTCTGGTATTACTTTATTTTAGATTATTCCAATGTTTTGAACCCCAATGAATGCTAAATTTATATTGAAATATATGTTAATAACAAATACTGTGAAATCCTCTTTTCAAAACGTTTCAAAATCATACCTCTTTACGGAATAATCGTCGTAATTAGCCCTTTCATTTGCCCCCACTCCCGCCCTAATCTAATTTACCGGAAGACCTGTAGATTGACACCTATAAGACCCGGCTAGGTCCACAAATGGCGCCACTTTTACTATGATTTTTGTGTTCCCTATGGGAGGTACGTCCTTGGGTCCTATGGACGGAATAATCGTCATAATAAGCTCTTTGATTTGCCCCCACTCCCGCCCTAATAAGGTAATAATTAGGGTAACAATACCTTCCACTACGTTTTTTGGGGGTACCCCCTGGAGTTATATCCTTGGGATGTTCTAATCTCGGAAATCGATTTCTGGGTCCCCTATGTTAGGTACGTCCTTGGGTCGTATAAACGGAATAATCATCGTAATTTGCCCTTTCATTTGCCCCCACTACCGCCCTAATCGGGGTAAAAATAGGAAAAAATTTTATAAATGATGGTAAATTTTGTTAATCGGCCGCAATGGCCAACTTTTTATGTATTGTTACATAAAAATTTAATACCGTAAGGATACAATTTAAGTTTTATATTAAATACATATTAATATATATACAAAAAATATTACTATTCAAGTATATATGCGGCGCCCCAGCGATATGAACATTGAAAATTAGTATTTAATATTATATATGGAGGAGTTTCATTAAAGTAATCCAGTAGTCTACGTTTATATGATAGAAACGAATACGACAAAAGTCTTAGACTGTTTGGCAGATTATTCCAAATTTGATAGACACGTACATTAAAAGATCGATCAAATATTGAAAGATGTCTAAACGGTACATAAATCTGAACGTTCCTTGTTGAATTAATAAATGAAAATTCATTCACTAGATCTTCCGGTTGTTGCAATTTAATAATTTTATAAAAATAAAGTAAAGTACGAAATTTTAAGTAGTTATCAAAACTACATCTCAAAAACACAGTAACAAGCTCCGTTACACGATCATGTTCATAAATTCTCAAATTAAATACATAACGAACAGCTTTTTTGACATTTTCTCAAGTATATTTATATTATATAACTAGGTGTATATTGTTTTAATGAGTATAATCTTCTTAGAGTAAGACAAATTTTATTGGAAATATAATATTTTGATTGTTTAAATTTATTCTGGAATCAAAAAAAAAAAAAAAAATACCGAGACATCTCAGAGAATCCATATACTCACGTGTCCATTTATATATATCCTAGGATAAAGAAAATGCCTTTTCTGCGTATGAAAAGCAATTGTCTTAGTCTTAGTGGAATTGATCTCCAGACAATTTAGGGATATCCAATTGGATGTTGAATTAAGATGTTTATTCAAGCAGGTCTCAATGCGGTCAATTTGATCAGAACCAGGAGTATACAATATCACGATATCATCAGCAAATAAATATAAATGGCAAAAATTATTGTCTAAAAGTGAAATACAATCATTTAAATAAGTGAGGAATAAGATGGGACCCAGTAAATACTTTTGGGGGTAAGAATAAACCAACTTACATGAAGATTTAAATTTTCCTGAAACTTCCTTAAAAGAACGTTATGATTAATGCGATAAAACGCTTTGGTTAGATCCAAAGAGACCATAATGCAATGCTTACGATTATCAAGTTGTCTTCTTACAGTATCAGTAAGAGAAAGAAGTAATGACGTTGTATTGCGATTTCGTCTGAAGACGTATTGGCTTGGATGAATCAACGAGAAATTTCCGCAATGAGCTAAAATTTTACCTTTATTGTGCTTTCAATGATTTTCGACATTGCAGGTTAAATTAAAATCGGCCTTAAATTATTAATAAGTACTACTCTTTAATATGGGCACAATACGACCAATTTCTATGCAGTCAGAAATTTTGGCATTGTAAATATAAAATTTATAATATGAAGAAGCAGACTAGATATTAATGGGAAAATCAATTTAATGGGAACTTTATCATAACCAGCCGTATTAGATTTAATGGAGTTAATTGCCAAATGAAATGAAAAAATTGTCAAAATTCAATTCACCCAGATTCATATATTTCAGAACCAACCAACCAACCTAACCTCTCGACCAACACAACCTAACCTGCGAATCCTACACCACATTTGAGTATTACAAACTTTGGTAAAAAAAATTTTCCATACTCTCTACGGTTGTAAAATGGTTATGATAGATTTGGTTTTATTTCTCAGTCTACAGTAAGCTATCCAGTTTGCTGCAGTACCTATAGGATCGATCCCATGATGATCTAGCTTCAAAATTGCTCTCGAGTTCATTCAAACAGAATCATCAGATTTTGATCTTATTCTTGATGTAGAAACACAATTAGGGAGATCATTCACTAAATCATTTAATCTACGAAAAGCAAAGATAAAAGAATGAATAATAAGAGCGGTTGAACCGCATACAAAATGAAATCCAAAAGCGTTGCCAGATTAATAAGTTTGTGGCTGTCGCCAACAATAAGGCAGTGGTAAGAAGAAGAAAAAAATGGGAATTGAAGTTGAGTACTATAAGAAACTCTGGAAGGTTGACTTAAGAGAAAGTAGTCTATCAATGAGGTGGTATTTGTTTGTAAATGAAGGTGAGTTGGTAAGCAGTTATGAGTGCAGGGGAGACCACATCTTAAAATTAAAAATCGAAAATTATTTGACTTCACAGCATCAAAAAGGTTACAATTAAAATCACCCATTACCACAATATTAGAATATCGATCGAATAAATCACTATGAAGGTTTTCAAACGTTATGTCAAGACCGGACTCATTAAATGTACTTTTGAACTCCTCAAGCTTTGTATTTGAATTAGAAGGACTTAAACTTTGGGTATTAATATAGCCTATGTTTATGTTCTCAGAAGATAAAGAAAGAGATGACCTCAAAACAGAGTTATCCCTAGCTATAGGTCCAAGATTATTATCGAAAATAATCCAATATTCATATTTGTGGGATAGCCAAAGAATAACCAAAATACATTTTGAAAAGACAATTTAGTCAAAAAATCCAATATGGACCAGTAATTTTACAAAATTACAAAAAATAATTTACAATAATTACATATCAAAAATATTTTTAAAAATGAGAAGCTAATATTAATCAGAAGTGGAGCTAAATCATTTACAATGTAATAAACTTTAATAATAAAAAAATTAATATTAACAAAATTTTTCGAAATTCAAGTATTCAAAACAAGTATAAAAAACTTTTGTGGCATACCCATTTAATAACTTCAGTGTATCTCTAAAGGCTCAACTACAAATGACTTAAGTTACTTAAGCTAGGTATCTGTATGAAACGATAGTTAAAAATTTAATTAAGCCTGGTGGTTTACATGATTTCGTCTTGAGGTCGTCCAACATTAACTCTTCTGATTACAGTAGGTTTAATTTTGATTCATCTGACCATAAAATATTTTTGCATTGTTGTTGTGTCCAATTTAAATGGACCTGGGCAAAGTAATTTAAAGGTTTTCTGACACAGATTTTTTTTGTACATTTACAATATAACTTCTAAGACCATATGGTAGGCTGACATCCAGCCTACGATATAAGTATTTCAGTTGTTTAGGTAACGTTTTTTAAACTTTTTAAGTAACGGTATTTTAAGGTACACTGTATTTAAATTATTTTCGTAAAGTTTTTTAATATTAAAGGTAATCAATTAAAAGATTTTTAATCGGTAATGATTTTTATTACACGATTTTACCAACATAAATGTATAAAAAGTCTTATTTATTTACCTTTCAAATGAGATATACAACATATTTTGAACTTTATAAGTAATACAAAAAATAGTAACCCAAAAACGATATATAATATATCTAACATTTGAAAATACCAAACTACTACTTCTTCTTAGCCTTGCTAAAATAAATTATTTTTGTTTTCAGCTTCTGGGCCATTAGTAAAAATGAAAGTAAAACGGAAAGCAATGTCAGCACGTTACAGTGTATCTAGAACCTGGACACAGGAAGATGCGCATCTTGCTCTTAAAGCCGAAGAAGATCATATGACTAAACAACAAAAAGATATCATCCTAATCTTAAGATTTCCCGATCCTGAAATAAGTCGTGATATTGTTAAATCTTATCATTCTTCTATCAAATCAGTACACTTTCAATTGAATTGCACACCACGTTATTGTTTTGTACATCTTAACGACGGAACCGATGTGGAGAAGACAATTGAAGCTATATCAAAAATACCATTTGGTAATGGATTTATAACGGCAGAAATTAAATCAATGCCCACTAAAGTAAATCATACAAAAATAACTGAAATTGATCCATGTACATTGTATGTTGGTAATTTACCCACGACAATTGCTAGTAAAGTATTGAAGGAACATTTTCCTGGAGCTGTACGAATTGATATTGGTTTTGCCCAACGTATGAAATATACACGTTATGCCTTTGTACGTTATGAAAAAGTTGAACAGGCCGTTGAGGCCTACAAACTGATGCTGAATGCTGAAATCGGTGGTCGTTCATTAATATTACGATTCAGACGCATTGCAGCATCTAAAGAAGATGATGAGGAATTTTTGGCAGATGCTTTTAATGTGATAAGTGAAACCACTTCAGTGTCACAAAATGAAAATAATAATAGGAATACGAATGACAGTTTACAAACTACAACTCAAAACGAAACCAATGTCCACAGTGATACAAAAAAGTCAACAAATGCAAGTGATTCGCCAACTAATTTGGATACAACTACTGGTAATAATAATTTTGAATATTATATGTTCTATATGATACCAGCTTAAGCTTAAAATTTTATGTAAAAAGAGCATAAATCTTAAATTTATTATATAAAAAATTTAATGATCTATCAAAGTGAATTTTGATCTTTTGCCTCCTAAAACATCTTAAATCGACAAAAGTTGTTTTGTCACAAATAGTTTGTTCAACAGATTTTTTGTATATTATTAATACTTTTTAAGGGATCATAGAAGTTTATAATATAAGCTTCCTTGATCTTCTGAAAAATGCACATATTGTTTGAAATCATACAAAAACAGTCTCCTGAAAAAAGCCTTCCTTAATGTTTGAGATGTTCGCCGCTAGACGAATGAGTGACTGCGTGTATTTTGTGTTGCAAGTATTTTGATCTGGAAGCATCAATAATAAGTTCTTTTGACAAAAGCCCATAAAATTTTGTTATTAAAAGTCACAGTTAAACTCTAGCACAACTCTTATTTTTAAAAATATAAAACCTAAACCATTTTATGTTATTCCAGTAAAATTTGAACATCTTTTAAAAATTTATTCAAAACATTGTTTTTCTTTTTAAACGCCACGATCCACAATATTTGTATACTTTAGAATCAGATATTTTATTTTTTTTTAATTTTTTTTTTTTAATTAGAACTTTTTTTTAAGTTATATTTAATACATTTTTTAATATTCAAAACAATTTTTTTTTAATTTTTATTTATTCCAAAACTTTTTTTTTAACTTTAGTACTTTATTTTTAATTTTTAACAGCCTCAAAAACTCAACTAGAGAGAGATCAAACTGAAAACATTACAAAAGTTTCAACAGATTCTTCAAAAACAACGGAAGGTAAAAAAATATTTTGCAGCTATTGTTTAGAATTTATGTAGAACCTAAGGAATTTTTAAAGTTTAAAAATAATCGAATATTGGTTGCGGTTTTTGTGCTGTTTTTTATTTCGGTTACGGTTTTGTAAAAATAAGGTTTTGCATTTTTTCATTCGGCTACGATTTTCAATTCGGTATCCATCCAAGGATGGTAACTAAAACAAATATCAGTTACGGTTTTCGAATCGGTTTAATATTTTCAGTTCGGTTACGGTTAATATCTTTAAAAACAAATGTTGCAGTATTTTTAAAGAGAACATGCATTTGAATGCCAGGGACTATTAACACTTATCAAAATATATGGTTCTTGCAAATCAGCGTTTCTAATTAGTCCTCTAAAATATGTTTGGGTCACGCTAATTTCAATGTGGAACTCCGTTTTATCTCTTTATGTCCAGATTTTACGAAAAATTCTTAATATAATGCTTTGATTTTTGAAGATTTTTGAAATAAAATGTGAGAATATTTTGTAGACAATCTGGGCCTCCAAAACAGACTGTCTATCCTGTTTGCAAAATTAAAATGTTTGATTCTAATACGAACTCTCACTAGAGTTGTCAAATATTCGACCTATTCAAAAACCGGTTTTCGAATACTTTAAAAAACGTCTCCTAAAACCCGGTTTTCGGGTTTTTCATTCAAACCCGGTTCGTATAACCGGTTAATTAAAAAATCATGTAATATTATTTTGGTTTTTTATAGTCTTCAATAAGAACATGAAAATTCCCTCCGGGTCTAATAATGTAACCGTATTGCTGGACAGTTTTTATTGCAATTTCTAATGGTTTCAACAATCTTGCAAGGTTTTCTAGCAATTTTACGTCAGTTTTCGAAGAAGTTTCTTTGCGTAATTCTAACACTGCTCGGTTTACTCTGTTCTTTAATTTTAAAAATGTTGAAATCATCATAGATAGTGAGTTCCAGCGATGATAGATAGCGACATAGTTTAAGTAACGCTTGGTAACTAACTTCCTTTTTGCAATTTTTCATGTTTCTGTTGTTAATTTTTAAGCATCTTTACACATAATCGCTATTTTTTAATGGTTGGTTCAATATTCTGAAGGAATTTTATTCTTCGGTAGAACTTTCCAGTCAGTCTACTTGTCTCTTCTCTTTTTCAACCTAACCTTATTTTAGTTTCAGTACCATATTAAAATTCCAAGGTTGATGTAATTTTTCGTATTAATTTTTTTTAGTCATAAAAAAATAAACGGTTTACACCAAAATGTTTGTTAATCTTTTTGCTTTCAAAGTTTCTTTCAAACTTTATCGGCCTATTTTTCCACAAATCGTACGAATTATAGTATTTTTTAAAATAGTTTTTTGTTTATGGATCATTTTCAGAAATTTTTAACTGGATTTCAATTTTTTCTTAATGCTCGTGTTGACAATTGCTGTCTCCCACATTTTTATTTTCCAGTATTGGAGATATGACAATTCACATCACTCAAATCGGGGAATAGTATATATGGGATTAGATTTTTTTTTTGCAAGACCAATTTAGATTTTTGAAAGAAAATTGCTCAAATTTGTACAGGAAAATTTGTCAATTTTTCTCTCAGAAACCGAACCTTTGTTATATGTACGACATTTTTTTTTGGCCGCTGCATACGATGAAATCTTTATACTAAGCCTTCCTTTATTATTAACTATTTCCACACTCATAATATTATTTGCATAAAAATAACCAAAAAATAAATTTTCAAGTGGTTAAAACCTAGTGAGCAATAAAAGGTTGATTTACACTTCTACTACCCTTATCTACTTTTACTCCGTATTGGGTTTAAAAATCATCAAAACAACATAATAAAAACGTTAGAAAAAAATATATGTGATTCATTGTTTTAAGGCTGCGTGCGGACCAGAGAACTGCAAAATCAACTTTTTTCTTGATTTAATCATACACAAAAATTCTTGTTCAAATTTAATAACTCAATAAAATTTACTGTATAATAAAATCAGCATCATGTTACTGAACGTGTAATTCGGATCAGCTTGAATCATCTGTCAATTATGTTTTATGCAAATGTAATCACTCAACAAAAAGTCAGGGTTGAATAAATCAGAAAAAATAACAAATTACGCGTATGTGTGTATTCATAATTAAAACAAAATAGAAACACATTTCATAAATGTAAAGTGAAAATTATGGTGGGACTTAAATCCGCTTTTTTAGAATTTTTATTTGTTATATAATACCAAAAATATTCTTTGTGAAATAGAAATATTTTTTTTTCGGAGAAAAAAATATTTCGTCGATATCTCAGGCTTGCCCAATCCCGAAAAATTTAAATATTGTCTAAATATTTTTTCATCTATTTTGATTGGAAAATTAGGCAATATTTAACTTTAACCGGATTGGGCGAGCCTGAGATATTGACCTAAATTAAAAAAAAAAAAATTCTAAAAAAACGGATTTTAGGTGGGTCTAATGTACATTATACCATTTATGAAATGTGTTTCTACAAAACCACCCCCTTTTTATAGATAAGAAATTATTTTGTTTTAATTATGAATACCATGTCGATGTCGCTCACGTAGTAAAAAACGTTCTCTTGGTTTTATATGGGCAAATTACAAAGGTTCGGCATCTTTTCAAATTGCTCTATGTGAATGAATACACATACGCGTTGTTTGTTGTTTTTTCTGATTTATTCTACATCAAAATAATTATTATTGACTCGAACGAACAGAATAAAATCAATGGTATGAAAACGACCGATGATTATAAATCAGTGACACAACAATTTGCACGTCCTTTGATTGATTTAAAATCATCAACAAATATGGGTGTTGGAGTATATTCAGCGTTTGAACGCAAACACATATGTATTCTTGTGTTGATTGCGTATGAACGTTTTGCAATCAGCAGTTGCAGTTCTCTAAAGTAGACCCAGACAAAATTGTGAAAATCGTCGCATTAATTTTTAAATTCAGTATTAAATCTATACATTAGATCTCAGTCAATGTGATGAATAATTTTAAATACAAATTTTATATAAATTTAAAAGCTATATATTTTGTTTTAAATGCCTCAAATAGGTTGACAAATTTAGGTTTTGAAATTATGTACAAACTTTTTTTTAGCAAAAGTATATCGTGCCCCCCTAAACAAAATCCTGGGCACGCCGCTGGGTAGACAGATATGTTGAACAAGTAAATCAGACTCGGGAATGTTTTACTTGGATTGGGAAGGAGGAAAAACCTGAAATTCCAGGAGTTATGGCTAAGTCACTCATATTTTGGAATTTTTGGCACGGACAGGGTAAAAATGGGTCTCCCCTCCTTCGGTGGGAGGAAAGTTAAAAATTGGTACATACTTTTAGCGTAGAATTTTGGAAATTCCCACGTGGAGTGACAAAATGGGGAAAAGTCTCCCTCATAAAGGCTTGGCTCAAACTCCTTTAACTAGACACCCAAAATTTGAATTATGTGTTGCATGGATTATGGACTAACTCATTGATTAGGTACATTTTAGGATTTTTGTCAGGAACGTGGTAAAAATGGGGTTTAAAGGGTAAAAAGTTTTCGCTTTAACGGTTTGCCCAAACCGCTGAAGCTATGAAATTTAAATTTTGTTCGAAATTTGGAATGTAGGTTCCTCGGTATTTTTTTTTAAAATTTCTACGGGGTGGAGCAAAAGGGGAGAAAGTCTCCCCCTTGACGGCCTTTCCAAACCCCTTTCGCTTGAAAACTTAAACTTGGTATACGTGTACGGTAGAATTAGTCCATACTCTAACTGGTAAGACTGGAAATCTATTCGGAGAGGGGCAAAAAGGGCAATGTCCGCCTTGACGGCCTTAATAAACCCATTCGTCTAGGAGCCCGAAATTTTATATACCATTTTTTTTGGAGGGTGGGCTAACTAGTGATTTTTCAAAATTTTTATGAGGATGGAAAAGGTCTCGCTTTTGGCGATCTGCCCAAACCCCTTTTGCATATAAACCTGAAATATAAAATATATGAACTCTAAAATATAAATTATGTGTTCCCTTGCGTATGTGCTTATTCTCTACAAAGATACTTTTTGAACCCTTTTTATCTGAGGTGTCCGATGATCCCGGTATTTCGCCCGGGCAACATTATTTCTATGCTAACAGCGTTGCGAACTCTGCTCGCTATCTAAAATTGTTTAAATGCTCTACCCATTATCTATCTTTTTAGAAGCTGACAAATATTCTAATAATGAAAGTTATCAATCTAATAACATTACAAATGACTCCAATACTAGTACAGAAACGAATAGAATGACATCCATATCATCGGATATAACTCAAGGTTAAAAAAAAAATTTTTAATTATTTGAATATTTTTGAAATGATTAACTTTTTTTTTTTGTTTTACAGTCAGTACAGATACATCCTTACCAATTTTTGTACATAATTTTAAAACCGATCCCGAAATAAATCCAGAGGATAGAGTTATTCGAGATGAAACTATTATAAGACGTTGTGATTATTACAAAGATAGGGTGAAACCAGAAAAGGAAATGGATGCAGATTTTGAATTTTTTGCACCGGTTGATGATGTTAATAATGATGATGATTGCATAAATAACAATACAGAAAATTTACGTAAAGGCACCGATGACACCGACCAAACAATTAATTCTGGCAGTAGTTTAGGAGAATTTTTAAGAGCATGCCAAAGAGACGCAGATCTTGAAGATGATACTACTGGATTATCAGCAACAACAAAAAGGCGTAAAATTAAAATTGAACCTATGGAAAGTACGTCTACATCTAAATCTACAAATTATTTATCAAACTCAATACAAAAGTCTATTGGTACTACAGAAATTAAACAAGAAGACTTAACTAACATATCAATGGATGATGATACTTCTAATGTTAATAGTTTGTCTATAGATAGCCTATCAACAAATATTAGAAATCGTAGACAAACAATTGCTGAAAATATCAAAGACGTTCATAATTCAAAAAATTCAAAAAGAGATAAATTACCTCAAAGCAGATCTAGTGAAATAGAAAGATCAACTACATCACAAAACCTAGCAAGAGATAGTGAAGATATCGTACCACCCAGCCCTTTATTAGGAAAAGGATATCAAAATTTAACAAAAGATTTTATTAATAAAATGAATGAATTAAATAATTATGAATTTTTTGATACGACCAATAAAACTTTAAATGTGGATTTAATTAAACGAGAACCTTTGGATACGCTCTTAAACACCATCAGCAAGAGGAAAAAAATTGTCTCTCCCCAAAAAGACAACACCACAAATAATCTTGATAGTTCTGACTCTCCAATGCAAAATGCAGCCACAAAAATATCTCAAAGTAAACCCAATCAACATCAAAAAACATCTCTTACTAAAGAAACCACATCTTTAGATTTTCGTCCTGATGATGATGTCGATTTAGTTCCTTTAACAAATAATTTATTAGCTTCTCGTCAATCTGCACAAATAAAAGACGAACGAGAAGAATGCGATGATATGTTCTCTGAACCCTTTGAAGACACAAACGTAAAAAATACGAACAAATGTTTAAATGATTCAACAAAGTTTTCAGAAAGTATTTTAAATAACAATTTAAAAGCAACAAAAGTTTCTACAAATGATACAGAAGACTCAAAACAGCATTCTCCAAAGGTTTCTAAAAAAGCAACAAGCGATGATAGTGAAAAATCTAGCGAGGATGATGATGGTAAGTTTATTGATAAGTAATATTAAAAGAGGCGCGGATTCAGGGGGGGGGGGGGGGAATAACGGTTACAAACCCAAAAAAAAAACAATGTTATTTACGTTTTGTAACTAATAAAAAAATTCCTTAACATTTTTATGTGTTTTTAAAGTATTCTTGTAGACCACTCTTAAACACTAAACAAATTTTGCAAGTAAAAATGATAAATTTGTTTTTTGTTTTGAAGAAAAATCGGTTTTTGTATCATTAGTTTTTTTAATTTTTTTTTAGTTTTTCCTTGTCCTGTAAAGTATTGAAAAATCGACATACACTTTTTCTATATTAAGCCATCGATATAAATTTTTATTTTTTTAAGATTAGCTTTCTTAATTTAATGTATGGAATTGATTTTTGTTTTGAGTTTTTGTACATTATTTTTTTAATTTAAACAAATTGAATTTAAATTATTTATTTAATATAAAATTTTGTTTTGAACAAAATGTCCTATTGTGGAAAAAATGTAGAAAAATATTCCAAATCAGTTAAAAATAAAAGTTTAAAAATCTGTTAATGGATTTCGCGGCGCAAAGGATTCATATTTCGGCATGTTTAAGAATTTAAAATTTGTTTTTAAATAGTTTAAATTATTGACGATTCTGAAATGAAATAAATCGGATTTTTAGATATAGCATGTCAACTTTTTGGTGATTTAGCACTTTTTAATTTGTTCTATTTAACACTTTTTTCTTTACAGAATTTAAAAAAAAAATCTTAAAATGCTTGGTTTAACACAGTCAAAAATTGAATCAGTTAAGCTTTTATTTTTATAATGACGTTGAAAATGTTCAAGGATATATGATGGATAATGTACAAAATTTACGTGTTAAAAAAAGGATTTTGAGATTTTTTATAAAGATTCTGTAATTAAAGATACACAAATCGTAATGCTTTATCTTAAACTCGCCCGACCGATAAGGAATTTATTTTCAGAATGGAAACCAAAATTAGTTAAAAAACGATGTAAATTTTAATCTAACTCAATAATGACCATTCTATTTCTTTTTAAATTTTATGTTTTAAACTATTTTTTTTTTTTGGAATATTTTATTTTTGTAAAAACTAATTTTTTTATTGTGTTTTTGTTTTTTATATTAATTTTTTATTAAACAATTTAAATTAAAATAATTTAAATTAAAATAATTTAAATTAAATTATTAATTTAGTAATTTATTTAATTTTTATGAAATGAATTATTATTTTGTATTTTTTTTATTTTTTTGTAAAGACTAAGGCCGAGTTTTTGGAATGTTCGTTAAACTTGGTTTATTTAAACTGAAAACGAATTTTCAGCCATTTCCAAGTTTATGAACATAAATTTGTCGGAATAACTTTTTTTTGCATAGAAGTTTGGTCTTCATTGAATTAAAACAACACAAACCAAATTTCAAAAGCAGTTTTCCAATTACAAACTGCCATAAACTGAGTTTAAAGATAATCTACATCCCAATAACTCGGCTTAAGTAATTTAAACTGGTGTACGGAATTAATTTTTAATTTTTTTTAGTCTTGTTTTTTATGTTATTATACCCTCCACCATATATGTATGTTATATATTAGTTTGTCATTCCGTTTGTTGAATGTCGAAATATTGGTCTAAGACCCATATTTTGCCCTTAGGCAAAATATGGTTCATAAACAACACAACACTAAACAAAAATAATACTACTACATAAAACGTAAATATTTATCAATAAAACAAATTAAAAATTTAATAACTTATCAAAAAAAAACAAATACAATTAACAATAAAGAAATATTAATTGAATACAAATTTTCTCTTTCTAAAAATATGCTATGGGTTATTGCGTTCAAATATATAAAAATTAGTCACCAAAAATTTAATTATAGGAAAATTCGTGATTCGTGATCCTTATGCAATTTTAAGTCGATTTACCGATGTCCGTCTGTCTATCTGTTAAAGTTGGTGCTCATATTTACCTAGATTAATGGAAATCCACCCGAAAAGTTTGGTATTGAAAATGAGCAAAATCAGTCCAGCGGTTAAAAATTTATTGGTGAAAATTTTCCATACAAATTGGTGTATTTTAGTACAATTTTATAGTAGCGACTGGCAACATTTCACTTGGTTTTTTATCATTTGCTTATAATTAAACAATATCTTACATTCACCTCAAATATTTTTCACCTCAAAAAATTTTTTTCATCTCAAATTTTTTTCCCCCACAAAATTTGTTTCCACATCCACAAAATTTTTTCACGTCCATAATTTTACTGCTAAAGTTTTTACAGGGACTGAAACCGAACCCGAACCCAAACGGGTTCAGGTTCGCTGTTTATAAAAACTTTGAACCCGAACCCGCTGAACCCAAAAATTTAACCAAGTTCGGGCTCAAAAATATAAAAAAATATTCTTGCTGTTCATGGCGTGAGAAATGTTTGATAGAAAAATCAAAAAAAAAAAATTGAACAATGCATTACATTTCTTGCATTCCAGTTTGCAGTGCTTGACACTATATCTAGTCCTTCTTTTAAGCAAATACTTGATCAATGCAGTTATTTGCAAAAAAATTTCGAACAACAAAAATTTCTTCTTTAGCTAAAAAGCTAAACTTTTTTTTTCACCACAAAATTTTTTTTTCACCTCAAAAAATTTTTTTCACCTCAAATTTTTTTTCCTCCACAAAATTTGTTTCCACATCCACAAAATTTTTTCACGTCCATAATTTTACTGCTAAATTTTAAACAATGCATTTCATTTCTTGCATTCCAGTTTGCAGTGCTTGACACTATATCTAGTCCTTCTTTTAAGCAAATGATCAATGTAGAGTTATTTTTAAAAAAATTGCGAACAACAAAAATTTCTTCTTTAGCTAAAAAGCTAAACTTGAAAAAACCCGTACTAGACTATCAAAATAGAAAGAATTCCAGTTATGACTTGGTTCAAGCCTTATTGGAATACAGAAGTTTTTGTTCGGAATTACTGGATGCTGCATTAACTATGTGTGAAAATATTTGGAATATTTCTGAAGAATTCGTAGAAGTTTTTGCACCTGTTAAAAAATTAACGCTGAAACTACAACAAGAACAGATGACTCTAGATGATTTTTATAGAGTCTGGCTTAATTTTAAATTAGAGCTAATAAAAGATGACAAAACAAAAACATTTTCATAAGAATTATATTTAAATATTATAAAGAGATAAATCCACTTTATTTTTAATCCACTTTTGATTACAACATTATGTCTGGATAGCAGATTTAATTTAATGTTAAGTTCGAAGATATTAAAAATGCTTAAAAACATATTTTACAGCAATTGAAATTTTCAAAAAATTGCAAATGGAAAAAGAAGAGAAATAAATGAGATAATCAAAATATTGTTCTTCAGAAGAAGAAACGATTTTCTAAATCAAAAAAAAAAAAAAAATTAAAAGAAAAAAACTTAAAAAATATATTAATTATAAAATTAAATGAAAATTTCTTTGAAAAATAAGTAAATTTCCTATTATTAAAACATTTATACTTTTTTTAAATGTTGAACCCGAACCCTGAACCGAACCTGAAATTTTTATTTCGTTTAACCCGAACCTGAACCCATTTTTTCAGGGTTTCAGTCCCTGAGTTTTTAACATTATTTGTATCAAAAACAGTAGAAAACATTTTTTTTAGGATATTGGTGCAGGGTATTTAAACATTCGGCACGTCCGAATTTAAGATTTTTTTTACTTTTTTTTTATAAATAAACTGTTAAAGCAAATTTTAAAATTTTTCCCGTCATTTAAAATTTTGTCCATAAAGCATAACATGGATCCAAAATGAACCTTTGTAAAACATCAGAACAAAAAATATGAATACCCTGCACCCATGTCCTAAGAACACAATCATTTACCTAACCATTTTACCTTTTTTGTTTAATGCTAGGAGCACTTTCAGACAAAATGTTTTAAAATAAAAGGTGTTGAACATTTTTGTTTTAACTCCACACACATTTACCTTACATACGTGGAGACCGATTTAAAAAAAAAAATACAAAGCTTTTTAAAAGCAAACGTAACCCCCTGTGTTCATTGGGAGTTAGTGAATCCAAAAGAAATCCGCTAAAAATTAAAACCATAAAAAAAATAAAAATACTCTTTCAGCTAAGTAACACGTCAATTGAGAAGTCCCCGGCCTGACACATAGATGGCGATACTAGACACAAATCGATATGATTTTTAGTTAGCCCCAACCTTCAAAAGACACGTGTATAAATTTGACAGCTGTCGGATCATTAGTTTGTGAATTTTAGCATTTTGAGTGAAGCAACTTTTGTTGTTGTGAAAAAAAATGGATGAAAAGGAATTTTGCGTGTGGATAAACTATTGCTTTTTGAAGGAAAAAACTACAATTAAGCAAAAACTTGGCTTGATGACGAGTTTCCGGACCCTGCCACAGGAAAAGCAACCATCAAGGATTGGTATGCTAAGTTTAGACGTGGTGAAATGAGCACCGAAGAAGGTGATCGCAGTGGACGCCCAAAAGAGGTTGTTACGGACGAAAACATCAAAAAAATGCACAAAATGATTTCGAATGACCGTAAATTGAAATTGAATGAAATAGCAGGTTCTCTAAAGATGTTAACAGAACGTGTACATCATAACATTCACGAATATTTGGGTATGAGAAAGCTCTGTGAAAAGTGGGTGCCGCGCGAGCTCACTTTTGACCAAAAACGATGGCGAAAATCCATGAATTGGGCATCGAATTGCTTCCGCAAGGGAAGAAATTTTCGTCGAATGAAGAGGTGATCGCCGAAACTGAGGCCTATTTTGAAGCAAAGGACAAATCGTACTATAAAAATGGTATCGAAAAGTTGGAGGGTCCCTATAATCAGTGTATCACCCTTGAAGGGAACTATGTTGAATAAAAAAAACGAATTTTGCCAAAAAAAAAATGTGTTTTAGTATGGTAGGCCGGGGACTTTTCAATTGAACTGTTACATATCGAAACAAATTTTTTTAAAAAAACCAACACCCATATTCCCATGGTTTTCTCTGTAGTGTGCGAAATTACATAAAAATCCACAAATGTTTAAATTGAAATTAAAAACTTTAATATGGTATTAGTAATGACATACATTTGTATTTTTAATTCTTTTAGTAATAAAAGTACATTTAAGTTTCTAATTGTGTGGCACAAAATGTATTATAGTACAGGTGTAAACTATATCATCCGCAAAAAAGTTTTTTCTATTAAACAGCCTTTAAAAGAAATTAAATCACAAAAGTTGTCATAAATAAAAAATAATAAAAGGGGGACAATTGTAAATAGTACCAAATGATTCAAAGAAGTACAATGGCACTTTGAGGGTCCTATTAGTTCAAAAGATACTTAAGTACAAATTTTATCATCCCTGTCCTCCAGAGTGTTTTGATACAAATAACGTAAACAAATTAGATGTGAAATTTTTGATGGTGAAAAAATTGTTTAAGGTGAAAAACTTTTTTGATGTGAAAACTATTTTTGAGGCGAAAACAATTTTGTGGCGACAAAAAAAGACGGAAGGACATCGCTAAAATGACTTAAAATCACATAAGGCTCACGAATATATATACTTCGACATGTTACAAAGGGAGAGTATGAACAAATCGAAGAAGTTCCCCCCAAAAGCTTGAGCTGGATGCGATATTGAAATATTTTACTTAAATTGTCCATATGCATATGTTCTGTATACAGGTATTTAAAATTTTCATTAGCTTTTCTGTCTTGTTTAAAATTATACCCTACTTGTAATTGCTGGGTCAAACTGCTTAAGACCCATTCACTCGGCAAAGAGGATTTTGTTTCTTTCTCATTCGAACTTACATGTTTTTTTTTGTATTATGCCATCTCCAATCTGCAGCGTGGATTACTCTAGCATTGTGAATGAACCCTTAAGGGCTTACTATATTATACTTTTGCTAACTTAAGCTACTGTCAAAAATTATTGAAAAGTGTCAAATGCTTAATCAACTTATTGACGGCTTTTGGGTGGCTACAATGTACTTTTAACAACTTAAATACTTACTACACTTAGTTGCAAATATTTTGTACTTATGCAAAAACTGTTTTCTTCTTATATTTCCAAAATATGTGTATCTTTTCGAAAAATATTATTTAATATGTTCAATTTATAAATATTTTACAATTAACAAGTAAGTCTATATTAATTTTAAATAATTAAAAGAAACAAATGAAAACATAAATAAAAAAGTACTAAAAAATGCAACAGTGCTTGCATCTCAATAGAAAAACAAATACAAAATCCACCCCTTTTGTTATAAATGCACGTTTGTTTTTTTAACATTTTCAATTAAATTTTATATAAAAATATTTTCCGCGTACATTGCAATTTTTTTTTTCATAAACAGTTTTTCTAAAAACACATGATTCCTTAAGTAAAGTGCGGTCAGTTTCGCTGTTTGCTTAAGTAAATGACACGACGAAACTTAACGAAATGTTTGTTAAGTACAATATAGTTACCCAACATACCAAATGACTTGAAAAAAATATTATTATAAGCTTATAAACACAAGCCTTAAGCTTGAAAAAGACTTGAGAATATATTGAAAAAGGCTATCGTAACAATTGTAGAAAAATCAAAACGGAACCCTCGTGAAATTATTATGTATGTATGATTACTATAAGCTTATTCCTGCAATTGTAGAATAATCTTACAAAAATAATATTGTATTAACTTGCATATAGAAAAGCTTATTTGACTCAATATATTTATAAGCTTCTTTACATAATTGTAGAATAAGCTTCACATATAATAGTATATTATTAAGTGTTGAAAAAGAGAAATCACAATTATTATCTTTAATTTAATTTTTTTTAATTTTAATTTAAATAAAAATAATAATAATTCATTTTAAATATAGAAAATTATAATTCATTTTAAATAAAAAAAATATAATTCATTTTATATATAAATAATAATAATTATTATAATTATTATAAAAATAATTAAATTTAATATGCAAATGCACGTTCACTTTATGCAATTTACAACCAAATTAACACGCAAAACACGTTTGAAAAATGTAAAGAAAAAGTAGCGGCACTTGTTGTATGCTTTATAACGTAGAACAAAGACAACAAGGCTAGAATGTATTGAAAAATATTTCTATTTCAATCGTTATATTGCGTTGTTGTTGTTGTATGTTGTTTATAAGCATACTTGAGAAAAAGTTATGTATAAAAATCTTTTCTCAAGCATTGTTAAATACTGCTTGTAAATTTAAATTTTATAAACAAAATAATAAACGAAATTAAGAAAAGCTTGAAACACACTATTAATATAAGCTTATTCTCAAGTTCTATTGCAGTTTGATTGCTATATATACCATATATGGTATATTGGGTATACACATTTGATTACATGTATTCGCACATTTGCTTAAGCCAGCAAAATTATAATATAATTAGCTCTTAAGTCTTTAGAGTTGTTTTTCCCACATTCAGAAAACAAATGCACTGCAAGCAAATGAAATTATTAAATTCAGTTTTAATCAATTTTTTTTATACCCTCTACCACTGATGATAAATGAGAATTATAATTCCGTATCGAACATAATTGAAAAAATTACTTTTTTACCTCAAAGGTACCACTAATAGATTTTTTTATAATTTCCTAATTTTTTCAATAAAAAAATTCACAAAAACTTCAACTTTGAACGCAGTACTTTGTTTTTTTTCATGAGAAGGATCACAGGGAATAGATAGAGGAAAGATCAAAGGTGTTGAAAGATGAAGGGCTTTAAATATGGCAACACTATAATTGCCTGACATGATAATTCTTAGAACAGTTTTTGCCCGCCATCTGATGAAGATTTGGCAGAATTGTTGAAGATTTTTCGTTCATAACCCTTTTATTTTATTTATTAAGTGCTATGGTAATACCGAAGGAGGACGTTGCGATATTTATGAGTGATAAAAACTCATACATATTACATCACATCACAACACACCCACATTACCTTAAATATGTATCTAGCCCATGTTATAAAAATTAAAAGCTTTAACATGCAATTATACCGTTAATTTTTTGGGCAACAATCTAGTTTAAGGTTCTTATTTTAGCACTACATGTAGGTAATGTTTGTATTCCTCAAAGGATTAAATGTTTTCTTTTTTCATCATGCTGATTTTCTCAAGGTTCATCTGAGTACTATCTGGGACTTTAAGTCACACATTTGTTGTTGTATTTAAATGTAACTGTTTGTTAAGTTTCCTAGGAACATTCAGTAATATAAATTAATTGCTAGAAATAAATTAAAAATTTAAATCATTTAAACTATTGGTAAAATTTTTGGCTAAATTTATGTTTTTATTAACTTTTAAATTGTAATAATTTATTTTTCTACTTTATTCTAGATATAATTGTTGTTTCCGAATACTTTCCACCAAAAGAAACAAGTACAGAATTTTTAACTGAAAGGCGTTTGAATATCTATGGAGGAGAACTAGTCACATTTGAACCTACACCTGCACCTATGAAAGCCGAAAATCAAAATTTGAATTCATTATTTAATACAATAAATGACCGCTATAGTCATTTCTCAGAACGCTATAAACTTGATAAAATATTTGATGAATTGGAAGCAGATTCTGATAATGAATTATGATAATATTATTGAAATAATAATGTTTAACGGAATGATGGTACATCTAAAGTGTTGTAAATATATTAAGTTTGTATACAGAGAGTCCACTTACAAAAACTTATTAAGAAGACAAAAATCTTTGCAATATTTTCGGTACTCAGAAAAACAATTAGATAGCCTTGAACGAATAATGTGATTTTATGAAAAATTTTTTTACCTAAAACACTTTCTTAAATTGGATTATATCGCCAAATTTGATGATTACTAGGGCGATCTGAATATTGCAATATTATTGATAATATTTTTAACAATATTGTCGTCGTGCAATAAGTTGTACAATTATTTTGCACAATGTGGCCAATATAAAATATTTTCCACTTTTCCTGATTACACAATAAAAATGTACAACTTTTCAATATTGTAGGGTGTATGGGTACACCCTACAATAATTTTTCAACATAAGAGTAGTTTTGTAGGTAATATAATAATTGGTTTATTTCTTTAACCAAGTTCTTTTTAAAGACTGTGGTATTTAAAAATGAAATTAATTTATAAATATAACTGTCTGTATGTACTACTTAGACCGAGTTTTGGAATGTGAGTTAAACTTGTTAAACCAAACACGAATTTTGTCAGCCATTTCCAAGTTTATTAACATATATTTGTCGGAACAACTTTTCTTTGCATAGAATTTTGGTCTTCATTGAAATAAAACAAAATAAACCAAATTTCAAAAGCAGTATTCCAGTTATAAAGTGCGATGAACTGAGTTTAAAGATAATTTACATTCTAAAAACTCTCCATCGTAAGTTAGGCTCAAGTTCCTTAAAAATCTTAAAATCTCGAAATAAAATTTAACTTAAATGTTAGATTTTACTTAAGACGCCTAACATTTTAAAAATAAATGATTAAAATATCCCAGCAAAACCACACATTACGAAATAATGTGTAAAGTAATGTGTAGCCATAGGGGCTCATGGCTTACTTTACACCTTACTTCCCTGATGAATTTTACAGGCGATGAGCCTCAAAGTTATGTATATACCCATTACTTTAGAGGTGATAATATGGTTACGAGAATGGAAAAAGTAATGTGTCTTAAAATATATTTTTAAAAGTAGAAATTTTATTAAAAAAAAAATGATTACAAATATTTTAAACGTTATTAAAAATAATGTGGCCATGATGGGAATCGAACCAGGGAACTCTGGTTGCCAGGCAAGAACTCTACCCACTGAGCAATTGACGCATATAATATTTGATTGCTTTGAACTTAAATGAATTGTTGCTTCGTTTTTTCGCTAGTGTTGTCAAAACAAACAAATAAACACAAAGTAATGTATCTAAAAATAGATTTTCAAAAATATTTCAATTATTACTTTACAGTTATAAATCGTATATTACGTAATCAATAATCGATAATCACTAACTTATTACTTTATGCTTGCAAATAATGAAAAAGGTAACGAGGTATCATTACAAGGTAACGCATAAGTATATCGCACCGATTACCAAAGTTTTGCTGGGATGCCAAATTATGTGGATACAACAGAAATTATCTAAAAAATAAAAAATGGCAAATACCCAAAAGATTCCTCTGTATATACTGGTATATATTATAAATCTAGCAAATCTTGGCTTACATTGATCAATTTACAATGATTATGTTTTTTTTTGTATATCTTAAATATTATTTTTTTTTTAATCTTAAAAAAGTTGTAAAAAGATTTGTAGAGATTTCAATAAAATGTGAATTATTTTTAAAGACGTAACTACAATTGACTTACCATTTGTTAATTTCCTTTTGAAAGCCAACAAAATTTCGCTTAAGTTTGTTATAATTTTTATTAAGTTTTATATTTTTTTTATAATTTTGTTAGTCATTTTTTGTTTTTGATGTTTTTAAATGTTTTATGCACTCATTTTGAAAAACGCAACGCCTCACTTCACATTATTTTTTAAGAAATCGATTTTGTAAATCACTTGAATAAAGTAGGTGATTCCTCGCATTGAAACAGCTGTTTGTTACGTTATTTGAAATTTTATACATACAAATTAAAATTTCAAAAATCACTGCGCCAAGAAATTAATCACTTGAGATGTCAAAATCATCACTTGTATTGTTTGAATGTTGGTTATAAATTTTTTTTAAATCACACAATTTGTAATAAATTTGCAATAAATTTTATTTTTATTAAGCATTTTTTGATTTTTTTTTCTTGGGTCGATATGCTGAAAAAAATTTCAAAAATTGTTCCATACATTTTTTGCGTGTTTAGTTTTCAGGCGGCCTATATATTTACATTAGAAAAAAATAATTTTTAATAAGCTGTGTTGCCAATAGCAAAAAAGTAGGAAAAAATTTTCAAATCAAAGATAATTTTCATATATGCATAAATGCAGGTAACACTGAAATTATTTTAATTTAACAATACAAATGATAACGTAAAAGTCCAACGCAATGACGTAGTGATTTGTAAAATTCGATTTTTTTAACACTCGAGTTGGCGTTAGGAAATAAAGTGTAGGTGAGGCGTTGAACGCAGGGGACTAACAAAATTTGGACATTAATTTAAACGTTAAATTTCGATTGGAAATTAACAAACTTAATGGAAGTGGAACTTTCATAAATTTGGCTTAAGCTAAATGCAGGTACTTTCATGATCCATTCGTTATTTTTTTTAATTCAACTTCGCTAAATATTGGTGAACCTTAATAATTTTAAAATTTTTTCCTGAATTCAATTTAATTAACTTCATGTTTTATTACACACAAAATAGTCTAAAACTGGTATCTTTAAATATAAAGCTTCTTAAAAAAGCCCTCAGAGATTTGTGGGGAAATTCCCCCAAAAAGTACATAAAGTAAATTATTAAATAACTTTTCAATAGTTTCAGTAGTTATTTTTAAAATCTCGCTTTATTACTGAACAGTTTGTAACGTTAGATATTTTTTGTCAATTTTGTGCATAGGATCGCACGTTACCGCAGGTGCCCGCGGGAACCCAATCTTACCAGAAAGCGTTTCTTGTAACAAAAATTGTGTAAATGAAAGCTTTCATGAGAGAGTAACTGTGTGTCTCTTTTTACCAGAACTTACCCGTACTTTTTGTTTGGGTAAAATGGTGAAATTGTCATCACATCGGCTGCTGCTAATAAATTAGCCGTTTTGCATTGTTAAAAAAAAAATGAAAGTTAAATAAAAATTTACTATAAAGAACTTTTCCTTCTTAATAATGAAAAAACATTTAAAAATGTAAATAGATATTTGCCATTTCAAATATATTTATTAATTAACCCTCCGATGAGTGACAGTTCTGAACTTCACGGCCGTGTGAAAAGGTCCCTACGAACCTTTTTTGTAAATCATGTTTTTTTCATATAAAAATTTTTTTTTTGATTTTTTTTTGTTTTTATTGTTTATAACTAAATTCTACATACAAAAATAATTTTTTCAATTTTTTTAATTTTTTTTTTTTTTTTTTTTTTTTATTGAATTTTCTTAAGATTTTTTTTAATATGAATAAATTTGACGTTTATTATTGGGTGTGAAATGTGGTTTTGTGCGTTCGCAGAATTTTTTGCTTACTCTCATTTTATCAGACTTTACCCAAAATTACCTCGTACAGACCTATTGTTTAATTCAAAAATCTCTCAAAATAAAGTTTATTAATATAAAATCCAAACAAGACAAAAAAAATTTGCTGGCATTTAAAAGAAACATAAAAGGTTATGAAAAATATTTTTTCACGTTTACCTCGTACAGACCTATTGTTTAATTCAAAAATCTCTCAAAATAAAGTTAATTAATATAAAATCCAAACAAGACAAAAAAATTTGCTGGCATTTAAAAGAAACATAAAAGGTTATGAAAAATATTTTTTCACGTTTTTACTAAACATAACTGTCTATGCAGCAGCCTTTAAAAACAGTCAAAAGAGAACAAAGTTATGTTGGGAGTAAAATATGGACAAAATTAAAAGAGTATTGTTAATTAAAATATGTTGTAGAAATGTATTTTGTTAATATAATATATAAGTCTTTAAGACAATTTATTTTACCTCTTTTGTGCAACAATTAAGGCAATAAGTATGTTTGCGAACTCAAAAATTTGTACAAATTCATAAAAATTTGTAAAAGTTTTTACTGGAAGAGAGCTAAAATAGAGAGAAAAGTGACATTTTGGTGCAAGAGAACTTACTAGGTTTTACTGTATTCATTTTTGACAGTAAGAATTTGTAAGAAAAAAAAACAGCTGATTGTAAAAAAAATATAAAGAATTTGTCCAAACATATTAAATATTTTTTTTTAAAAGTAAAAAAAAATATATGTAAATATCAACTTATTTACGATGGAAGAAGTAAGATGGATGTCCGAAATGTTCGTGGACAACACCTCACATTTAATTTCGATTTTTTATTCATATTTTCCATATTGACCAGTTTAATTTTTTTGTTTGGTCAGCTAATCTTACAAATCAGCTAATTCTTACAAATTTTCCATATGTTTACTTTTTGTACATTTTTCTTTTTGGGAGTAAATTTTGTCTTACTCTCTGTAATTTTGGTATTGAGTAATTTTTACTAAACTTTACTGGAAAAGTACACAAACTAATTTATTAGATTAATAGTAATTTGTATAAGCAATAATAAAAAAAAAATAAAATCATAACCTGTTAAGTGCACACAATAGCGCGATAAAAATATTAAAATGCTTGTTGGGAAGTCAATACATTTGTCTACCAAATTTGGTCACGGAATCGATAAAGTGACATAAAATGGATTTAACAACTGTTACAAAATACAGTACTTTTTGTTAGTTGTTTTTTTAAAATAACTGTGATAAAAGTTGTTTTGTATTTTTCCTGTGTGTAATTAGCGGGGCAGCGACTTTCATGTACTAGAAAATCGAAAGTATGCAAAATGCACTTAAATATGCCCTTATAATAAAATATGCATTAATATCCAAAAAATAAAGGGTGTCCCAAGAAGAACGTAATTTTTAAATCTGGCAACATTCGAAGTGTCATTGTTTGACATTTGAACAATTGTTATTGTTTGCTAGTAGAAGGTACGAGGTTAGTAAAAATGGAGCGCTACACGAATGAACAACGTATTCTCATTGTGAAATTGTTTTACCAAAATGGTGAAAGTTTTGCGGCTACAGTTCGCAAATTGCGATCAATTTGGGGTCACAATAATGCTCCAAAAGAGTCAACTGTAAAGAGATTAATGGATAAATTTGCCGAAACTGGGTCTGTTAGTGATGTAAAGACAACAACGCGCCATCGACCAGGACGATCGACCGAAAATGTCGCAGCTGCACGTGATGATGTCGCTCAAACTCCATCCACCTCAATTCGACACCGAACTCAGCAAATTGGTGTCTCCAAATCCACTTTGCAGCGAATTTTGACGAAAGATTTGCATCTTCATGCATACAAAGTTCAATTGACTCAGGAACTGAAGCCAGCTGACCATGGACAGCGAAGGGAGTTCGTTAATTGGGTATTGGAGAGACAACATGAAAATGCTGATTTTGCCGATAAAATCATCTTCAGTGACGAGGCCCATTTTCATCTTGATGGCTTCGTCAATAGGCGGAATTGTCGCATTTGGGGTGAGGAAAATCCTCGAGTGATTCACGAGAAGCAAATGCATCCTCAACGTGTCACTGTGTGGTGTGGTTTTTGGGCTGGAGGAATTTTTTTTATGAAAATGAGGCAGGTCAAGCGCAAACAGTCAATGGTGTTCGGTATCGTGAAATGATAACCAGTTTTTTCTTGCCTAGAATTGAAGAAATGAATGTGGAGGGCATGTGGTTCCAACAAGACGGCGCCACATGTCATACAGCCAGAGAAACAATTCAATTGCTGCATCAGTCATTTCCCAGTCGTGTTATTTCGCGTTTTGGAGATCAGAATTGGCCGCCTAGATCGTGCGATTTAACACCATTAGATTTTTTTCTTTGGGGTTTTTTGAAGTCGATGGTTTACGCGAATAAGCCGACGACGACTCAAGCCTTAAAAGAGGAATTTGGACGCTGCATTAATAAAATACCGCAGCATTCATGCAAAACGGTCATTGAAAATTTCATTAAAAGATCGCGTGCATGCCAGCAAAGCCGCGGCGGCCATCTGCACGATATATTGTTCCATACATAACCTCATTCTGTCTACTTTACGATATAATAAAGTTTCACGATTTTTTTTTAAATATCTGTGTTTTATTTAAAATTTAAAAATTTCGTTCTTCTTGGGACACCCTTTATGCACTAAAAATCGAAAAATATGCATTAAAAATAGAAAAGTTTTTCGATTTATATAAAGCATTCGAGGAAGTTTGTTTAAAAATTAAATCCGATATTATTAAGTGTGGGACAATAGGATGCATCTTCTTGTAGCAAGTGCTATATCCAGTTTTAAAAATGTTTCCTTTAGTCTATTTTTAATTAAAACTTAATAAACTTTGTGTCAATCAAAACCTTCTTTGCGAAGAGGTGGGCCACACTCTTTAATTGTGAAAAAATCACATTTTAGCAAGTTGATTCAAAATTCTGGGTGTCTAAAATTTTCTACTTTTAGGCACCTACCAGAGCAAAAATATAATAAAATAAAAAATATTAATTTAAAGAAAATATGCATTAAAATGTAAAATATGCATTAACCCTTTCGCTCCTACTGGGATCATATGTCCCAGCAATGTTTCTTACTTCATAATTTAATGACGTAAAAAAACGAATGGAGCTTTGAAAGACTATTACATATCTGAAATTGAAGCTTGTGTAAGGAAAACGTTTTCGGAGGCTAGATGTAAAAGTCCTTCCCAATTAATAGATGAGCGCATGTCGAAATTCAAGGGCCGTTCCTTGCTAAAGCATTACATGCCAATGCAGCCTATAAAACGTGGAGTGAGAATGTGGCTGCTGTATAATGCTAAGACCGAAAATATTAATGACTTAAAAATTTATACTGGAAACAAAACTAACTCTGAGATCACCGGGACTCTTAGCTGTAAGATGGATGCTCTCTAAGAAAGTACAGATTAAGTTCAGATTTAGAGAAAACCATGAATTTCTGATTGTCCTTTGTTATTTATATAAATAAAAAGAAAAGTTTAAATTGATCAAAGTAATTTATTGCTTGTTTTAGCTTTCTTTTGGTATTTGTCATCAAAGTAAAAAAAACCCTAACAGATTTCGAAAAAAAAACTCAGGGGTGAAAGGGTTAAAAATCATTAAATATTGAAAATATGCATTTCAAAACTAAATATGCAAAAATATGCTTTTATAACAAAATATGAAAACATTTGCAACAACAATTCGATGTCATTTTGTTGCAAATTCCTTGATTAGAAAAAGAATTTGTTCAAAATCGTTTTTGAGCTATTGACTAAAAATATGCATTTGCATGAAAGTCGCTGCCCTCCTGGGAATTACAATTAAAATTATCACACCTTAAAAACAAATAATTTTTTTAAAATCAATTCGATTAAAATTTATATTTATTTAATTTAATTTTGATTTGATTAAATAAATAATTTTTTTATTTAAATTTTTTGCGAACTATAAATAATTTTTAGTTAAACTGATTTCATTAAAATAAAATCAATTCATTTGTTTATATCAAAAGAATTAACCAATATCTTTGAAGAAAATATTGATTGATAATAAAGTAGAAAAATAATTCAATTAACGTTGCCAAACGATTCCTTAAAAATTTAATCAGATTTAAAAATCTAATTGAATTATGTTTTTTTGAACTAAGGTGTTCGAAAAAAATTGAATAAAGTATATCCTGAAAAGAAGGCAGTGGATGATTTTTGCTCCGAATAAATAAAACAGCAGTACCAGAATTCAATGTTGCACAATAATAATTTTTATTTTTTTTTTCAATTATTTTTCTCTCATAAAACGTGTAAATTTTTGTTAACTGTAATTGTTAACTGTAATTGTTTGAATTTTAGAAATAAAAAAAAACACTTTTATTTAATATATTGTATTTTTTAAATATTTTTTATTTGTTCATTTTACATTTAAAATTAAAAAAAAAAAATAATAATAATAAAAAAAATTAAAATAATATTTGTTTTTCTTACAATAATAATATTCGGAGTTAAATATTAATTCCGACAAAAATATCGTGTTGGAAAATATGTAGTTGATAAACATTTTAAAATTTTTAAAAAAATATATGAAAATATTTATTAACTACTAATAATTACAAGCTATTTTTACAAAAATTTTGGGATTTGTTTTAACGGTTCAAAAAAAAAATTCTTTAATAAAACTCTTAAGTAATTAAACAAGAAAAATTTAAAAATTAATACTAAACGTAAACTGGTGTGAAATGGGAAACAACAAATTTAAAATGATTTTTTTTTTGAAGATTTACTTATAAATAAATAAAATTATACACACTAAATTACATTTAAGTCTAAAGCTATTTATTTGAATTTATTTTCATACAATTTTTAAGTAAATTAAGAAAATTTTTCATTATATACAATATATGTATATATTTAAAATATTTGTATATATTTAAGAGTGTTTGTTTTATTTTGATATTGTGATTAAAAGGAATGTTTATACTAATTTGTTAGTTTTTATTTTAAAAATATGATTTTTAGACCAAAATTTTGAAAATTTTTAATGATATAGTTTTTACTTTTGTTTCTTTTTTATTTATAAATGTTTAAATATATAAAAAAAAAATCTATTTATATTTACAAAAAAAAAAAAAATATTAATAATAATAAAATAAAAAATAATTTATTATAAAATATGTATAAGAAGGCACTTTATGTAAACTAATGACTAACTGGCTTCTTATTTAGGTTAATTAATTATAAAATTCTTATTTAGGTTAATTAATTATAAAAAAAATATATATATTCATTTATTTTATAATTAATTTAATTGTTTCATTCACCTTTTGTTATTAAGCGGCATTTTCTTTATTTTTCTTTCTCATGGTTAAATTTATCTTTGATTTCTCTGTTGTTTAGATTTTTCGTAATAATTTAAAATAAAATTTTTAATTTTATTTTAAATATATTTTCATATTCATATCGTATCTACAATTTATTTTAAAGTTCCTAATTTATAAGAATTTGCTTTTAGCTAACAATACATTTTGCTACAAACATCATTACAATTGTTGCCAATATTAAACCGTTAAAATTGTTACTGGTATTTTTTGTGGCACTGGACATATTTGAACGATCTGCGGTGGTTTCATCATTAGGTTGATGATCATCAAAGCCTATGAAAGAAATTGTAATAAGAGAAATTTATGATCAGAATTGTTTTTTTTTTTTTTTTTTGGTATAAATATTATTTAAAGCTTAAATTTTAAAGTGATTTTTAAAAATTATAAATAAAATAAATTGAAAATTGTAAAGAAATTAAGTTTAACGGATTGTTTATCAGAAAAATTGTAATTATAAAAAAAATAAATAATTAAAGTGAAACAATAACGCAAAATTTTTTAAAACATTAATTTGTATTTCTAAAATTTCGTTTTATACCAAAACAAAGCTTAAGTCATTTATTATATTTGGGCCTTAATAATTTTTTTTAAAAATTTATCTAAAAAATGATTAAAAAAAAACCGACAAGTCCTCACCGATTTTCCTGTATTCGTGCAATTAATAAGCGAATTCTTAAATATTTTTGATTAAACAACTTAATTCTACTTAAGTCCCTTCCTACTTCATCAAAATTTGTTGACAAATCAAACTAGAAACAAAATTCCATATTATTTTTTAGTTTCTATAAATTTTTTCATAAAAATTTAAATGAAAATGTTTTTTAGAAAATACAGTTTTTGAACTTAAAGCAATTTTATATTATTATTTTATAACATAAGAAACGTCATTGTGCTTGTTAAAAAATACACCTTATCACGTGTTTCATTGCTAAGGATAAAAATATATATTATAATGGGATTTTTGTTAAAGCTTTGCTTAGGGGCTCAGCTTTTCTAAAACTTCCCATTCTGATGAGATCATTTGTCAGCTCGAAGTACATGTTGTTTGGACATGAAAATATAATTTATTTTTTATAGGAATTGAATCAAAAATAAAAATTCTCTATCATATGTTAGTTCCTAAAGCCTATATAACATTTGCTTTGATTCAGTCGATTTGAAAATAATTTGATTGTATTTTAGTTGATGTTTTTTTCTACGATTTTCTTGTCAAAGTTTAGAAAATTAGGAAGTTTTAAGAAAAACGAAAAAAAAAATAAAAATTTTATCGGTTAATCGACATATTTTAATCGATTATTTGGGTCGAATAATTATTTGAATTTTAAATTATTTGTTTCGACATTAACCGATATGGAGGCGATAAATCGAGGAATCGGTTAATCGATTAACCATATTGTAAACACTAATTTTTACAGAATACAATACTGTGTTTCGCTTAATTTGTAGACTTTTTTTCCTGAAAAAGTGACAACGTGGTTAAGCAGCCGAGAAAGGAAAATTATACTCGTATGTATATAAAACATAATGAAATAAAATAATAAAAAGGGGGATACCCTACACCACAATACGATTTGGGTCATATTTAGGAAAGCGGATCTAATTTCTGACTCTTAATAAATGGGTGGAAAATTACGGTTCAATAAATGTAGTGAAAAATTCTGAATAAAATTTCTGAAAGAGTTTAATTGGCAAATAAAAAGTTCATTTAAGCCCAATTCTGAATGGACCTTTCTATGGGAGATAGGTCTGAGTATGGACCGATTCTAAGCCAATTCAATACGGTTCGTCGTTGTAACAAATTTTATACAAATATTTTAATATTTGCGATCTTTAGTTTGATTGAAATGTATACATGGCCACACGGATAAACCTAAAATTAAATATACTCAGATATTTATTCTGATTTCATTGATATTCTTAAAGGTGGGTCTAATATTTTGGACAGTTAGAAACATCATAATATCCTGACCGCCAAGAAATATGCATTACCTTACACATTGTTACAAATTGTTGTTTCTATTTATACTCTACACCAAAATAATCTCCTTGGATTTCCATTGAAATCTCGGGATTTCAAATTTAAAAAAGCAGTCAAATGATAACTAAATAGTTGGTTCAACTAATTTGTTTAATGGAATAAGGAATACTGAAATTTTAAAGTGATCGTAGAGGGGTTAAATATTGTTGTATATGTTTAACCCACTCATTTTTTAAATAAGTACTTACTTAACTATACGTATACTTATTTTTTGTAACGATGTCAAAGATTACTCATACGTCTGGCGGTGATGAGGTGAATTAGAACAAAATATAAAATGTTTTTAAATCGATTTTTTTTTTGCTTAAATTACTTTTTTACTTTCAGACCATATTTTCATGCCATACTTTTTAGTTAACGATAACGTTATAGAATTGTTTAGAGCTAAATGAAAAATAAATGATTTCTTAAATACTCAAATTTGCTGTCATCTTTTTTATTAATAGATATTATATCCAGAATTTTTTTTGTATGGTGACTTATGGTGTTATTCCGTATTTATATCAAAATATGCAACTCTACCATATTTAGGATATTGAGAGTCATCTAATGTTTTATTTTTTTAAAGGTATATACCTTAATATAATTTGACAAATTTTCACGTAGTTACAGAATAACCCCATTCCAGTGAAATTTTATGTAACGCAATTTTTTTATACAAACTTACCCCATAAAATACGGACTTGTGGAACATTTTGGGTCAAGTCTGAATAAGTACAAAATAAACCCTTAAACGCATTTTAATTTTTAAATTATTTCTCGATTTGAAGTTGAATTTTGAGCATTGGTGTATTTAGAGACTTATAGTAAAATTTTATGCCAAATATTTTCGTGGAACATTTTAACCCGTTATATCCCCCTGCACTGAGGAGTTAGAGGGTTAAAAGGTTTCGCAAAAATGTTTCTAGTAACTTGTTTACATAAATCTGCTAAACATATTTTATACCTTATTTCTTATGCAAAAAAAATGCAAACAACTAAATTGAAGTCTATCGGACTGCAACACAGTTTATTATTTCTCTATTTGATTTAATAAAAGAAAATTGATAAGTATAAAAACTTTTTCAAATAAATGTCATCATTTGTTATCATCGAATCAATTCAAGAATTGACTATGACTTTGTTATTCATATTTTTAATGGAATGAATTTAAAAAATGTTGTTTGCTGTGAAGTGATTTGAAAGATTTTATTATGAAAATTTTAACTGTGGAAAATGAAGACTTTCAGAAAACTTTCGATTGATTACTGAAATTATTGAAAAATAATTAACACGAGGAGCCTCGAATTTTAAATTAAGAATAAAAAGAGATATGCAATATTGGTTAATATTTTTTAAAAATATTAGGAAACAGAAAATGTGAATTTAATTTAAAACATAAATATCTTTGAAAATTAAAAAAAAATAAAAAAATTGTAATTGCGTTGTTCACTTAGTTTTTTTAATTAGCATATCCTTTGAAAGTTCTAAATAAAAAGGGAAACAAGAAAAAAAAATAAAAGCAGTGCAATCAATTTTATTATGGCTGATCTCCGGTTTCACATGACTGTATGTATTTTTTCCTTTCGCATTAAGACCCGGTTTAAGAATTTTTAAGAAAATTGTAGCTTAAAATATGTATTCCCTGGAGTATGTTAGAGCTAATGCATTGAATTTTCTTAAAAAACGTGGAATTTAAACCAGTAACGTGGTAAAAATGGTTGTTCAAAGAGGAATATTCTTAACCTATCCAAACAGCGTTTGTCAGAAATCTGAAATATAAAATATATGTTCTCTGGGGAACAGGCTAATTCACTGAAATGTTACTTTTTAAAACTTTCGCCAGAAACGAGATGAAATAGGAGAAAAGTCTCCCCTTGACCCATTATATTTGGATTATGTTGTTCCTGGAGTATGGAATAATCATATCATACGTTTTTAAATATTTCCTACACTCACAATATTATTTCGTTAAAAATAATCTAAAATACATATTAAATTAATAGAAAATACAATCAAAAAGAGGACTACTGATTTTTCATTATATTTAGCCCATTTCGTTGTTCATTTTCAATCATTGTTTAATAATCGACAAAAGTAGTAATAACAATAGAGAGTTGTTTAAAATAACCATAAATTTTTAACTTAAAAAAAGTAGAAAAAAACGATTTTTGGGTTTGTTTTTTAAATTGAAATTTTTTTTTATTTGTATGAAATTTTACAAAACAACACACACAGACGTATATATTTTTTTTATTTTCTTGTGTGTATCTATATTTGAATAATTTCTTGTAATTTTTATTGAAATAATTTTGTATATATACAAACTATTTTGGTAAAAAAACAAATAAGAATTATATCAATTTGAATTTTTAAAAACAGAAAACATAAAATTTTACATTTAACAGAAAATATCAACTCCTACTGAATGTCTGTAAATTTTTATAGTTTGTTTTTTGAATGACTGATTCAAATAGTTAAAAAATATATTTCTATGAATTTTAATTGATTCTTCTTTTAAAAACGAACTTTACGTATTACTTTTTAAATAAACTACAGTCGGTAACGGAAAATATATTGTGAGTGTAGGAAAACGATTAAATACACTCATCAATAAAAATCTGTAATGGCAACTAAAGATTTTGTTGTTATTACGGGCAATTTTGCTAATTTGAGCTCAGCGGTATTTTTGGCCAATCTTAGCAACACATGTCTGCTGACGTGTAGTACAATGAAATTTGTAAAAAAAAATTAGCTGCCGCTACTTAATTTTAGTAAACTTTTTGTAAAGTGGAATTTAAAATCTGTTTTCTAAAATCAGCAAAAACATTTACTAAGTATTATTAATATTAGTACAAAATTTCAATTTTTTATTTTATTTATATTTTTTCAAAAATTATTTTAGATAAAATTAAAAAAAAAAAAAATATATTAAAGGCTTAAAAATTTTAAAAACATAAAAAATTATTCATTTTGTTTTGATTCGGTAATTTCTATTTAAAAAAAAAAAAAAAATTTAGTCAATTTTGTTTTTGCTTTTAAGTTCAAATTTTAATTTTTTTAGGGCTGATTTTTAGAACTAAAAAAAAAAATTTTGTGCTATTTTAAGTGGATGTCCTATATTTAGACATGAGTGAGTATCTTTACTTCACTCAGGTGTAAGTTTAATTATAAATAACATTTCCTTCAATATCCACTTTTTCAAAATTAGTAAATTTTTTTTTCCAATTTTAGCAAATCGATTTTCAAAAATTTATAAAATGATTTCTGAAATTAACAAGAAAAATTTTTAAATATTCTGTAAAAATTCTATAATTTGTAAAATGTAAATAGCAAAAAGATTTGCTAAATAATAATTTTTTCTTTTTACTCAAAATCAGTACAAAAATAGTAAAGTGGGATTGAAAACCGTTTACAATTTTTTTAAAGGAGAGAAAATTGCCGACCTTAACCGTTTTGGCTAAAACCTTAAATTTAAAGAATGAGTGGAATTGAAACACTAAACATTTCCCAAATGAAATAAAATAGGGAACGTATATTAAGCTAAAAATCTGAAACTTGAAATATCAAAAGTCCACTACAAAAAGAAAAATCTACAGAAAAAAGGATTTAATTTGTTTTTTTAAATATATTTTGATAACGAAGTATAGGGATTTAATGTTAGTAGTTCTAAAAAATTTTAAATTTTTAAATTGTAACACGTTTAAAGTTCATTGATCTTAAGAAAGAACCACAGTACGTATAATTAATATAATATTTATCATACGCTTAAGTGTATGCAACAAGAAATTTTAGCCTTAATGCTTCCAATGTAAACCGAAAGTTTACTAGAAGTTATACAAATCACATTAAGAGATCTTAAAAGTTAGCTTGAATTTTAATGTTATGGCGTTCAATTTTTATGTTTTATTCTCTTGAGAAGTTTTCTGTTAAAAATTATCAAAATCGATGCAGCAGTTTAAAAGTTACGAGTGAAAATTTGAGAACAATATAAAATTGTACATTTTAGCAAAACATTGCAATACAAATTTTTTTCCTATTCTCACAACTTTCAAATCACGAAATTAATTTTGATAATTTTTAACATTAAATTGTTAAGAACAAACTCAGGGTTTGGCTGTTTGGGATTTTTCTTTTGGCAATAGTGTACTTTCATTAAGTATTGGAACCATTGAGGCGGTGGCCCAAAATTTGTTGCATAGTGTTAAAAATAATACATATTAACACAAATAATTTAGTATAAATTTAGTAAACCAAAATCCTTAGAATTGTAAACAAATTCTGATGTATTTTTACACTGTGTAATAAAAATAATCATGCAAAACAAAAAAAAAAAAAAAAAAAAAAACAGAAATAATAAATTAGTTAAAAATTATATATAAGATATAAATATAAGATCTCATGATAAACAATCCAATTAAACAAAAATTTATAATAATAAATATATAAAAATAAAAAATTATTTCAAATAACAAAATAAAATATTTTTACACTAAACCGAACTTGTCGTTGTTTTTAGCTAAAATAAAAATTATAATAAAAATTAAAACGTACTTTTTTGGATTTTAAAAGCGTTGGTTGCAGTTGTTCATTTTTATTTGGCAAACTTATGGCAAATTTTGTTGGCAGCAACTGTTTTCTTATTGAAATGCGATTAGTGCATTTTGAGAAAATTTGCTAGCTCAGGCAGCGGTTTATATTGATTATGATGGGGACACAATTTTTACACGGGACACATAACAATAAACACTTTTAAAAGGTTGAGTTTTGATTTGGTTTGTTTCAATGATGGATGGACAACACATTTTTTGTTTATATTTAAACATGAACAGTAAAAATTATGAATGATTAATAATTTTTCTTTCTTAATTTATATATTTAGTTTAAACAAAAAATATCACGTTTATTATTTTTTTTTTTTATTTATTTTTAAAATTAGTTTTTCTTTCGAGGCGTATTTAGTAGTTAAAACCATGAACGTGCTATATTCCACATCCAGCCGGGCGCAAATCTTCGATCAGTATTATTTACATCTTTATTAACACCATTGCTAACATCTGGTTTTTTTATTTTTAGTTTTTTTTTTTGAAAATCATTAACAAATCGTTTAAAAGTCGTTATGTTTTTTTTTAAATAAAAAAGAAAATAAAATTGTGTTTTTTAAAAAAATTAAAAAAAAAAATACAAAATTTAAGAAAAGTTTTTCAATACAAACAAAACTAACATTTAATTAAGCGTGCCGAGGATTTTACATCAATTTTTATACATTCTATATAACAAAAAAAAAAAAACTAAACATTGAAAGGAAAAATTTGGTTTTAAATACTACTCAAAACACTACTAAATATTAAAAGCCAATTTCACAATTTTTAAAGTAAAATATTCAAAGTTTTATAATAATTTCAAATAAAATGTTAAAAAAAACATTTAAGTTTAAGTCAAGAGTAAAACATTATTGATAATTAATTGTGAAAATAGGCCTTAGGCATTAGAGACTTGAGGACAGAGAGAGAGAGAGAGAGAGAGAGAGAGAGAGAAAGAAAGACAGCAGTAGGAAAAGCTTTTTGTTTACAACTACTTTTTACGAGTATAATACTTTAAAGAAAACTATGTTGGTTTAAAATTATCTCTTTGCTCTACGTTGAAAATTTTTTTTTGTTCGAAGCTTTTAAGTTTAAGCATTTTAATGCATGTGGTAAGTTTATGTAAGTGTATGTGTTTTTTCTTTTATTTAAAATTGTATTTGTATGTGTTTGTGTGAAGAAATTTATCCACGTTTTCGTACGCCTGTAAATATGCAGTTTATATAAAAAAAAATATTATTTTTAAGCTTTTGTTTTAAATTTTCATTAAAAACATTAACATGCATTTTATTAAACATTTAAAACGACTACTATTAAAAAAATGAAAGGTTCATTAAATAACTAGTAATATTAGTAGACATTTTGATTTTTTTTGGGCTAAATTAAATTTTAAAATTTTCTTTCAAAAATATTTTTGAGACAAACATTTTATTTAAAAATTTTAAAAATATGCTTGTGGTAAAGATATATACATTTTGTGAAAATTAAAAAAAAAACCAAATAAATCTATTCTGAATTCAACTTGATTTTTGGTATCTAGCGCCAATAATTCTGAAAATTTATGTTTTAGTCATATCTGAGGTGTATTAGCGTTGACATTTATTTTGAGTTTTATTTATTAGGAAATCTGGTTGAAATTGCTATTATTGATACTTTTTTAAGACACTTTTGAAAATAATAGTATTTGGAAAATTGCACAATGTTGAAATGATCTATTATTTGTAAAAAAAAACATATAGAAAAACCATATTACTTTCATATTCAATTTACACTATACCGAAATCTGTTTTAAAATCGAGTTAAATCTAGTTTCAAATAACCACTTAGAGATTTGACAGCTAAGATGGATTTTGATTGTTGTAAGGTCTGTACGAGGTAATTTTGGGTAAAGTCTGGTAAAATGAGAGTAAGCAAAAAATTCTCTCACAAAACCATAAAAATGCCCAAAATACTGCGAACGCACAAAACCACATTTCATACCCAAAAATAAACGTCAAATTTATTTATATTAAAAAACAGCTTAATTAATAAATTAAAGAAAGAAAGTTCTTTATAGTAAATTTTTATTTAACTTTAAACAAAAAGTACGGGTAAGTTCTGGTAAAATGAGAAACACAATTACTCTCTCATAAACGCTCTAATTTACTCACTTTTTGTTACAAGAAACGCTTTTTGGTAAGATTGGGTTCCTGCGGGCACCCGCGGTAACGTACCTCGAACACACCTATTATTTGTTTACATTTTTTCTTAAGGTGATGCCAGATTTTCACAATATTTTTATACATAAATATAGGGAGTTTTTTTTAAACTTTTATTTAAAATAAAACACGAACTTACGAAATAAAAAAAAACCTTTTTATTTCAATTGAAATTAATTATTTAAATTCTTAAGTCTCATCATTAAAATTCATTCTCCTGTATGGACCAATTTATGAGCAAAAGTGGTGAAAATTTGTATGTTTTTTAGACTGTTAATGGCGTAATTTTTTTACTGCCCTACATTTGCAATCTGAATAAATTGTCAAGTGGAAGTTATTTTTTATGAAGATAATTTTTATTTGTTAAAAATTATCTGAAAAATCATTTTATTATGATGGGAAAAATAAATTTTTGGCTGTCACTTTTAGCCAAATAAAAAATTGCTCCTTCCGTATGCGCTTTAGAAAAAAGGTGGTTCCAGTATACATGTGTCCAATTTTTTTTTAATACTAAATGCCAAATTATAAGCTATCACATAAGAATTTAAAATAAATCATTTTAAAATAAATTTTAAATGAGACTTTTTGTGTTTTACTTTAAATAAAAGTTCTCAACCTCTAAAAAAACACCCTATATAGAAATAATTATGAAACTGGATTTTCTGAAAATTCGGTTATGTAAAAACTGGTTTTCAATCCATTTATGATCTAAATTTTTGCCGAACAAGACTTCGAGTATTAGTGAATTCGAAGCAAAAGTGTTTATTTTAGCACACTTGTTTGTGTAAAAAGAAATGTATTTATACCAAAAAAAAAAATGTATATGTACTTTAAATATTAAAAAGAATAAGTTCGTTTTTCTTTCTCGAAATGGTCGTATTTTTAAAAGATTAAAATCATGAAATGCAATTAAAATAATTAATTTTTTTCAGTTTTTTTTTTTTTGATAAAATATGTCATATTTTTAGTACCATTTGAAAAAAAAAAATAAATAAAATTTTGAAGAACGACAACACTTTTGTAGACAGATTACCAAATTTATTTAATATTCCCTTAAGAAAAATGTACTTGATTTTAAGCATATTTATTTTTTTTTTGGAAATATTTTTAGTACAAAATACATATGTTTTATAGTATCTTCTTTTAGTAAAAAAGTGCACTATTTTTTTCATGGAAAGATTAACCATTTTATTTAAAAAACTCTTAAGAAAAATGTACTAACTACATAATTTTTAAAAATGGAAATATTTTTAGTACAATAAACAGAGGTTTATAGTATTTTCTTTTTTAAACGATAGTTTTAGTACAAATATGTTTTCCTAAAAACTATAAGTGCATATTTGAAAATGCAGCCTATCTACTTTAAAAAGAAACCAATTTTTTTAAGTATATTTTTGAAAAATTTAAGCAAATTTTTAGCACACGATGAATATTTTTGTCTTTCGATTTTTTTTTTCTAAGAAAATTTCAAAGAACAACAAAAATGATATTTTAGAACTCCCCATAGCAAACAAATTTTTGGTAAATTATTGAAATTTTTTAGTACCAAATAAAAGTTATCGATGATTTTACATTTTCTAATACTTCAGTATTTTTTTTTTTTTTTTCATTTTAGAAGAATAAGCTACCTGTTTTTTAAGAACATTTTTAGAAAGTATTCTTAAATTTTTTATTACACGACAGATATTTTTTGAAGTATTTTTAGTACACATTTGAAAAACCTAGTAGGGTCCTTTCTAGATTTCAAAAATATTTTTTTAGTACATCTTCAAAAATTTATTTTTTTTTAGTACATGACTGATATTATTTAGTTTACTATTCTAAGTAGTGAATGGGTATTTAAAAATTTCGTATTTTCTTTTAGTACATGATTAAAAGTATTTCCATTAAAATTAGTACATTTTCAGAACGGTTAAAATGAATTTTTTGTAGAACTTCTTTTAAAAATAGAAGTAATATTTTTTAGTACACCAAAAGATTTTATAACTTTAATATTTTTTCGTTTACTATTAATACAATTATGGTAAAGTTCAGCAGAGAACTATTTTTAGTACTTTTGGGTTCCTATATTAATGTTAATAGATCTTTTCGACTGTACATACAATACGTGTTCTCTGTACATTTTCAAAGAATGTCTTAATTTTTTTTAGTACACAACTATTATATTTTTATTATTACTATTAGCACGCTTTTGAAAACGTTTGGTAGGAATATTTTTTAAGTACTTATTCAAAAACAGAAGTAAACTTTTATAATACTTTTTAAAAAAATGCCTTCAACTTTTTTAACCCATTTCCAGACATGCGAATTTTTTGAAAATTTTTAGTTCGACCGTGTGCTATGTTCAGATCCTATTGTGGCGGGGTATATTGTGCAGACAGGGCTTAAAAAGTCTGTAACCAACTCTCTTCCCTCCAGGGCAGATACAATGGCCATCCCGCCCCGCCCCGCACTTTTTATGTTTTTTAGAAGTTAGACATTACATCAACCTCCTTCAATTAAATTTTGTATCAAAGAAAATTATTCTATATCGGGTTAATAAATTTTAAATATTATTGTATTTCTTTCATGCACTTTAAAAAAAAAAAAAAAACTTAAAATGTTTTTAGTACATTTTGGAAATAATATTTCTAAAGAACTACTAATTTTGGTAAATAAAATAATTTTTAATTAAATTTGATATTTTTAAAACTCTTTTAAATATCAGAATAAACTATTTTTGATTTAAGGTGTTAGCCACCTAAACTAAAAATGAATTTATAAAAAGTTTTGAAATTTCTTTAAAAAATATTTTTAAGAACATGTATTTAAAGTATTGAAATTAAATTTTAAAAAGTTGACCTCTACACGAGACATAAAATTTATGTTTAAACCTGAAAAAACATATGCAAAGTAACAACAATTTTTTTTACATGTTTAAAAATTAGTTTTATGTCTCGTGTAGACGCCAAGTTAAATCCGTATTACTATACGCTGACACGGGGTTGCTGGTTTTAAGAGAAAATATACGGCATAGCGAAAAGCTGTTTACTAAAAAAAATAAGTAAAAACTGTCGATAAATTTAAAAGTTATGGGTCCAAATAATAAAACACTTTTAAAATGTTCTACACCAAATGTTAAATTTTCATGTCATATCTTTGTAATACTATAATTTTTAAAAAAATTAACAATTTACACAAATATCAAATTGAAATTAATTTTTTTATAAAATTCTTCATCTTTTACATATTTACCACAAACATATTTAATTATTTAACTGATTCATATTTCGAATTTTTGTGAAAGAAAATTTTCACAGAAGAGAAGAACTTTCATTATGGCTTACGGGTAATTGAAAAAGAAGTCATTGTCGCTTACATTGACAATATCACATAATGAAATCAAAATGTTAACTATTAAAATCATTGTATAACAATAATTGCTTTGTTGTAATATTTAGTACCAAAAATGTTTGCTGGGATATCACGTAATAATTAGTGATTATTAAATGTTTTTTAGGTTAGTTACAAATTTTTTTTTTTTGGTGAATGAATTAAAATTTTTATTTAATTTCAGTGCCCTTTACACCGACAAAACAATTTTAAATGAACCTTTCTATTTTTTTTATGTGTAAAAACAAAACTCAAATGGGAATTGTAAGGCGTGCAATCGAATTATTTAGGAACCCATGCAAATTTTGTTTATTTTTTTTTGTAGACTTTAAACCAATTTTTTTTTTTAATTATATAAAATTTAAAACATGCATATTTCTTTTAATAATATATTGTAGTAATAAATTTTCTTCTAGTGTATGCCAAAAAATTTGTGAGGTGTATTAAGTGTTTGTAATATTTTGTAAAAAAAAGTGGACAACGCAACATTAAACATTAAATTTTTGATCAAAAGGGGTGAACTAAATAAAAAACAATTATATATAAACAAATATTGGTAATACATTTTGAAAAAAAGGGAACAACAAAAAACTACGTTCAGGTTTAGTGTAAAAATTTAGAATAAACTAAAAAGGTGGGGAAAAATACATAAAAATATTTATCAAAAAAAAAAGAGTGTATAAATTAAAAATGAATAAAATTATAATTAAGAATTACAGAACTAAAAGAATATACAAGGTGCTACGAAAGAAAATCATTGAGAAAATAAATTAATATAAAAAATTAGAAAATTAGTAAAATATGTAATTTTTTTAAAGGATTTTTATATACAAACTAAGTATGTACTACCAGCAAAATTGTTAGTTATTAGAGCATTTTTTTTTTAAATTCTTTTTTTGGTTAGCTTCAAATTTAGTTCCATTTCATGCTTTCTTATGTATTAAGTTAGTTACAATTTTCATTAATTTGTTTTTGTAAATATAATATCCAATTCAGGTTAGTGAAACCGACCAGAGTTAACCAAAAATATTTTCATTTCGGTTTTTTTTTTGAGTATAATAAGGCTTTTGATTATTTTTAATTGTTAAAAAAAAAATTTATAAAAATCAAATTTGATTAACAAAAATTAGTAAATTATTTTGTTTTTTAGGTTCCTTTTGCTTAGCTTGGGAAATTAAAAATAATTTAATTAGATTGTGTATTATTTTTTTGTTTTTTTTTTATATGGTATGCTAAATTATGTATTATTATAGTTTTAAATTTAATTAGTTAATTTGTTTTTGTTAGTGTATAACTTAATATTAAATATTTTAAAACAAATATGGAAGTGCAAAATAATATTAAGTTTTTTAGTGAGTTAAAAAAAACACAATTTAGAATATAAATATATTTTGTTAAATTTTGTTAAAACATTTTGTAATTTTTTATTAAATTTTACTTAGGTACATATGTCACAGAATTTGTTCGGACCTAATTTAATGTCAGAGTTACTGTCCCAATGAATTTAAATGATATTCAATGATATTCCACTCACTGATCTTACAAAAATTGAACTCCTATATTTGGAGCCATTTATTATAGGCACATAACTTTTATGTTCTGTGCACAGATTCTACCCTGTCGACCGCAAAACCATTTGTATTGGTCAACCGGTAATTATAGTCTAGACCGCAAGCCCAGGTAGACCGGGTGTAAGTAATTTTTAGAAATAGAAACTTTCTTTTAGTATATTTAAAGCAAATTTGCCAAAATCATAAAAATCATAAATTTTATAATATTCGATACCAGAGTATACTCGCCAAAAAAAGTTTGTAATGGCAACTAAAAATTTTGCTTTTATTACGGGAAATTTTGCTAATTTGAGCCCAGCGGTATTTTTTGCTAATCTTAACAACACATGTCTGCTGACGTGTAGTACAATGAAATTAGTAGAAAATATTAGTAACCGCTATTAAATTTTTGTAAACATTTTATAAAATGGAGTTTAAAATCGGTTTGCTAAAATCAGCAAAAAAAATTTGGAATTTATTTTTTTTATTGAGCAACAATTTTTTTTTATTATATTTGTTTTTTTTTTAATATTTAAAAAAAAATTAAAAAAAAAAATCAAATGCTTAAACATTGTAAAAATATAAACGAATTTATCATTTTATTTTAATTTGCTAATTACTGTTTTGAAAAATATTTTTAGTCAATTTTCGGTTTCTTCACTTCCGATTCCTTTTTTTTTAGTCTATGTAACATTTTCAGACAATTTAAGTTTGTAAGTGTAAGTTTTAATTATTAGAAATAATATTTCCTTCAATATCCACTTTTTTAAAATTAGTTAATTTTTTTTTTGCTAATTTTAGCAAATCGGGTTTCAAAAATTTGTATAATGATTTCTGAAATTAGCAACAAAAATTTGTAAATATGCTGTAAAACTTCTGTAATTTGTAAAATATAAATAGCAAAAAGATTTGCTAAATAATAATCTTTTACTAAAAATCAGTAAAAAAAATCGTGGGACTGAAAACCGTTTACAAATTTTTTCTACAAACTTTTTTTCTGGGTGTAAAATTTATCAAATCAAAATAGATCTTAAAATTGGGGACTAAATTGAGATCTAATTATATCTAGATAGATCTGGCTCACCATAACATATATAATCAGACCCAAGTTGCTCTATGTCCATAATCAGATTTAATAAAAACTAAGAAATTAAAAGACACTTTTACCTTTATTATTGTATACATTTTATTATTGTATACATCTTAAAAACCGCTCTAACGGCTAAGTCTTGGTACTAGATCCGGTATCAGATATGAACAGTTCTGCTAATACTTGACCACAAAAATCGGCATTAGATCTGGCCATAAAGTGTATCACATATGCTATATCGGATCACATATGATTAGATCAACAAATCTAATTAGATTCCATCACATCTAAACAAAACTGATCACATTTAATCTTCTTTACATGGATATCCATAAATTTAGTTTATTAATATTACCCAATTAAATCTTTTACTATGTACAAGGTGGCGCAAAAGTAATCCTCCTATCAGAAAATGCTATAAATTTTGCGATTGGCCCCTAATGTCAGTTCTGTTTTGACATTTGTGTAGTAAACACATGCGAAATACACGTTAATAAACAATGTTACGCTACACTGCTCCAGAACGCGGAATATTGGTGACTATTTATTTGAGCAATAATGAAGATGATTTTTCATCAAAAATAATCATGTGTGATGAGGCCCATTTTCATCTTAGCGGGCACGTAAATAAGCAAAATTTACGCTTCTGGGGCACTGAAAATCCGCGTGTAACCCACGAAGAGCCATTACACCCGCTCAAAGTCACTGTATGGTGTGCTGTTTTCGCTGGAGGAGTCATCGGACCTTTTTTCTTCGAAGACGTCGCGGGCCAAACGGTTACTGTGAATGGTGAGCGCTACAGAGCAATGATCAACGAGTTCTTTTTGCCGCAACTTGATGAATTGGGATTGGAAAACATATGGTTCCAACAGGACGGTGCAACGCCACACACTGCACGTGCCACAACCGATATGCTGAAGGATGCATTTCCCGGGCGCCTAATCTCCCGTTTTGGCGATTTGCACTGGCCAGCAAGATCGCCTGATTTGACCGCTCCAGACTTCTTTTTGTGGGGCTTTTTGAAGTCGCGGGTTTATGTCAACAAGCCTCAGACTCTTGCAGCTCTTAAAGACAATATCCGTCAAGAATGTGAGGACCTATCGCCGGAAGTTTTGGCCAAAGTGATGGAAAATGCCATAAAAAGGGCTCAAATTACAATCAACTGTGGCGGTGGCCATTTACATGACATCATATTCTCGACTTGATGTAAAAAAAAATTAAAAGACCAAATAAAAATAATCCACAAGAAGAATCAAAGTTTTTCATTTTTTTTTTAATTACAGCCAAAAAACATCGAAAGGTTATTTTTGTGCCACCCTGTATAAGATCCAACTAAAATATGGTTGGAAACAATTATACAGAATCATGTAAATAAATTTATCCAGTTATGTATAAAATTGAGTTATCCCTTTTGATCTCAAATTTTCAGATCTAATTGGATCGTATGGTGATTTTTTTTCGTAGATTGTTGTGCTATGACTTCGATAGGGCCAAAACCGTTGTCCGTTTTTATTTATTTCACTTACGTGTCTATTCCTACGAAAAACTATGTGACTCTAGTTGTATCTGTATTATTCTTGTGTTTGTTGTTGCAAAGTTACAATAAACTATGTTTAATCAATTTTTTGTTTAAAATATACAAAACAATTATTGAAAATATTTTAATATTGAAAAAAAAATTAATTTTTTTTTTGTATTTATTTGCTGTTTTGTTAAGATAGTCTTGACAGTCTCAACTCGTTACAAGTAAGAATAGGCACGTTAGTTATCTGGATACAAGCAATAATTTAAAACCCTATTTCTGTGTAGACGTATTTGGGCAGAGCTTCAAAAGAAATTATTCAATTTGAATTGAATTCACTCAATAATGAATGCAGATTTAAAAAATATTTCCATACCATTGCATTAAATAATTGCGTAATTCATTAGCTTCTGTTCCAAAGCTTTTAATTGAATATAATTTATTCTTATTCTGAATTCATTCCTAATTAACTTACAATCAACTTCATATATTAGTTTATTTTATATTAATTGGAATCTGTTACAAAATAGCTGAACAAAGTGTTTTTTCATTTAATTTGCAATATAAAAAGTGTTGCCAGATGAAAGTTACTATATCCCTTAAAGGTTTATATTCAAGATATCAACATCAATATAAGGCACAAATCTAAAACTAAATGCTAGTAAAAACTATTTTTATACCCTCCATCATATATGGTGAGGGTATACATCAGTTTGTCATTCCGTTTGTAACATGTCGAAATATAGGTCTAAGACCCCATAAAGTATATATATTCGTGATCCTTACGCTAGCGGGGGTGCCTTTTTTTACCCATATTATTGTACATCCTCCCGAGCAGTTTGGTTTAAAAATGAGCAAAATCGGTCCAGCGGTTAAAAAGTTATGGGTGAAAATGTAAAGATACCTCTAAATTTTCCATACAAATTGGTGTATTTTAGTACAATTTCATAGCAGCGACTGTTATATAATATATTTTCTCATATTTTTTCACCAATCGCTTAGAAATGAATAATATTTTGTATTCACCTCAAATATTTTTCACCTCAAAAAATTTTTTTCACCACAAATTTTTTTTTTCACGTAAAAAAATTCGTTTACGCATCCAAAAAAGTTTTTCACCTCAAAAAATTTTTTCCACCTCCATAGTTTTACTTCAAAAATTTTTTACATTTTTTGTATCAAAAACAACAAAGAACATTGGTGGAGGATATTTAAAGATTCGGCACAGCCGAATTTAAGCCTTTTTTACTTGTTTGATCCACAAATTTGTACAGAATTAATATTTTTATTTAATTTTAACCAAAATCTTTTTTAACAAAAATGCTGGTTAAACAGCCAACAAATTTTACGATGCTGCTAAATAATGATTCATAACAGAACCTTTAATATGATAAAAGTATCATTATTCTTATTTAAAATAATTTATATGTAACACATATTTTTCAGAATTTTGTTGTCAAAAATTTTAATTTTTTGAACGAAATATCAACCTACCAAATAAAAATTATTAAAGGCACTCAGGATTGAGGGAACCAATACTAAAACAAAAAAATAAATGTATAATCTAGGGGTTTCCTCACATTTCGATGAAATTTTTACCAATATGGGACAAAACTAAGAAGCCTATCGGCCTAGTTAATATTTGGGGGTGAAAATGTGTTACACAAAAAAAAAAAAAAAACAATAAAAAAAACAAGATCACCCAAATATCTTAAACTAGGTCTAAAATTCTTAATATTTGGAGAAATACCCATACCCCTCACACAAAGTTGGACCGAAGTTAAAAGCCTCAATTTGGCCTAAATCCCTATCTGGCAACGCTGACACACAGCATAATTTAGAGGTACAAATGATTATTTTAATCTATTGCAAAATGAATGAAAGAAAATAATTCAGCTAATTTGTTAATCAATTGATTTAAAAAGATGATTTTTTTTTTTATAGATTTTAGATATGAATGACTAATATACTACATATAAAAGAATTCGTGTAAAAAACATTCAAATGAATCCAGTGAATTAATTCGTAGTGAGGAGTTTAAGAGAATGATATATTAATAACATCTAACTCAAATTTCAAAAGTGAGTTAAAGAATGAATTCATTCGAAGCTCTGGCTTGCTGGCAGTTCGAATAAATTTGGGAAATGAAATTCGCATGGTAATTGTCCTTTTTTTGTTATAATAGTTTAGTGTTTAAGAAAAAAAAACGTTATTAAATATTTTGTTAGAATTGTTTAATTTTGTTATTAGTACTTATTAAATATATTGTGAATTTATTTTAATTAAAATTTTAAAATTTTGAAAGGCCATTCCGTTAGTATGTTATTTATCCCATTTATGAACTAATAATAAGACTTACCCTTTTAAGGAAAAAATTTATTAATTTTTCTTTTACTGATTTTAATAATATTGATATAAATTTTACCCAAAACCTTATGAAACATAATTGAAATTCTTTATCACATTGCCAAAAATGTAAAAAGACATTGCAGCAGATTATTGAATCATGAAAAAATTTTAAAGAGAATTTGAACAAAACTAAGCATAAAATATACAAGATGTTTTTCCCAAATTTGTGGGAAAATTTTAATTTTTCATTGAGAATTTTAAAATTTATTAAAGATCTAAATTATCTTCTGTGGTTATTTAATTTTAATAATTAATACTTTAATTAATTTAAATTATTCCTAAAATTTTCTGTTAATTTTGTTTAAATATCTCTAAAATTTCTTTAAACATAAGAAAAATTAATAAAATTTTTGTCAATATTTACCAAAAGCAAGTACAATTTTTTTATAAGAAAAGAAAATGTAAAGGAAATATTAAAAATATGATTAAATGATTGTAAAAAAAGACATTAGACATTCGCTATAATGTAATTATATAAAATTATGTATTTTCTTTCATAAACACTTTATAGATAAATATATATTTAATATAAACATTAGTAATTATAGTTAAATAATTATAGTTAATAGTTAAAAATATATAAGATTATTTTTTTTTCATTTAATACTTATAAAACTTAATATAACATACCACTTTTTTTTTGTAAAAACTTCATTATTAAATCTATTAACTTTTTAGAATTTAAACAAAAATTGAAAAGATTTAAAATTTTTAAAATTTTAGATTTTAAGATTCAAATTTTAGAGATCATATTTTTTGGCTATTTACAATATTTTTTCTTGAAATTTTCTTTATTTATTTAAAAATAATTCTCAAAAATTGGATTGAATTGATTTTTTATTTTTATATCTTTGTCCTGGGTCGGTTCCACTCACCTGCATCAAATACTGTATCATCGTTTTCATAATCATTGAAAGATGATGATCCGTGCAATTCACTTTCTTCTGAATTATCCACAATATTACCTGTTGTTGATGGTGTATTTTTACAACCGAACCACCAATGGGCTGAAGGGCGGGGAAATGGAGGATCTGCAGAATCAACCTGAATGATAGAAAGTTGTTAGTATTTCTTGTAGGCAAATATTTTTTTTATAATTTTTTCCAAAAAAATATTTTTGATTTTTTCAATATTTCCTAACGCTGGAAAAGCATTAAGCTTTAAGAGCTTAAAAATACTTACTGCAAATGTTCTATCGTTAAACCGATAGTATTTATCCCCCTTGAAGAAGTACGTATAACCATTGGTATATTGCAAAGCAGCATCTAAGCTATTTGGCAAGCCTTCCCAGTTTGAGATGGGCTTAGGATAGCTTGATTTTACTGGTGGTCTCTTCAATGGATCGAAACGCCAAAATTTACTACCCTTATAGAAGTAAATCTTGCCATTACCACCCCACACCATAGCAGCATCCAAATGATCGGGTATACCAGTGAAGCCTTCGCTAATCTCTTTAGGATAGTCACCATCCATTTGACGGCCATTGTAACGCCAATATTTGGTACCCTTGAAGAAATAGGTTTTGCCATTTTTATAAGTAAAAGCAGCATCAATATCGGCTGTAAGAGAATTTAAAATAAATTAGCTTATAAATAAATTTTAACTATTTAAAATATGTATCTACCTGGTAATCCAGGCCATCCTTCGGATATAAGTTTGGGATAACCATCTGCCACGGAGTTTTCGGTGAGTTTATAATATTTATTACCCTTAAGCGCATAAGTTTGACCATCAGCTGAATTAAAGAGAGCATCAACTTTAGGATCTTTACAAATTTGATCGTCTCTTGGTGTTCTAGGTGGAGCAAATGCTGGTCTTTGTGTTGTTCTGGGATAAGCACCACCACTTGTGGGACCGATACCATTTCCGCCCAGAGAAGATTTTTTGCCATATAACGCTTGTATGGCCAAAACATCATCGGAATCTAGTTTAAAGACTGGTTCGAAACCACGATAGAAAGGTGCCATTAGAGCAGAACGAACATCTGAATGCGATAAGCCTAAAGAGTGACCAAATTCATGAGCAGCTACTTGAAAAAGATTGGTACCACGAGGACTACCAATTGTCCATAATTCAGCATCATCAAAATGAGCATCACCACCAAAGACCGGGAAGAAAGCATGAGCCAATGTACCACCCACACCATCGAAAGCATCACCATCACCGTGCTCACTTTCAACAAATCTAAAATAATATTTATTTCAACTCTTATAACATTATTAAAAAAAGAGCTTTTTTGTTAAACCTACTTAATTTCAATATGTACTGGACCCGAATTTTTTGGTGTAAAACTTAGATCAGTATATTCGCTCCATACAGCAAAAGCTCTAGCTACCTCGGCATCAACATCAGGTTTCTTCAAACGTTTGGGATATTTGGAGATTTTATATGTCAAAGCCTTTACACGCCAACGACTACCTTGAAGAGCATAACGCTTGGAACGATTATCATTGCCAAAACCAACCTTATCTCTGACACCACAACGTGGCAATGACATTAATTGCATGGTTTCTTCATCTAGTTCGCCGGTTGTATTTAAACCGGCAAAGCTTTGAAAGTCTTGCACAGCTTTGTTCCAGGTATTGGCATCCAAGAGACCACCATTGGCAGAATTTCGGGCAGAGGCGGGTAAATAACCAAATTGTGATAAATAGATCTAAAAAGAAATAGAAAGGAAATAAAATTAGTACAAAAGAAAATTTTAAAAATTTAAGCTTATATTTTTTTGAATTAAAGTTAACTAATTTAAGAGCTTTTTATTATATCGTATGAGACTTGAAAGCTCTCCTTTTTAAACATTTATATTCATATCGACTAAAGTAAAATGCTCTTTTGTTGTAAAAAACAATAAAATTACATTGCTTAAAATATTTATTTTAAACAATTTAAAACGAGCATTTATAAGTTTTAGTAACTTTTAGCATTTTAACATTTTTCTTTTATTTTTATTTAAATGAATTTTAGTTTAAAAGCCTTTTTAAAGCTTTTTATTTTCTTAGCTTGAGAATATTTGATTTATTAAAGCTTTTATTTATTACGAGTTAAAAGCCCTTTTCTGTAAAACACGAGTATATTTCTATTTTTGAAAAAAAATATTATTTTTTTTAAACTTTTTAATTCGTAGAATTTTATAGTATTTTTAGCTACTAGTTATTAGCATTTAAATAGTACTCAGAAGTTTAAAGAAAGTTGTTCTAAGCTTTATAGTGAAAAAATATTTCCTTTTAAACTTAAGATTTTAACTTTAGAAGTTTTTAAAAAGCATGAAAGCCTTCTAGGGGAATAACATACATTTCCATATAATTTTTAGAATTTTTACTTATTGAAAGGTATTATATAGATTTTAGTTATAATGAGTTTTAATAGTTCTGAGAAGTTTGAGAAAAGCTTTCTAGTGGAATAATATTTCTATTTGAAAATAGGAATTTCTTATTTATTTAAAGCTTTTATTAGTAACGGATTTTCATAAGTATGCGAAGTTAAAATGTTTTTTAAGCTTTCTGGTGGAACCAAATTTTTGTCTATGTGCTTTCAAATTAATACTACGTTCATAGTGATTTCCAAAATAAATAAATATTTTTTTTAAAGTTTCCAATATAAAATTTAATATGGAATTTGAAAGTGGAAATAATGAAAATAAATATTTTAGTATAAAACAATAAAAGTTAAAAGATTTTGTAAGCTTTTTTTCATTTCATTCAAATCATAAAAAACTTTTTCTTTTAACTTTAATTTTTGTATAAAAATATTTTGCAAAATCGAAATTTGAAAATAAAAGCTTTATGGGTGATAAATTGTTAACATTTTTAACTCTACACTCAACGAAGAAACTTTATTATATTTCTGAAAACATTTGTAGATTTTAGCCTAATGAAATGTTTTATAAAGCTTACAAAAGCTTTCTTAAAAATCATTCAAAATTGCACAATATTTATAAAACATTTATGAAGGTTGGTTTAGTGAGAATGATAGACAATCTTTCATAAACATTTATTGTTACGTTGGACGAAAATTGATGAAGCTTTTTGGCGTGTGTTAAATGGAACTTATTTTATAGATTTGATTAACATTAAATTGTAAATTATTTACTGCAAGCTTTGATGTATCACAAGCTTTAAGTGTATTGTTACTAAATTTACTATAAATGTTTTAATTAACTCTTCCTAAAAATATTTTTCATGACGTTTTATTATTTATAAAACTTGTTCACTGAAAACATGTTTTTTTACTTTTTTTTATTATTGTAATTTGTTTAATTTAAATCATTTTGTCATTAATTGCAAACAGTGCTTGACAGAATAACGGTTATCATGACATCTTTTTTGAAATAAATCATCAATTTAAGAGATTTGTAAAATCACGTTGAACATGTGAAACATGAAATTTATTAACATGTAGTCTTTAAGGGAAAATAAAAAAAAAAACTGTTTATTTTTTAAATTTAGAAATATGTATTTCTTATAACTGTTGATATTGACAGAAAGCTTTGATGTTCATATAATATATTAAGAAAGATTTTATAGTTTTTTGCTCATTGACTCTATTAACAAAGCACTCTTAATAAAAATTCCTAATAGGAAATTTTGAAATATTTTGGACGATTTTGCTTCCTTAGGATGATTTTGATTGCTTAGGATGATTAAAAAAAAAAATAATGTAGCATTTTCTAAACCAAAAACTATTAACTGAATACATTAGCTAAATAATTTTTTTTAAACAGTATTTTACTAACTATCTTAAACATCTCCTAATCTGTTCTTGCATAATTAGCTTAATTACGTTGAATTTAAAATAAAATTAATTACCGCAAAGTAACATTACACCGTTAATAAGTTATTGAACTGCCACATAACTATAGATTTAATTTAAACACTTGTTCCGTAGCCAATAGCCTTGTTTGCTAATTGCAAATAATTTTTCCATTTTAAAATAAGATTTCCTTAGTTTTAATTTGAACAAAAAAAAATCTCAAAAACTAAATATAGATTCTCCAAGTGTTAGTTACAATTTAATTAATAAAACAGACAATAAAGTTGTAATAGAATTAAAAAAAAAAATAGAAAAAAAACTTCCTTATATCATCTCCAATTAATTATATTTTAAACAATAAATCACTATAATTCAGTTTGTTTCTCGATTTAAAAAATTCATCTATAATCACACTTAATTTACACGCACTTAATGAATAATTTAAATCACGTAGCTTTTTTTTATAAATAAACTTAAATACATTTAGACAAATCTGAAATGTAGTTAGAAAATAAATTAAAAATTTTTTAAAACGATTATGAATGACTTTAAAGATACCCTATATAAGTTAAAATCGAAGGAGAAACATTTTTTTTATTAAATTTGGGTTTTGGTTAGTGTTTACTATTGAGCTTTTAAAAAAACAATTTCTAAAGTTTTTTTTTTGTGAAATAATATAATCATCAAGTGTTAAGCTTTAAATAAAACCAAGCTTTTTAGACAATAGTAAAAGCTTATTTTACTTATTATGGTAAAAATAAGTAAAAGTTTAAATTTAGCTTTTAAAAGTATTTCACACTTTCATTGACATTAATTAATTAATTAATTAATATGCCTTTCAATACCGTTACAAGTCAATAAATAAAAACTTTGTTTTTCAGTTGCTACAAACGATTGTTTAAACACAAAACACTCTATACCAGAAGATGTGTTTTAGAATACAAATTATTTAAACACAAATATGCATGACAACAAATTTTAAAAATGTTAAAAGTTTTATAAATAAAAAATGGAGAAAAAATTTTGGCAAAAATAGTAAATGGACAAGATAATTTTTAAAAAATTGCAAAGCATGACAAACTATTTTAGAATATAAGAAATATTTTTAATGAATTTTGAAAAAGATTGCAAAAAATTTGTCGTACAGTTTATCGTGTAAGTTTTTAGAGAACTCAACATTTTGAAGCATAGAATACGATATATGTGTATAAATTTCTCTTAGAAAATCCCAAAAACAAAAATGTGTTAAAGCTCTGCCAAAATCAAAAAAGTTTGATTTTACATTTTGTGTGGAAGCTCCCGAAATTAGTCAGAAGTACTATTAAAAAAAATGTTAAAAACTCCAAAGAAAGTATCGGCCCTAATTAAAAAACGCCGTACGATTTTTGCTGAGAGAGAAAACGAGCCCAAAATAATATTTTAGTGTAAGAGTACCGTAGAAAATAATCTATTTTCTCTCCAGTGTTTCCTTCACTTTTTAACGACACATTTCTTTACGGTTTTTAGATTTTAATTTTATGAAGAATAAAAAAAGTTATTTTAATAAAAATATTGGAAACGAACATATTAAGTTGTTATATAGTACGTTGTTCATTCGGTAGTACATTAAGAACATGTTTTTTGTTTACAAAAATTCTTAAAATGTAGCAACTCTCTTGAGAAAATTAGAAACAAAAAACAAGAGAATAAGAAAAAACGGCGTGAAAATAAGAACGCGATGTTTAACGATTGTTGCTGTGAGACAAAACGCTACCAAAGTAACGATATACTATGGTGTCTGCAAAAACTGTCATATTTGTTTTATTGTAAAGAGTACTGTAGAGATCCTTTTCACTCCAGTACCTTCGCTTACAAGCGACTTATTTTTTTTTTTTTTGGTTTTACATTTAAATTTTATAAAAACAATAAAAAGAAATAATTATTTTGAAAACAATTTAAAAAACGAACATATCATTTGATAGGGCACAAAGAGAACATGAGAGAACATGTGGTATGTTAATTGTACTCATCATACGTTTTTAAACAAAAAACGATTTGCGATAAAAATAGATGATATTTCACAACTGAAACGCTCGACGTGGTTTAATTGTCAATTTGTATGGAAAAATACGTTCTGAGCCGTCATTTAGAACTGCAACGCACGACACGTATTAATTGTCAATTGACAAATCGTTATGCTGTTTCTCCACATTCTAGTGTGAAGTTGGCTGCAAGTTTTTATTTTCTTTTGACTATTATTTTATTCGTTTTTCGGTAATATAAAAGTAGTTTGATTCTGGGAGAGCTTTTATATCATAGAGTAATAAATTTTATAAACTCACAATATTTTTATCGAAAAGGCTTAATGGTTATTTAAAAAGTAAATCAGTAAAGTTGTTTTCAGTTGAATTTATAGTAAAATTACAAAAAAAAATTATCAAAATAATACAAAATTTCCTTTAAAATAGTTTAAAAATTTTCCTTAATTTAAGTAAAATTTTCTTAAAATGAATAAAAATTTCTATGTTTGGGTAAAAACAAAATAGTTTATATACTCAGAAATGGGTGGTTAAATTTTAAGGGCCGATGTTGAATGTGAACCACACCTAAACGTCAAGTTTTTTTCTGCTTTTCATTTGACATTTCTCAATTTCAGACTAGCCCAATTTGAACCATGGAAAGATACACAATCGAGCAACGTTTTAAAGTTATTCAGGCTTATTTTCATGGGCGTTCAAATCAAAATGAATTTCTTGCACCTCGTGATTTTTTTTGGTCAGCATAATCGACCAAATGTGTCCACAATCGGGAGAATTGTGGGCAAATTTCAGCAAACCGGGTCTGTGAAAACATCTGTGCATGCGGAAAACATTGCTGTTGTTCGCGATAGTGTGTCACGAGGTCGGCCAAGCATTTACCGTGAATGGTGTTCGCTATCGCGAGATGATAACGAACAGGAATTGAGGATATAACCCTGGACGATAAGTAGTTTCATAAGGAAGGTGCCACTTGCAACACAGCTAACGAAACAATGGCCCATTCGGTCCATTGACGGCATAGAACCTCAATTATTCCTCACCATCATCGAAAACTTGAACCATCGGATGGAGGTGTGCTGCCGAAGTCGCGGCGGCCATTTGGCCGATATTTTGTTTCATACATAATTGAACCATACCATATTATTGTAATTAAAATAAATGACAATAATTTCCTAAATAATTTGTGTTTTATTCAAAATCAACATCGGCCCTTAAAATTTAACCACCCTTTATTTCGGTTTCGAAACACTGCTGTTTATAATTCTCATTAAGATTACATTTTCTCATTTCCTACAGACCCGATTTGCAGAAATATGTGCACAATTATCCCGATTGTGGACACATTTGGTTGATTATGCTGACCAAAAAAGTCAGAAAGTACATTTTGATTTGAAAGCCCATTTTCATAATTAGCCTGAATAACTTTAACGCGTTGCTCGATTGTGTATATTTACATGGTTCAAATTGAGTTGGTCTGAAATTGAGAAATGTCAAATGAAATGCAGAAAAAACTTGACGTTTAGGTGTGGTTCACATTGAACATCGGCCCTTAAAATTTAACCACCCTTTATATAATTTGTAATAGTTTTTTTATGCGGTGCTGTTTAAAAAATTTATTTATGAAATGATAAAGATTTATGAAACATTTATCATGAAGTTTTATGAAACACTTTATCATATTTGTAAAAGCTTTATAAATATGATGACAAAGAATTTAACAGTTTCTAGAGTTTTCCTGAGTGTAGTTTTAAATTTTTCTCCATAAACTTTCTGTAAAAGTCATTAATAAAATTCCTTGCTATAAAAAAAAAATTCCGAGAATTTCTTTTGTTTTTTAATATAAAAACAAATATTTTAAGCTCATAAATATCTACATGTCACAACACTTTTTTTTAACGCATTTCTTTTACATTTATCACAGTTCTTTGCTTTTATAGAAAAAAAGCCGCCTTTTGTAAAGGTGTAGTTGTATATATTGTTTTTGATAAAAATATCCTTATTTGTATTTCAATGTCATATTTGTTTTTTATACTCATAAAATGCTTGTTTTAGGCTGAATGTTAGTTATCTTGATCGTCATAAATTATTTGTGTGGCATACATATGGAATTGTTATTCTTAACACTATATGTATTCATGTAGTATTTTTATAAGTAAATGATTTATACATAGAAGTAAAAATTCTGTAGAATGTTAAGAGTACTTAATTTTTTCTATTTGTAAGTGAAAATTGATCATGTTTAATGTCAGAGATATGAAAATAATATAAAGTTAAGCAAAAATGTTGTTAAAAACAAAATTAAACATGTTTGTAAACATATTTTGTTGATAAATAAACCACAACATGTTGTGAGCTTAAATTTTGATAACATATATTGTATATAGCAACATGTATCAAAAACTGTGTTTAGAAACAAATTTAATTATTTTGTAGTTTATAAACCATTTTAAGACTTTTAAAAGAGATTTTACCTTTTGTGTAATAAAAATAAAAATATACATTTACAAATTAAAAAAATCCATTACAAGTTCAAGATCACTAGCCTTTATATTTACAAATATTTACTTATTTTTACCACAAATGTTATGAGCATTTCGCCGCAATATAATATTTTTTTATATACACAAATTTTACTTTGTCATCAATTTGATTAAAAATTATTAACTTGTTATTATAAAAGTGTGTGATATACATATTAATTTCCATCAAAAAACAAAAAAAAATCACTACACAGCAAAAAACTTGCATAACACATACAGCGTGTTATTGTTAATAATATATGACCAATATATGGCCAACTTTTATATAAAACAAAAGAATATTAAATTCTTTATAAATTTGGTTTATAAGAACAATTTTGTATCCCCCTTTAGCTGGCAAAGTTTATTAATTCCAGTGAGGAAGTACGAGTATTATTATTTACACGAGCTTGTGTGTTAATAAAAAAAGATTATGCGGTTTATTTTGCATATTTTTTTTTACGTTAAGGGATTTTCGTTATTAAAAATACTATGTGATTTTTGTTAATGTTTTTTTTTTCGATTTCGATTGTTTTAAATATATAACGTGTAACAAAAAATTAACATAAGGTTTATTGAACTCTTTTTTAGGTGGTAGAATGAAATATTGTTTTATTTTGTAGATTTTTGGTTTGATAGAAAAAGAGTAAAATCAGATCTATGAGCAATACATTTATGTTTTATATTTTTTTGAAAATCTGTAGAACAATTTTAAAGTTATGGCACTTTTAAATATGTAAATATAAATATTTTTATATTTTTATTTTAAGAAAATTCATAGATGAATTCCTTAGATATAACCAATAATGTGCAAAGAAAATATATAACGTCCTCATACAACGACATAACTTTCAGGACCGATATATTCAGATTGCTTATTTATATTACAACACAGTAAAAATCATAAGATAGTATAAAAATTTTGCTAGAAACAAAAAATATTTAAATTAACATTCCAGGTTTAACACAAATTGATTTAAAAATTTCAATGTCGAATTTTTTTAAAAGCTTAAAAAAATTACAGAATAAAAACTAGAAAAAAAATCCTTAAAATTTTGACTATGGTTGCAAATATATCCGCTAGGGGGTGTAGTAGGATAATAAAAAAAAAACCATAAAAATCTAATTTGGGCACACAATTTGCAAGATTTCTTTATTTAGGAGAATGTGGTTAAAGAAAAAATACAGGCAGAAATTGCCAATATTTAAACCATTAACTGTATAATTAAATGAATACGAAAATTCTGCAATTAGCAACATGTAGCTACCCTGCGGTAGGACATGTCACGTAACCGGTTCATTGTGATAGGGATTGGTTACGGGACCGGTTTTTTATATGAAAAGGACTGGTCGCTTTAACATGGGCTTGTCCTAGGAGGGGGTAAATTGCCCTCTGTGACATCACATGACTGGCCTAAAAGAACGTGTCACAACACTAACCCCAAAGAACATACCACTGAACCAACGCAAAAGAATAAGTCATGACGCTTAAACCGATCACGTGGAAGGACTTTAGGAACCGATCCTCTTTTCACCTTTGTCGTGATATGTATTTTCGGTACCACTCCAGTCACGGGACAGGTCCCAATTACCAGCAGAAACAAATTCTGCTACCCTGCGGGAAAAGGAACTATCCTTTGCCACGTCACGTGACCGGTTCATTGTAATAGGGACTGGTCACGGGACATCATATGGCCGGTCTGAAAGAACATGTCACACAACTAGCCCCAAAGAACATATCACTGAACCAACGCAAAAAAATAAATTATTACGCTTAAGCCGATTACGTGGAAGGGCTTTAGGAAACGGTCCTCTTTTCACCTATCTCGTGATATGTATTTTCGGTACCACTCCAGTTTTCTTCTATCACGGGACAGGTCATAATTCCCAACTGACCCTTTTTTCTCGCAGGGTTGAAACGGAAATTAGAAAAAGTAATTCAAAATAATAGAATAGCTTAATCAGGGGTTTCATTTTCAGGCAAAATCATTTAAAAACGAACATATTTATATATTCTTATAAAATTAGCATTGACTATTGGCAGTTTTAAGATACATTTTAACAAAAACGTCTAGTAAAAATTTTCTGTTACAAAGGATCGTTGGTAGAATAAGTTCTATTCCTTCTTTTACTGTCAGTTTTGTTTGTAAGTGTCCCAAAATCAATCGCTTCTATAGCTTTAAAGTAGAACGGCTGTCCCTAGAATCAATTCTGGTACTAATTCTACGTCAGTTATATCCTACTTTCGAGTTCCATGAACGGGTTCTGAATCTAGTGGAACTTGTTATAGAATTGGTGTGGTTCATAACCGATTGTAGAAAATTTTCCTGGACATGTAAGCCAATTGAAGTTTCTTTTTATTTGTTTTTAATTGCTACATTTAGATTTAATAATAAAAAAACACATCGGAAGCCATTAAAAATATATCGCAAAAAAAAAAAAAAATATAAAGCAAGCGCTTTAAAGAAAAACAAATCACAGTGAAACAACAAGTCGTATAAGTAAGTATATTGGGAAAACTTTGTTGTCAGCAACATGTTGCTAAACACAAATATTTAATGCAGTTTTATTTTCTGACAAAAATGTTGCCTTTTTTCTGCTCTTTTTTTTACCAAATGCCTTTTTGTGCATATGTATTTTTGAACAGAAAGAAGGTCACATTTTTTTATCACATATTTTTATTTAGTAGTCTTTTTAACCATATATGGCCTCATGGGCTCGGTTATAAATTTATTGAAATAAATAAAAAAAATAAAAAAAAAAAGAAAACGACATAAAATAAAAATTTAATACATAACTTTACAAAAAAAAACTCGGCAATAAAAAGGACAATGAGAAACTAATGTTGCCAGCAATATGTGGCTTAAAAAAATTATAATCAGGAAGTATGTTGATGGCGACAGTATGACAACATCAAGCTAAAACCTGAAAGTAATTCTAAAATATTTGTTTCGTATATATTATTCAAATTTATTTAAGTCAAAGTTCAAACATTTACGCTTATGAATGATTAACAGCATTTATAATTCATTACAAAAGTAATATTCATGCTACATGCATGATTTAAAAAAACTACCTACAATTTAAGTACAAACAAATATTCAAACACTCTGTAGATATCATTTTTAGAAAAATATATCTAAATATTTTTTGTAGCAAAAAATGCAATATATCTCAGAGGCAATTGAATGCATTCAAAATAAAAGGGGGTGGGGTGGGGTGTGTATCTGCAATAAACTGTCAAAATGTTTAACAACATAAAAAAAAAATAAATTTTAGTTCATAGACAAGAAGATATGAGACACATTGTTAAGTACAAAATATGATATCATTTTTTTTTAAACTTCTAACCAACAAGCAATATTTTAAGTATCTGTTTAATAATTAAAACTAGGTCATAGAAAACACTGAAAATATCATTCATTCATTCAGTATTTCATTCGTTATATTTTTTTATTTCTTAAAACACATTATAATCTTTAAAAGATTTAATTTGAGCACAGAAAACGCCGTTGTAGTGTTGTTGCAAAAAAAAAAGGTCATGGCTATTTCATGTGTACTTATTTATGTATGTAGAAGAAAACATAAAAACCTTTGACCCTTTAGGAGGTATTTCTTTCTTCTAAAAGCCTTTTTCTTTGTATGCTAGAAATATGTATGCAAAAGGATTTCTTTATATTTGACTTTATTTGAAAGTTGTTGTGTTGGAAACTATATATTTTATTTTTTTATAGCTGCGAGTCAACATAAAAAAAACAGTTTTTTTTATTGCATGGCGTTTCCTGATGTTTTTCTTTGGTGTTTTATTTTTTTTTGTTGCCGTTTATTTTCTAAGTAATTGTATGGGGTGTTAGGTAAACATAGAAAGTTTAGTTTTGCATATAACAAATACGGTACAAACACTGAAGGAAAAAATATTGAAACATTTTTATTTTTTTAGTTTTGTGGGGATTATTAGTAGTTTGGCAACATTACTGATCTGGCAATATTTCTTAGCAATACTCTTTGTGGCCGAAAAATGTTGACAAATTTTTTTAATCAAATTTGAATATACGCACAAAAATATAAAGAAATTTGAAAATATCAAAAACTTGTAAAATAAATAAAAATTGGTTTATTATAAAACACACTCAGAAAAAAACATAGTAGAGAAATTTTTAAACGGTTTCCAACCCCACTTTACTATTTTTGTACTGATTTTAAGTAAACAAAAATTTTATTTAGCAAATGTTTTTGCTTTTTACATTTTAAAAATTACAGAATTTTACCGAATATTTACAAATTTTTGTTGTTAATTTCCAAAATCATTTTACAAATTAGCATACAAATTTAAAAACTTTAAAAAAGTGGGTATTGAAGGAAATGTTGTTTTTAATTAAAACTTAATTGCCTTAAAATGTTAGTGCCTTAAATAGCATAAACAAGTATTTTTTAGTTCTAAAAATCAGCCCTAAAAATAATTAAAATTTTACCTTAATTGTAAAAAAATTTACTTTAAGGCTTTAATTTTTTTTTTTTAATTTTGTCTAAAATATTTTTTGAAAAAATAAATAATATAAAAAAATTTTTATGCTCGATAAAAAAATAAATTTGAAATTTTCTGCTAATATTAATTATATTTAGTAAATTTTTTTTGCTGATTTTAGCAAACAGATTTTAAATTCCACTTTATAAGAAAATTACTTAAATTTAGTAGCGGCAGCTAATTTTTTCTACATATTTCATTGTTACACGTCATCAGACGTGTGTTGCTAAGATTAGCAAAAAATACCGCTGGGCTTAAATTACCAAAATTTTCCGTAATAACAGCAACATACTTTTTTTTGGTGAGTACAGTTTTTATTGTTTCGACATTAATTTCGTATTTTTATTTATGGATTATTATGAGTGCATCTTTTAAGTTGCCATCTAAATGATAATTATATTTTTTTTAGCAAATTCGCTTAGCAACATTACTCAGCAATATTGTTTGGCATTTTTTTCATTAGCACTCTCGTTTTACTAAAATTATTTTGCAACCATGTTTAAAAACATTGTTTATCATTATTGTTTATCAACATTGTTTATCAACATTGTGTATTAACATTGTATTAATACCATATATATACAAAAATATCGTTAAAAACGAAAAGTAGGCAATTAACCCAATATCAGCCAGAATATATTTTTTTTGTTTTAATTTACTGCTGAATTTTGTTGGAAGAGGTTGATAGGAAACCACGAATCCAAATGCGGGTATTGTGCCCGTCCGAGGGGTAACACACGGTTTTTTAAACATTTTTTAGGTATTTTCCCCACAATATGAACCTTCAATCCGAACTTGTTCGGTCCGAACAAGTTCACGTATCATCGTAGCAAATTTTTCTTTGAAAATAATAGATTTGTACATATCTAAGGAGATCTGGAAAATTTTGTGATTTTTGTGGCCAGATATGATCAAATCTGGTAATAGGAAAATATATATGGTGCCAAATCTGTTCATGTTTTGGTATACAAGTGAAAGGCATTTTTAAATTTTCTAAATCAACATGAAATAAAATAAAAATATTAGCAAAATTTTTAAGGTTGCCAAAATTAGTGAGCAACATCATTGCTTTAACAAAAACTTATACAAATTAATCGCACAAATCTTTAGAGAAAGATGTGAACGATAAATGGAATTTTGTTTTTAACTTTGCTACTTCAAAATCAATTTGAAATTAAACAAAACAATAAGTTCATTCGTTTACTTTTCTCAGTCAAGTCCAGTAAGTATTACTCAGTAACAAACTTACAGAGAGTAAGACAATTTAACTCTCAAAATTGAAGTTTTCTAAAAAAGTACGCGATCGGAAAATTTGCAATAATTTACAAGGCTGTTACACAGCTGATTTTAAAACCTAATGCAAAAATGAATTATAACTGGTCTTGTTATAAAATTTTAAGCAAAGACATTTTAGAAGGTTTTCTTATATTTTCTATAATTCATTTAACAATATTTGTTGCTTTGCTTTTGCAAATGCAACGTAGTTGTAAAACATTTTTTTTGTATTTACAAAAATTGAAACACATTTTCAATCATATGTTTTTTCTGCTTGTAAATTCTTGCTGGCTATAATTTTTTCAGTAAAAATTTGCAGAAAGAAGAACTCTTACTTTAATTTCTCTCTTTTTTCTTTATCCACTAAAAATTTGCACAAATTGTTGTTTAAACGAACGGAACTATTAACAACATTTTAATGTAGCCAGCAACATTGTTTATCAACATTGATGGTTAAGCAAAAAGTATTTGAAATTGATAAATAGAAATACGTATTTCCTTTTTAATTTAATTAACAAATTTAGTGTAAACAATATGTTGTGATATAATAATTTACGGCAATTATTAATTTTTTTTATTGAAAATATTAAAATTTCTTAGCAACATTTTAAATGCTGCCAACAATAGTGTTTAACAGTATTATTTTAAAATAAAAAATTACGTCTGTCAAAACAACTCTACTGTTGCGAAATTTTATATGGAAAAACTGTTACAGAATTTCTTTAAAAAAAAATCTTAAAAACATTTTTTATAAGTAAGAAATTTCAGTTTTTATAGTTTGATGATTTTGAAAAAAAAAAAAAATAATTAAAATCAAAAAAAAAAAAATAAATAAATAAAAAAAATAATTAAAATAAAGAATTTATAATGTTGGCAATACTTTTGATGAAGTAGTAAAAAAATTGTTGAAAAACTTAAACTAAAGTATTTTCAAAATGTATGTAGCAATTATAATAAGATTTTGAACTGATTTAAAAAATGCCAATGGTTACAAAAATTATATTTTTCTATTAATTTAGGACTCATGAACTTAAACCGAACGAAGAACATTTCACATAAAATGTTTCTAAATCAACAATGACATTTCACTAAAAGTCAATGAAATATGAATAATGCTGTTCTTATGACCAATATTGGTAATTGTAACAACTAATTATCTTTTAGATAAACCTTAAAAATATTCTTATTAAATGTTTTATAGGATTTCGAAAAAATTGGACTTAAAGCTTCATTAGTCATACATAACGTGACATAATTCCATATAGCTGTCCCTTTTTAACTAATTCATTTGGATTGAATTAGCCGATTCGCCACGTTACGTATAAGTGATTCTCGATTAAGTTCAGCAGTTACGTATGTGGCGCCCAACGTGGGACATTATCAGCTTTATTTAGTTCGTATAAAAGATTGCTTTGAACTTTAATACATAGATAAATAGCTAGGCAGTTAAATAAATGTAAAATTGATGTTGCTACAACAATTTACGATAATCGAGTGGATTTTGAATTACTTTTTAGTCTGGGAAAAAGCAAACATTAAATTTGTATTATTTATTCAAATCTATGAAAAAGTTTCTTTCAGTGCTTTTCAATTAATATTGCAACTCACATTGCAAAGGAATACAAAAAAAAAAAATAATAAAAACTAAAATAAATACCAAACATAACAGTTGACCCTATTTTTCTTAAAAAGGATTGTATGTAAAGTAATAGTAAATGATGACATTGTTGTTGTTGTCGTAGTAGACTTCAAACAAAATGTTGTTAACATTTGATATTCTGAAATTAAAAAGCAACTGTAGCTAACAAAATAGCAAGTGGACAATATTGTTGGCATTTCTCTTGATTTTATTTTTGTATAAATATTTAAATAATTTAAATGTAACATGACTAAAAGGTATGCCTTTTAACATTTTGACTTTTATTTTGTTTTTATAAAAAAGCTAAGAATTAAAAAAGTAGAATTTATACTTATACTTAGAAAACGATGGTCATGGTCATATATGACAACAAGTTATTCTTGGAATTAAAATGTTAAGACAAAATTTATGAAACGTTTTAAATTTAAAACTATATTTTTTTTGCTACAATACATTTAAAAAAAAAAAAAATTGTGTCAATGCAATACATTTTATTTTTATATAAAGATCCTTAATGTTTTTCTGTCAGTTCACTACTAATTTAACAGTCATTTTCTACATTTTTATTAAAACTATACCATCATTTACTATAATTGTAATTACATTAAATGTAAAATAATAAATGTTTTGATTATAGATAATAAAAAAAATGATTTAAAGTTTTCCATTAATAATATACAATTTTAATGTTCATGGAAAAACATGCATATACAGGTTGATTGAAAAGTTCCTGCGCTCACCAAGAGATGGCACTGCTAGCTCCGAACTTTTTTTTTTCTCAAGTTGGTATAACTGTCCTGAGAACACAAGCTATTTGAAGTTGACGTGTCATTGGTTTTTTTTAATATGGAAAAAATTGAATACCGTGCAGTCATTAGATTCTTTGTTTTGAAGGGTTTTAAAGCAAAGGAAATTTATGAACAATTGTTAGAAGTGTATAAGGAGGAGTTAAACGTGGTCGTACCAGCCTTAAAGACGATCCACGCGAAGGACGACCAAAAACTGCAACCACAGCAAAAGTCATTGAGCAGGTGCATAATATGGTTAGTGAAGATCCAAGTTTGACTAAGCGTGAAATTGCTAATGCCATAGGCATCTCAGGCGAACGAGTACTCCATATTTTACATGAAGAATTACGTATGAAAAAACTGTTTGGAAAGTTACTGCCGCACACATTAACAATTCAACAAAAACTGCATCGAAAACAAATTTCTCAGCGTAATTTGGAGCGTTTAAGCCGAATAAAACCGACTTCTTGCTTCGTTTTATAACTTTGGATGAGACTTGGATCTACCACCATGATCCTAAATTGAAACAAGAACGTTTACAGTGGACTGAAGCTAGTTGTTCAGCTCCAAAGCAGCTGAAGTCACAACGATCAGCAAAGAAGGTTATGGCATCAGTTTTTTTGGGATGCAAAAGGAATTTTGTTGATTGATTATCTTCAGAAAGGTAAAACAATCAACTCTGAATATTATTGCAGCCTTTTGGATCAGCTGGATGAAAAAATTCGTGAGAAAAGACCTGGTTTAAAGAAGAAAAAAATCATTTTTCATCAAGACAATGCACCTGCTCACAAAAGTGTTTTGACGATGGCTAAATTCAATGAATTAAAGTACGAATTGCTTAAACATCCACCGTATTCACCAGATTTGGCTCCCAGTGACTACTATCTCTTCAGAAAACTCAAAAAATTCCTTCGTGGAAAGCATTTTTCATTGAATGAAGAGGCCATAGCAGCCGTAGACGGTTAATTTGCAGAGCTTCCGGAAAACCATTATAAGGATGGGATAAAATTATTGGAAGATCATTGGAACAAGTGTATTGAGCTTCTAGGAGATTATATTGAATAAAAAATATATTTCGTAACAAAAACAGTATTCTTTCATTTCGAGCGCAGGAACTTTTCAACCAACCTGTATATACATTAGAGTGGTCCAAAAAAAAAAACATCAAAGTTTGAATTCACAATCTCCACAATACTGTCCTTATTCCTTAATGTCTAAAAATTCTCCAAGTCAAGTTTCAGCTAAATTCGTTTACATTTAGAGGTAGCACAAAAAGTAAACTTTTAAGAATTAGTAATTTGACGTTAAAGTAATTTATACAAAAAGTAGGTTCGACTTTAAAATTGAGTTATTTCTTAAACTATATGCAATAATTTAACAAAATTTTCTAATATAGTCTCAATTAATGTGCAAAAAAGAATTGTGAGATTAAAATTTTAAAAAATTTAGTAACTTTAAAATTTATCATAAAACATATATTTTAGTCAAAATATCCAAATTTTTGGGAAATATATAAGTAAAAATTCAACTTGCTTATGCCTTATATAAGTAAATTTCTCAAATCTGATTTATGGCAATTACGAATCTACACGCAGAGAAAAAACATGGTTGCAATATGATCACTGCTACTGTATTGTGCTTGCTGCAATAGAGTATGGTTGTCATAACCAAGTTATTGGTTTTTAAACCATCAACATGGTTGCTACTATAATTATTTAGTAAATAGTTTACTATTTTATGATTAGTACCTTCTTTTTTATAACATGATTGGCTGTAACCATACTGTGGTAACAAAAATTCTGACTATGAAAAAAATATGATAATTATGCAATGATTGTTGCCAATCAATAAATAATTATACATCAAGTAAAACCAAAATTTTATCAGTTTAGTAAGTTTGTTTTTACTTCAGATGGGTAGAAAATACCTTTCCCATGTCATTAAAACATTTCGTCAATTGACCCATTAAGGTCCAGTTATTTTTTTTTAGCTTAAGAAGATTTTTTAAAGAGGTTTTTCGAAAATTCCATATACAAATTATATTATTTACACTAATCTTTTCATTGTCAAAAAGATTCTATTGAAAGATTTTATATTTTTTTAATTCTTTTCAGTAAAAATAATTAGATTTAAATGTGTTTATTAATTTATTTCTTGTAAAAAGTTCTTAAAATATTAATAAAATATTTTTTATGAGAAAAAGCCTGCAGAACCCTTACACAAAATATTAGATTTTTAGAAATTTTTCTGATGAAAAGAGTTTTAGATTTTTTGGACTTTTTCTTAAACTAAAATTCTCAGATTCTTCAAACTTATATTCTAAGGCCTTTCTTTGAAAGAAAAATAAATAGATTCTGAAGACTTTTCATCATGAAAAATACTTAGATTTTAAGAACTTTTTCTAGTAGAAATATTCTTAAATTTAAAGAGCTTTTTCATAGTTTCTAAAAACTTTTCCTTTAAGAAATTTTCTTAGATTAGGAATCATATAATTATAATTCAGGAATCATAATATTGTTATGAGGGACAATAATATGATAAAATTTTGAGCATACTATGATTACGTGCGATCACATTATGATAAATTCAATATAACATTTGAATTTTTGAACCATAATATAACTATAGGGACTATATTATGGTAAAAATATAATTATTTTATTATCATATTATGATAATCATATTATGGCACGACTATGGTTGGCACAACCATAAACCCAAAAATATATGATGCTCTTCGAATATGATTGCTCCAACTATGTTTTTTCTTTGCGTGTACAATCAAAATTAAAAACAAAAATTTCAGTTTTTTAAATTACTCGCGGTTTATGAAAACTCAACAAGATTCGATTTTTTTTGTGATATTTTCCTAACTTCCTTAAAACCTTGTCATCGTAAAATTCAACTTCTTGTACTTTTGCAATCTTCTTACCAAGGGCTTTCATTAGACATGATATTGTTTTTTATTTTTGAAAGGATAATAGTTATCCTTACCACAGAATCTTAAATTTTACTTTTTTAGGTTTGTGGCTGTTATGTTTTTTAGCGTATTGAAATTAAATTGTTAACAAAAATCCAGTCTCACATAAAAAGACATTCCGTGGATATAATCATTCAAAAAAGAATTTTGCGCAGAGGTAAAAATGAAAATTCTTGAAGAAAATCAAACATTTTTTGTATGAAATTTTCGCGAAAGTAGCTACTTTGAATTTAATTTTGATTTTATATTCGCAACCCAGCAAAAATAAATGGAAGTGATTCTTAAGGAATTAATTTTTCATTGATTCTAAAGTATCGTTTAGTTCTGATTTTTCTCTTCTACGGAAGTTCTTTTTCACAACTTATAAAAATGTGATTTTTAATGAAATTAAACACTTTTCAAATCTATGACGCTACAAAAAGTAAAAAATTTATTGTAGTAAAAGTTGCAAGCATTTCGAATAGAGATAAATAAGGCCCGATTGCTGAATTTCCCGCTAAAATTTAACGAATAGTAAAACTCAAACTTTGTATAGGAAACAACAACAAATGTGTCAGTTAAATTCCCAGGTAGAACCTAACCGGAGATTGTGAAACTGAGGCTAAGGCTCGATTACTGATGTCCTGTAGAAATCTAAATTACAAATTCAAAATTTATTTGGGAAGAACAAAAGATTTAATTTTTCACTAAACCATAAGAAGGGCTTTAGATGCAATGAAAAAGGATCATAAAAGAAACTTTTCACCCTATGACACCCCTATGTAAAAATCATTGGTTCCGATCCAAATTTTCACAACACCGGAATCAAAATCACTGCTTCTTTTTCTCTTCTTTTGCTCCTTTTTTTTGCTGAGAATGTACTCCCAAAAACTATGAGTCATGATACTAATAATTGTATTTAATTTTTCTCAATTTTTAATTTATTTTAAATAATAGAACAAGCACAACTTTGAAACTTAATGGCAAAACACTACCTCTAAATAAAACTTTTTTTTTTTTTAATTTCTTTGGTAGGCGATATTTTTTCCATAATGGCATATTTGTAGGGTTGTGGAGCTTGTGAATTCGATTTCTTTTCTTTTTTTTTGGACAACCTTAATATATTTACTATATATATATATTTTTTTTTAAGTTTAAAATTCCTTTTTGGGATTCATACATACATAGTAATAAATATCACTAATAACTGTAAATGACTAGAAATTTAAGGTTTTTAAATAAGACTTGAATTTAACTTCATTTTACGTCCTTTTCTATTATTTGTTAAAATAATTTTTCAATGTACTATTAATAGAAACGATATCAGTTGTCATTCCCAAAATTTTTAAAACGATTTTGGGAGTTTTTGGAATGGATTCTATTAAAAAAATTCACAAGTAAGTAAAATATCTCACTGCTGCTACTTTTTAAGAAATTATCCAATTTTTATAAATCATATATCATATGAAAGCTTAGCTTGCTTAGTATAAATTATACAAAATTTGTATTTTAGCATAAGTAAAAATTCAAAATTAGACAAAACTTAAAAACACAAGTCCAGTGTAGAATTTCTCCACCTCATCAAGATTTTGTGATATTCTATTTCAAAAGTGGGAGAATTGCGATTTTGGAAGAAGAAGAAGAAATCGGTGACTTTGTTGCATGCAATTATTGCGCGCAGTTCTTGTTTCGTTTTTCTTGCATGTTTTTGTTATTTTTCTTTCGCACTAGTACACACACAATATATTTTCCGTTACCGACAGTAGTTTATTTAAAAAGTAATACGTAAAGTTTTTTTTTAAATGAAGAATCAATTGAAATTTATAGAAATGTATTTTTTAACTATTTGAATCAAAAAACAAACTATAAAAATTTACAGACATTCAGAAGGAGTTAAATTTTCTGTTATATGTAAAATTTTATGTTTTCTGTTTTTAAAAATTTAAAATAATATAATTCTTTTTTGTTTTTTTTACCAAAATAGTTTGAATATATACAAAATTATTTTAATAAAAATTAGAAGAAATTATTCAAATATAGATACACACAAGAAAATAAAAAAATTAATATATATCTATTGTGATACACACAAGAAAATAAAAAAATTAATATATATCTATTGTGTTTTGTAAAATTTCATACATATATACAAAAAATTTCAATTTGGAAAACAAACCACAAAAATCGTTTTTTCCTACTTTTTGTCAGTTAAAAATTAATGGTTATTTTAAACAACTTTCTATTGTTTTTACTACTTTTGTCTATTATTAAACAATGATTAAAAATAAACAACAAAATGGGATGAATATAATGAAAAATCAGTAGTCCTCTTTTTGATTGTATTTTCGATTAATTTAGATTATTTTTAATGAAATAATATAAATAGACATAACTTTGGAAGTAACTTTGAAGATGAAATTAAGAAAATTGCATGCAATCAATTGCATCGTATAAATTAGTTTTTGGTACTCATCGTACCCAACTGAAGAAAATTAAAATCATGTCAAAAATACTTAATGGCCAAATCCGATCAGATTTAGTGCTTTATCTTTTTATATCTAAAGGTATCTGGAAAATTTAGTAATTTGTGAGGCCATATAGAATACATGTGGTCATTTATGTTCATATCTGATGCCAGAACTAGTACCAAATCTATTTATATGCAAATAATTTTTTTTTTTTATTGAATCTGATTATATATTATATGTCTAGACTAGGACCTTATTATATATAGTCCCCAATTTTGAGATCTAAGTAGATCTGGTACAATTAGATCTAATGAGATCTGGTCAGATCTGATCTTTGATATAAAATATGTTCTTATATGACCAGATTTATTCATATCTGCTCACAAAAATTACAGCATTTTTCAAATCCCCTTTGATATGAACAGATCTGGCAATATTTAATTGGATATAATCATATATAATTAGATCTAAACAGATCTGACTAAAGTTCGATTTGTGGTACTGTGGTTTATGACCGAAAAATTATTAAAAATAAAGTTTTAAAATTTGTATAAATTCCCCCCCCCCCCCCCCCCCACTAATTTTTTCCCACAACTCTGTCGTTAAGGATTTCTAATTATTTGTTTTCACTATTATTGTTATAGAAAAGCAATAATTGACAGGTACCTAGTATTCACTAGCAAAGCCCAGCAAAATCTGAGTAATGGGTTATACTTACTAGTATGTTTCTAAGTAATCAGTAGTGGCATTAGAGCGTACTGCCAAAAATTCGGTAAGATAATTTTGAAAAGTAGTTATTTATATTCGCTACTACACACAAAACTCGTATTAATGCCAACGCGCTGCATTATAAAAAAATAAAAATAAGTATTTACCAATATGTGGACAAGCCATTAAAAAATAAATGCTTACAAGTTTATAAATAATGAGAGCTACCCTTATACAGCTTGGTTGAAAAGTTCCTGCGCTCGAAATGAAAGAATACTATTTTTTTACGAAATATATTTTTTATTCAATATAATCTTCAGAAGCTCAATTCACTTGTTTCAATGATCTTCCAATAATTTTATCCCATCCTTATAATGGTTTTCCGGAAGCTCTGCAAAATAACCGTCTACGCCTGCTATGGCCTCTTCATTCGACGAAAAATGCTTTCCACGAAGGAATTGTTTGAGATTTCTGAAGAGATAGTAGTCACTGGGAGCCAAATCTGGTGAATACGGTGGATGTTCAAGCAATTCGTACTTTAATTCTTTAAATTTAGCCATCGTCAAAACACTTTTGTAAGCAGGTGCATTGTCTCGATGAAAAATTATTTTTTCTTCTTTAAACCAGGTCTTTTCTCACGAATTTTTTCATCCAGCTGATCCAAAAGGCTGCAATAATATTCAGAGTTGATTGTTTTACCTTTCTGAAGATAATCAATCAACTAAATTCCTTTAGCATCCCAAAACACTAGTGCCATAACCTTCTTTGCTGATCGTTGTGACTTCACCTGCTTTGGAGCTGAACAACCAGTTTCAGTCCACTGTAAACGTTCTTGTTTCAATTTAGGATCATGGTGGTAGATCCAAGTCTCATCCATAGTTATAAAACGACACAAGAAGTCGGTTTTATTCGGCTTAAAACGCTCCAAATTACGCTGAGAAATTTGTTTTCGATCCAGTTTTTGTTGAATTGTTAATGTGTGCGGCACTAACTTTCCAAACAGTTTTTTCATACGTAATTCTTCATGTAAAATATGGAGTACTCGTTCGTCTGAGATGCCTATGGCATTAGCAATTTCACGCTTAGTCAAACTTGGATCTTCACTAACCATATTATGTACCTGCTCAATGATTTCTGCTGTGGTTGCAGTTTTTGGTCGTCCTTCGCGTGGATCGTCTTCAAGGCTGGTACGACCACGTTTAAATTCACCAGCCCAAAATTCAACAGTGCGTTTTGAAGATGAGGACTCCTTATACACTTCTAACAATTGTTCATAAATTTCCTTTGCTTTTAAACCCTTCAAAACAAAGAATCTAATGACTGCACCATATTCAATTTTTTCCATATTAAAAAAAATCAATGACACGTCAACTTCAAATGGCTTGTAAACAAAGAAAGGATTGACAGAATGACTTGCAACTTTGCATGTGTTCTCGGGACAGTTATACCAACTTGAGAAAAAAAAAGTTTGGAGCTAGCAGTGCCATCTCTTGGTGAGCGCAGGAATTTTTCAACCAACCTGTATTTATCAGTAATTAAAAAATATCTGCTTACCAATATCAAATAATTTTTGTATTTAAATATGTAAGCTTGAATTTTTATAAAAATGACTTCGTTTAACAAAAATAACTTAGTTTCGACACCGAAGTTTAAATTGCAAAATAAAAAAATAGTTTCATTAAAGAACCACTCATTTGGCAACAAAATGTTTTACTGGGATATTTATGATGAGTTATTTTGTTTTAGAATTTCTGCTTTTGCATAGAATGTCATTTAAATCATTGACACTTCATACTCATACTACAAATATTCAAATAGTACATAATTATTATGCAAATCCTATGTTTAACTGTCACAGAAAAAATATATTTGTAATTGTTATTAGAAAATTGACACATATGACAAAAACAACAATATGATAATATACATAATAATATTGAATAATAATAACATTTTCTAGATTGATTTATTAATTTCAATATCTGTTTATGACAGAAAAGGTTAAAAAACTTGAAAAAGGAATGTGACAAAATGGTATGAAACTTAATTTTATTGATAGCTACATTTTTTTTAAATAAAATTTGGGAGATTTTCCCGATAGAAGGAAATGATTCGAGGAGTTTTTTTTTTTTTTTAATTGGTGTAATTTGTGTACAAAATAATTCATTATATTGTTGCTTATAATAATGTATGCGTAAAATTGTAAGCGAGCTACAAATGCCATTTTATAGCTTAAAGTAAATTCTAAGTGTGGAAGTTCTTTCAATAATAGAAATAAAACTTGGTTTTTTTTTTTAACAAATATAATACTTTATTTAGTACTCGTACTTAGTTTCATACTATAGTTTATATATAGTAACATATGTAATTATACAGTCATCATTTTATCTTCAGTTAACTTGTCATGATTTTTAAACTAATAGTATTTTTTTTTCTAAAATGTATGTTTTTTTATTTTTATTCATAAAACCATATTTAATAAATGAATATTTATATTTAATTATGATTCATTAGATAAGAAATTCGAATAATATTCAATGAAATCCTTAAAAATCTGTTGTTTTCAAATAAGAAAAATAACTACCAATATCATGTTGCCAGCAACATGTTGCAAAGAAAGATAATACTATTTTCGCGACAATTATTGTGTTGCAATTTAAATTTTTAATAGGACATATTGTTTTTAAATATTTACCTACATCTAAACCTGTTTTCAAAATATAGGTTAAGCATTTTGTTTTGAATCATAACAAATTTGAAAAATATTTGAAATATAAATAAGGTTCGCCATTTAAAGAAATTATGAGAATTGCAGTAAAAACAAATATACAAGAAATTTATAAAAAAAATAAAAAAAAAATTGATGAAAGAAACACCACTATTAGACAACTATTGATATAATAAAGGGTGGTCCAAACATAATGCACGATGTTAATTGTGAGTCACATTTTAACGTCAAGTTTTTTTCCCAACTTAAATTGACATTTCTTTGTTTCAGTATTTGAAAAATTCAACCATGGAGAGGTACAGAATTGAACAGCGCGTTAAGATTGTTAAAGCCTTTTACGAACATGGGCGTTGATATCAAAATGCATATCGTGCACTTCGTGATTTTTTCGGTCAGCATAATCGACTAAATGTGTCCACAATACCGTTGAAAACACCTGTGCATGCTCGCCCAGTTCATTCTGCGGAAAACTTTGCTGTTGTTCACGATAGTGTCGCAGAAGAGCAGTCAACCTCGACTCGTCGTCGTGCCAACAATCGCACATCTCACGAACACGAACTGATGCGAATTTTGAATAAAGATTTAAATTTACAGGCTTACAGGGTTCAATTGGCTCAAGAGCTGAAGACTACTGATCATTTCAAGCGCCGTCAATAAGCCGAATGATTGGTTGAAGAGACCGAAGGCACACTTTCACACCGTTAGACTTCTTTCTTTGGGAAATTTTAAAGAAAAGGTGTACATCAATAAGCCAAGAAAAATTCAGGAGCTAAGGGATGAGATAATTCGGCATATTAACGACATTGAACCTCAATTATGTCTCAGTCATTGAAAATATGAACTATCGGATAGAGGTATGAAGCCGTGGCGGGCATTTGACTGACATATCCTTCTTTCATAATAAAAAATATTAAGAAAATTCTCTGAAAATTTTTTGTTTTATTTACAATTAACATCGTGCATTATGGTTGGACCACCCTATATATCTGTTCACAATATTGTAAATAAAAACTTTTTATTGGCGGTAAAAATACAACTCAACCCTGTTTTCTTGCACTCACTGGTAACTTTAGTTATATGTTTTGATTTTAACTTTAAACAAATGACGTAATTAACTGAAAATGCAACATATTTATTAAACATGTTTCAATTTTACTCTATGCCACATAAATGATACAATTGAAAAAAATTAAACAGGTTGAATACAGAAATACACTTAAATTTTATATAATACTGAAAAATCAATTAATTTAAAAAAAAACTTCAATGTTTTCGCTTTTAAAGTTAAATATTAAAACAAAATGATACTAATAAATCAGTAAAAATACCAATTTGTTTGAGGAGGGGGACTTAACCTATTCCATATTAATACTCCAAAAGATGAATCTAGTTTAGGTTACGAAATATGATATTAACTTTTTATTAAATCATTTTTATAAAAAAAAGTAAGAAAATTATAGTTAGTCAAAAACCGACCATTGTACAATTTGTTTGAGGATAATCCTCATTAATGGGCTAAATTCAACAGATAAAAATTTTAGAACAAAAATATATATGTTATAATGAAGTTTCCATTGTCGAACTATATGTTATGTGAGATTTTTCTCGTGCCGTTCAAGATCACAAAATGTATTTCATTCAACTGTACCCAGATTCTATAAGACGATATCGTTTATCGTCCACTTTCGAAGTTTAATATCTACCATATTACATACAAAATTTAAGCTGTTGTTATGAATTTGGTAAAAGACAGTAATTTTCAATCTTATAGTTCACCAGTTTGGTAAGAAATATTTTTAAAACCATAGACGATAATCGTCGCTCGTCTTATAGAATCTAGGCACTGGTATCTAAATACTTTTCCCATTAATTTTCCATTACTACATAAACTATATTCATTTGAAAAAATTTTGAAATTTTTAATCTTGAACCGAACGGTGAACATCTTACATAGCATTTATACAGATCACTATGCCATCACGAACACGGTACGATGCGGAATCGTTTAATATGTTCTAATGCGAACGATTAATATTATTAACAAGTACAAGCACAAAACTAAAAAAAAGTTGAATTCGGTCATGCCGGCTATATGATAACCTACAACAAGTATAATTTTAAACAGCGGTCGAAATTCCGGGAAAAAACGGGGTGGAAAACATATAGAGAAATCTAAACGAAATTGCTGAAAAAGTTAATTTAAGCAAATATAGTTAAGGTGAGTTTGTTTACATGGGGATTAGGTGCAAATATGGTACGATTTTATTTAAATTTGGAGACGTAATTTACAATCCCTTAGAAGAGTCACAACAAAAATATCAACTAGATATCTAAGGATTTATGGAACTAAATACTATTTAAGCCCAATTTAGAAGGAACCTTTCTATGGGAGATAGCTCTGAAATTCAGACCGAGTTTAAGCAAATTTAATAAGGCTTGTCCTTGGGCGAATGAAAACTTACTTTTTAAATTTTCAAGTTTTATTACAAGGTTTACATGGACTCACGGTGTACGAACTTACAATTCTCGAACTAAGTTTTCTAGTCTTTCGGAGTGTGACTTAACCGGATTTTTCTTTACATATGTTAAATTTCATCACCCAGAGAAAAGATTGGTTGCAATTCGATCAAAACCGTTAACATATATTTGTCAGGATTTAATTTTATTTGGAAGAAACTAAAATCCATAAATAAAGCAAAAATATTGTATTGGGAATTAAAAAAAGGGAAAAGAAACCAAAAATCAATCCCATTTTTCAATTATTGGTATTTTCAATCATCTTTTAAAATAAAATTCTCTTAGTATTTGTGTGCGGTGGAAGCTACCATTTATTTAGTAAATATATTTGAAATTTGGTGCAATCTATCAAATTTATTAAAAAATTGTCGATATTCAAAAGTGGTAATACAGTTATTCTGTTAAAATATATCATTTAATTAGAGTTTCGGTAGAAGCAACAGAATTGTGGATTGTATTGATAATATACGTGATTGGTATTGATAAACAAATTTTATACTAACATTTATTTTCCTAACAAATTGTTTAAATTCAAAATTAGCCATAGAAATTCAAAAGTGTTTGTGGTGTAGTAGATAGAGAGGTAGGTAGCTCAGTACTAAAAATTTCCGAGTTCAAATCCCAGAAAAGGCAAACATTTAAAAAATACTTTTTTAATTAAAATAAAACATTCAAATGTTTAAACGGCAAATATATCAAAGAAAATTTAAATTAGTTCTGGTGCAGTAAACAAGAGTGTGAGCCCGGAAAAATTTAAAAATACATTTTTTTTATATACAATTTTGTGGAACGTAAAAATATTTCTGTGGAATATAATCATTAAATTGTACAACTGAATATTGTCTTTCATAACTAAAAATATAATTTAATATGAAGACAGTTGTCATAACCGCCAGAATTCGAATGTCAACAAATTCGGTGAACACAACTGATACTGTTTTCTGGGTGATTGCAAACAAAAATTTGTGCACTAAAGGGATTAAAAATATTTTTCTGCGCATAATTAGCAATATTTTTGAAATTTATCCATGGATTTTATTCAAATATGACTTATTTCTTTGTAAGGATTCAGGCTTTAAAATTTTATTATTTTTCCTGTTTTTTTCAGTATTGCTTATAGATTATAAATTAGTTTTAATATTAATCATAAACTACTACTACGAATACCCATGTTGTAAAAGAAATCATATGAAAGGGAAATATAAAATAAAATAATTATGTTAAAAGCTATAATTTTTAATAAATAAACAACTATTTTTAATGCAATTTGTATCATTTCAATTAAATAACTACCAGTTAACCTTTTTTTTTTTTGTATTTCAACACCCTTTCCACAATTTCCCTTAGTTAAGTCATTGACCCACACTTTACGACCTAAATTTATTTCCCCTGCTCGGTGTAGTAATTTATTTTCTTATATTTGTTTTATGTACATTTCTTCTTTCGTTTCGTTTCTACTTGTGCTATTTTTCAAAATAATTTATGTCCTTACGCGTTTATTTAGCCGGAAATTTCAAACACAAGTAGGAGTTGCTTCTGTTTTTGGTATGTTGTTCTCTGTAAACTAATTTGAACGTCAATCAGTCAGTTGCGGGTAAAGAGCAAGCAACAGTCAGTTTGAAAGAAATTTATAGAGTCTAGAAATGTTTGAAAGAAATTAACTTTTGACACCATTTCCAAGTTTTTTTAATTATTTTTTTTTTTAATTGTTTATAATTTGCAAATATTTTTTAGCCTTCTTCGTCTCAATAAAACGTCTCTCTTTTTCTTTGTTCTTGAACTTGGGCACGATCAAATGAAAACCATTTGCCTTTGCAATGACTTTTTTGGTAGTGATGGGATCATTTTAGAAATAAAAGGCACTAGAAGCCGGTACACACAGAAAATAAATTGGTTGGAATTTTATCGAAATTACCAAAATTGTATCGTTATTTAAAATTTTTAAATTATAAACAAAAAATATATCAAATTACCTAAACCAACGTCACATCATCCAAAATATTGTTTTTTTTTAATCAATATTGAAAAAATATTATCTACTACAATACCTTTATCAAAAATTTTATCATATGAATCTCATTTTAGTTCTGTTTCAATAAAAATTATTGCTATGTTCAAAATATTGGGGTTTTCAATCAATTTTAAAATAATGTGTATCATCAAAATTAGTGCATTAGTATAATAAAGTATTAAGATAAGCAACCGAAATTTTATTATTATAAATAACAAAATTTTGAAATGATTTATATTTTTGATTTTTACTCATATAAATATTTTTATTCAAAATTAAACAAAAATTTAATGTAAGTGACTGTGGTGCGGTGGGTAGAAACACAGCTTGCTAGTCTTAGGGTTCTGAGTTCAACCCCTTAGGAATTTTTAATTTTTTTTTTTTAAATATTATTTTAAATGATTAAAATTAAAAGACACAATTTATTTTCTTTGTGGCTGCTAGTTACTTTTAAACAAAAATATTAAAATTTCAAACCTGAAAAATATTCAAGTTTTAAATTTGATTAGAAAAAATTGAATATTTACATTTTAGCCTAGAGGAAAAGCAATGACAAAGAGTAGGTTGCCGGTTCTAGCCCAGTTCGCGGCAAAAAAAATATTTTATTTTTAAAATAAATTTTGTGGAACTTGTTTCAATTTGTATAATATCTATTTTTAGAATGTCAATTTATAGAATAATATAATCTATAAATAGAAAAGCAATCAAATATTACAATGAAAATTCGGAATTCGTGAATAAAATTCGGTAATTATAACAGTATTTAAACTTTATAAAAGTGATGGTAGATGAAACCACAAAAATTCGGTTGGTAAAAAATTCAGCTGTAACTACAAATCTGTTTTCTGTGTTAAAAGTAAAAATTTTATTAGGCAAAATTTTTTAAATTAATTTTAAGTTTAATTTCAACAAATCAATCCCACAACCAAATCAATCGCAATATTTTTGTATCCCAATCAAATGGGTTTCATTTGCTCGCCCGATCTTAAAAAATATTAAAGAGAGTTGTAGTAGATGTAGCTACTCTATTAAAGTCATTACTCTCTGATGTTATTTACACGCTTGCCAGAAACTTTTTTTCCTTACTCCTAAACACAAATAATAATATCCCCAAAAAAAATTTTCAAATAAAGAAAAGTTTTTAGTTAAGTTGATTTTAGATTATTTGTCCAAATTAATTTTGCACTCAAAATTACTGTGGAATTTATTTTGCAAAATAGAACTGATTTTGCGAAATTATAATTTTGAATTTTCGGTAAAATCTTTAAAAAAATCCTCTCTCTTTTACAAAAAAAATTTGTGTTATTTATATAAAAAATGCATCGAATTGTAACAATTTTTTATTTTAAAATCGTAACTTTTGTAAAATATTTGATCAAAATACGTTTTTATTTTTTGTGATAATTAATTTTTTTTTTGTACAAATTTTCCAATATATTCCGTCGAACACATATGCATGTATTGAAAAAAACACTATGAAGTTTGCTAGAAGAAATGCCACTAAAATATAAAAATTTTAACTTAAGACATAAAAATGTTTTAAATTTATAGAATTTTATTTTAAAAATTCATCAAAAGAGCAATCTAAAATAATAAATTTTTCTAAGCGTTTTCTATAAATCATACAATCCCCCTACAAATGAAACTTAAATTAATATTTCGAATTATTTTTTTTGTATCTAAGATTGCAAAGTTTTTTTTTTATATTTTTTAATAATTCGAATGATTTTATTTTGAATAACTTTGAAAATCTTTTAAATGTTTTTAATATCCGAAAAAAATCCTCAAATTTGAGGACATAGGGGCAAGTTTGACAAAATTGGGCATAATAACTGAATCTTCACATCAACCCCGATATGAAAATTACACCTAACGTATATGTCTTTTTTATATAACTGGTTTTATTGCGCTATTTTACCAAAATTTTCGGTTTTGGACTTTAAACTTAAACAATTTAAAAGTAATTAAAAAAAAAAAACAAATTTAAAAAGTGTCGTGTCTGTTCCAATATTCGAATACACATAAAAAATTTTCCAAAGTTTTTACAAACTAATCTTTGCAAAATTATATTGAAGAAGATCGAAGAAAACTAAAAGAATAATCTTTGAAATTTTAAAATTCAAGAATTTCGAAAATGGTGTTGAAATGTTTGTAACAAAATATTTTAAAAAAGTTGAAAATTTTCCATATATACTTACATTTAAATATATTTACATACATTAAAGGAAGTACATATATATAAAGCATGAATGGTATATTCCTTTGAAGGGAAAACAAAATGATTTCATTTTAGGCCATTTTTCACAACTAATTTTGGGTTGGGTACCATCCATGTCTCTTATTTTCTGGTTTTTGTATTCCCTTTTTTAAACAGAGTTCAATGCCTTTCAGAAAATAGTAGTAAATTTTCGTCAGTCAATGTAATCAGGTTGATTATATAGAGATTTCTTTATGGGTGGTTTTTATTCCATTTAATGTTTTGGTAATTTTAACTATAAATATTTATGATAACAAGTTGTTTTTTTTTATTTTGATCAAAATCTATATTTTTGTAACTGGTAAACACTTTACGAAGATATTTACAAACAGTGAAAGAAAATGGTTGGAAAAAGGGGAAAAAATGCGGGGAAAAATCTTTAAATTCAAATTAATCAACTTTTGCAATGAAGACAAAATGAAAGTTGTTTGAATTAGTAAAAGAATTTTAAAATTATTATCGACTGATATTTATTTGCCAAGATGTTTATCACAGAAGTAAGAAAATGCCAGTCATAGTTTTTCTTTAGAAAAAACTCGGGGTTTAAAAGTCGGATAAAAATTTAAGGTTTCCCGGTCATTTTCGTATACCATCGATGTTTCGGCTTTTTTTTTTTTTTTGTTAAATTGTTTTAATATTTTATCTAGGGAACTGTAATTGTAGTAAGTTGTAAAGTTGTGTGAATGGAAACATATTATAAAGGACGGTTCTTATTTTTCTTATATTCAGCAAATACGATTTGATAATTTCAGCATTTTCTTCTTCGTTTTAACTAATTGTTAATAGCTTTTTTTTCCAGATTTATTTTTATGAGTGTGTTAATCCCTTGCATTCCTTTAAAAACTTTTTCAAATAAGTTTTTAGATGCTATTTGAATATAAAAGCTTTTTTAAATTCGGCATTTTTTAAAAGTTTCTTTAAACTTTAAATATTTTAAAGTGTTGGCAATATTCAAAATAATAAATACTACAAACCATCTTATTTTTAGGAAAATTGTATACTAAAATATAATAAAACTAAGTTTAGTTCAAAAAAAAAAAAAAAAAAATACTCCCATTTTGTGTCAAATTTAAAATGAAAAAGTACATGAACTTAATGTGTGTAAAATTAATTAAATTTTAGAAAGCCATTTTAAAATTTAATTTTTAATTCTACCAATTTCTCATTTTTAAGAATTGTTTTTTTTTTTTTTAATTAGTTCAGCAAATTAGAAATAAATAATAATAAATATTTATTTAGTTTTACAAACTGATAAACTATTTCTTAGAAAAATTTTCATGCAACTTAGTTAAGATAAATTTAAAAAATTTTAATTAACTAATTTTTTTTTCAAGTAAAAGCTTTCTTATTTTTAAGAAATAATATCCTCAGGTATAGGAATTTTTGTTGGAAGACGTTTAAACTTTTTTCAACATTTTTTTCCTCAAATAGAGAAAGAAATAAATTAAAGTATCCATTAAAAAAAATTATCATACATGATTGTAATATTTGGTTCATATTTTTTCATTTAATGATAAAAAAAAGTTAAAATTTGTATATGTCAATTTAAATTTAAGCTAAAAATTCAATAAAATAAACTTTTAACATTTTTATATTTTCCAATAATAACAAGAAATGTAACTGTGATATTTTGTATTTTTGCTACAATTTTCTCAAATTAGTTAATTTAAGAAGACAAAAGACCCCCAGTATAGGGCGTACCTTTTGGTGATTCTCTTAAGCAGAACCGTTAATAATTAACAACGAAAACGATCTGACTTTGTCACAACTTATTACGTTTCAGTGTATCCTGCATTATATTTTTTAAGTTGTTTACCTTTTTGCTAATGAAATTTAATTTATATTTTAAATACATTTAAAAGTATAAGCTTTTTAAAAGCAGTGTCCTCACAAAGCGGAAGTTCTCCGAAAGTGGGAAAATACTTACACAATGAGTGTTAAGTACTTTAAAGTATATGTTAAAATGTACTACTTTTACCGTAGAAACAGTTTCATATTTATTGGAAAATTTTATAAAATTTTAGGATTATTTTTACTTAAAAGTAGTGCTACACTTAAAAAAGTTTGTAAGTTAAAATAACTGCAAATATCATTTAAAAGAAATGATATTTCATTTAAAAACCGCTCTACTTAATTTTTATTTAAATTAAATGCCATTTGTTATTTATTTTTTAATGTTGATTAATCAACTGACAGATTCGTAAGAAACAAATGATCAGTTAAAATAAATGTCAAAATTTTACCTACTAATCCTTAAAAAATAAATGTTTTTTTCATTTATTTGAAATTATTTCCGTTTTAGTATTTTTTTTAATATACTCGTACAATACAAAATGTATGTATGCATATGAAGCTATAAAAACTTTTTGTATGAATGTGTTTGTATATTTATGTGTGTTTATAAAATTCTTGTAATTTGTATTGAAAAATTTTGTATATATACAACCAATTTAAAAAAAAACAAATTGAAAGTTTTTGAATATTTTTTTTTAAACAGACAGCAAACAAAATTTAAATTTGTAATAACTGTTACGGACACAAATAAACGACAAGTTTCCGTTTCGTGGGTAAATTTTTATTAAATTTTAGATAAATGAAAAAAATAAATGTAACTGAAAAATATGTTAAAAGATAGTAAATTATTTCGAATAAATGTATAAAAAAGTTGTTATAGATATTTCTTTGAAAAATAAATGTATTTTCCTTTATTTTTAAATGGAACGGAAAACTTTTTTATTAAACTACAAACAGTTAACTACATAATATTCTGAGTGTATTTAACTTGATGTTAGAAAATATTTTCTTATTTTTAGGAAATTAAGTCCTAGTTTTTAGTAAAAAAAAAATTATCTAATGAACTTAAATAAAATAAAATTTATCTTAAAATCAAGGAAACATTTCCTTGCTAGCAGTAAAATTTAAGATGATATATGAACTAATTAAGAGGAAATTTTTCTGTTTTCTAATAAAAATTTAGTTCTCAATAGTAAATTTTTTTTATATAATTTAGAATTTAATTTCAAGAACAATTTTATTAAATACATATTGCTAGGAAGTGTCTTTGACGCTGTTTCCATTTAAATTTTTCCTCCAAATAAGTAAATTTTTCTAAATTCTAGTTCATTTTTTTGGGGGTATGTTTTGATTCTAAAAGCTTTTAAAAAAGTCTTAAGATTTAGCATATTTGCACGTTGTCTAATCTCAATATGTGCAAAATGTTATATTTTTAGGTGTTAAGAATATTTTTATAAATCCCTTAATTTAGCCATAAAAGGGCTTTTTTGATCGATTTGAAAGCTTGTGATATGGTTAACATTTAATTACTTTCTCGTTTGACTTCTGCGAACTTATCGATAGAGTATAGAATATTATTAATTTATAATTTTTTTATTTTAATTATAAAAGCTTTATTGAAACAATCTTAAATTGTGCATTTAAAAAAAATTCCTTAAAAAAATCCTTTGTTTTGATTCTAAGAGTTTTTTTTAAAAATAATAAAACTTTGATTTTTTTATAAAGCTCAATTCGGTTAAAGGTGTTTTAAATAGTATTTTACATCAATTGTTTTTGTTCCTAATTAAACAATTTTTTCTAGTTTATAGCTGGGTTGATGCATATATTTCGATCCGGCAAAAGATCTCTCAGAACCCAAAGTTTTTGACAAGCCAGAGCCTTTAAATATTTGTTTGAATACTTTTATCTTTTTCTGAAAATATTTAATACAATTGATTCTTATTAACAACGGCATGGTTTTTGTTTAAAAAAGCTTTGTTTCTCTTAAGCTTTTTCTTTAAACATCTGTTTTCTTATTGTATATATTCTGCTCTGTAGAATGAATTTAGAGCATTGGCAGTTTTATTTATTTTTTTTACAGAAAATTATTGATTTTCTTAAAATAAGTAGAAGAAAATTATTCTGAAAAATTAAGATTACAATCAGTGCGTGAGTCACGCTATTTATGAAAACTTCCTTAACGTAATTTAATATGGAAATTAATAATAAGTCCCAACCCTCCCCATCCCGTAAAAAAAAACAATGTATAGTAAAGACGTCATTATTTATGAAATAAATCTTTAAGGAGGAGTAATATATAAAGGAAATAACAACTAAACTTTCCTTGACTTTAATTGTTAAATATTTTTGTTTTATTTTTTATTTTGTTTTTTTTGTATTTTTTTCTTAATAAGGTTAAATAGAAATATTAACTAGGTGATAATTATTTATTTGTATGATTTCATGCACAAGTGTTATAGGATGACAAATATTAAATAATGTCGCCTTTAAAATATTAAAGTAATTTATTTTTCTTAAACACATAATGAAATTTGATAGTTTAATCAAGATTTTATTTGAAAACAGGAGTAATTTGTATAAAATATTTATAAAAAGTTTTGCAATATTATTTGAGTCAGATATAAAAAATGACAGTTATTTATTATTTTGTACAAACAATAATGGTTTATTTTTTATTTTTTTTTTAATTTTATTGTAACAGAAAATATTTATGAACATATTTATAAATTGTTCCCTGGTCATATAGAATGTATGTATATTTTTTAAAATATTTGTTTTTATTTTACTGAAAAATCGATTAACACGTTCATAAAGCGGAAATAAACCTTGATGGAAATTTTAGCAACAAAAAAAATTTATATATTATAAATATTTGTTAAAAAAAAACCAGTTTGCCGAATTGAAAAATAAAACAAAAGTTTTTAGTAGAATTTAAATGAATAAAATATTCTATAAACGTTTTATTAACTACATTTAATTTTGTTTAACACTCGAAAAATGTTAAAACACTTCATTAATACATTAAACATATTTAAGATTATTTTATTTTTTTTTTAAATACAAATTTCAATATTTTCTCCAGACAATTTTAAAATCAATGTCTCCTTTGAATGTTTTATGTCTAAAAATTCTAATCGATGTGACATTTTGCCAAAGACCCCCTAAGTATTTTTTATACTGGCAATACAATTTATATTGTTGTTTTTACTACAGTAAACTCTCGATAATATATTTTATCAAATTATATGGATTACTGGAAAAAATATTAAAACTTAGTAATTTTATTAAAGTTATATGATTTTATTTTATTAATAAAAATATAAAGTTATCGTAAGTATTAAAACTTTAGTCTATATTGTTTTTGTTTTAACCTGTGATTTATTCAAATTAAGATTAATTCATATTAACTTTAGTTTAAAATATCGATAAATTAATTGGCTTAGATAACGGTAAAGTATTATCTGAACATATATTTATCTAAAAATTAAGAATTCGGATTAACGAGTTGCAATTTGAATTATAGTCTTGTAATGCAGTTTTGTTTTCCAGCCAGAGAAAACTCAGGGTTGGTTGGGTCTCTTAAAGGTCTGTTTTATTTAATGATTAGTATAATCGCTGCCGTAGACAACGAGAATGGAAAGCGGTTTATGGCATAGACAAGTCGCTTTTAGGGTTAAAGCGAAATGATTCCCTAGGTCGGAGTACGACAAGGGTCTGAAGTAACCCGAAGGTGAGTCGAGCTAATTCGTGAAATGTGAACGGAAAGGTTTTGTAATTCACGAGTATAATAGGCAGGTGAGTCGTAGTATCTGGTAAAGGGGGAGAAAATATTTCTAAATATTTCACGAGAATAATCGGCAGGTGAGTGGGGTTGAATAGTTTCTAGCTACGATTCCTATGTTTACGTGACTCACGAGAATAATCGGCAGGTGAGTCGGGAAATCGGGAAAAGGTTCTAGCTATAATTTGTTAATATCTCTACGTTACTCACGAGAATAATCGGCAGGTGAGTCGGGTAAAATCGGGAAAAGGTTCTAACGATGATTAGTTGATAACTCTAAGTAACTCACGAGAATAATAGGCAGGTGAGTCGGGTTAAATCGGTTATAAATACATTTACTGTGTTTACGTAAAAATCGGCACGTGAGTCAGGTAGGGTCGGGGTATCTGGTTGGCTTACAAGCTATACTTCGGCTGCTAGACGAAGTATACTTAAACTCCAGCTGGATCCTAGTTCTCCCTTTTGGCTTCTAAACTTTGATACTATTGTAATAAATTTTGCCAACTGATTGAGAATTACTAGAATAGAATGTTGGTTATGAGCATCAGTAACTGTACTAGCTACCTAGCAAAATAAATGGTAGTCATTCTGTGACTATAACTTCTTTCATTGCTTCCTAAACTTCAGTTGACATTCTTTTATGATTTTTTGGTGTTATTCTAAGCCACTTCCAAGAGAATTCATGTGTTCATATATCAAATGCAGTGATCTGGATATAAACCCGACGCATATCTTAAAATATCACTCTTCATAACTTCTATAACTAGTATATCGTATATTTTTTTGGAATCTTAAGCATTTATTCAAATTGAAAATATAGTTCTGATGAACTTTTATAATTTTTTTTATTAAATCATTTTTTATATTTTAGTTTAAAATTTCATGAGGGTTAGAATTTATGCAGTTTTGCAATTTTTATAAAAGTTTTGAAAAATCAAGAAAAACAGATTTTTTTTGACCTTTAATTGAAACTAGCTGGCCTGTCATTTGCATTTTTTCAGCCTTAAATATTTATGACGACGCAATCTGTGCATTTTTGCATTATGTGTTTTATTTAACACTACATCATTTCCAGTTTTAATTCAGAATTTACCAAAATAATTTTAAAATTGTGTAAAAATTATTTCAAATTGCCAAAAAATGTTTTAAAATTGTGCAAAAATTATTTAAAAATTTTCAAAAATATTTAAAAAATGTTTCAAAATTGTACAACCAGTTTTTAATTTATCCAAAAACATTTTAAAATTTGTCTAAAAATTCATTAAAAGTATTTGTATATCAATGCATAAATTTCGCTTCTTTAAACTTATTTTTCTGCATTCTTATGAATTTAATTTTCATCAAAGCCTAAATACCACAAAGTATATGAACATTTTCCGCATGATCATTCCGCATGATAATCATTGTATTATCATTGCTTCCTTAGAGTAAAGTATGAGTAATGCTAGTAGCTACATTTGAATACTTCCATCCTATGACACGCTAACGTTAAATTCATCGATGAAACCATCAGAAAAGAAGTGATGCCTTTGCCATATTAGTGATGCTTTTATTGCTTCTTTGGCAGCTTCATTTTTGCTGGGTATATGAATAAGTAGGTTATTCGTAACGTCACGTAACAGTCTTAGCGCAAAGAATTAACGTCCTTCTGATTATCGAGTGTTCACTGTATTGATTTTTAGTATTTATTTTCTAGTTTCGTCAGCCTTTCCTTAATATAACAATAACAACAATTATTTTTTCTAATTAGCATAATGCTTAAATTCGTGATTTATTTTAAATACACAACGATTATTTTTATTCTAAAGAATAGTATTTGAATGTCCCTACGGCTTCTCAAGAGTTAAATAAATTGCAATTTGACATTTTGTGCGTAATTTTCTAATCATATGCAATACAATATAAACATGGATAAAATTAATCCTTTAAGACATTAGAGGATAGACCAAAAGCTCAAGCAAATTTTAAATTTATAATTTTTTTTAAATTAAGCATAAACTTGTTAAATAAAATCAACAACAGAGAGTAATGAATATACATATATTAATTCGTATTCATATTATACAAAAATTCTGATATTTTTTTCAAGTACGCTGATAGAGAAAGTTTTATAATAATTATAAGAAGCTTAATCAGTTTTCAGTTTAGTTAAATGTTAACTCATATTTATAAAATATTCTACAAAACACATTAAAATTCTAAAATTTGAGATTTGGTTTTATTCAAATTTTTTATTCAATATTATAAAATTTTCGTTATTTAATTGAAATCTTGTAAATACTCTCAGTGGTATTTGTGAGAGAAAAACAAAATAAATAGATTAATAGGTTGGGGTATAGTGGAGGCTTAAAGGCCTTAACATTTTTCTTTGTGATATCTCAGAGGAGTTGGCTAAAAAATATTCTTTTTAAAAAAGAATTTTAAAGCATTTAAAACGAACGTTTTTAAAAAGAAAATCTTCCCAACTTACACAAAAATTTCTTTCTATGACATCTGTTTTATATTTTTCAGAAATTTTTGAACTTTATAACACTGAAACTGGTCGCTAAAGTAAATTTTTAATGATTTAATTATACCAAAGTATTTTAATTTTCATGCATGGTCCTACCAGACATTTAGATATTAAAGGATTATTTAGTCATAGTTCAAAAATGATTCATTTTATTTTATAACACATTTTATCATACACATGAATTTACGAATAATAACTAAAGTTATAAAATGATTCATTTAAGGAATACATGTTCTCTTATGATTCATTTATTCATTTTATGAATATTCATTATGTCATTTGGCCAAAGATGAATACAAGAGATAATTAGATGATTTAAATCACAGCAATATAAAACACATGATACTTTATAATAAGCAGGGCAAGGGATTTCATGTAATGCATATTTTTAAATGTTGTGATACAATTGCAAATTTTAATGCATATTATGATTAATTTTGTAAAAAACAAATATTTATTTATAAAGAATCAACATTCAGAAATTTCTTACTCTTAATGAATGTGTTGTTTTCTTTGGAAAGGTGATAGAGGAGAGATGAAAGGCTGTGTAAGGTAGAGGAATTTCAAATATGTCAGCATTGTAATTGCTAGAGATGATAAATCTTAGAGGAGTTGCAGTGCGTCAACTGATGGAGAATTTAGGTTAGGGGCTACGGAAACATCGAATTAAGGCACTGCGATATGTATGGGAATACTGAAGGGAGCGCGTTGCGACAGATAGACAACTCATAAATATACAGGGTGATTCAGTCAGGACACGCTGAAATTCACCAGCGTATACCTTGGCTCATTTGATGAAAATATGTCCACTACGACCATACCCGATAAAGCAAGTGTGCGAAATGGCAGCGGTTTGAAAATATTCGGATTGATGTTCGCATGGTAGTAGGGTAAAATTACTAACTTCTGAACCAATGGTCCGATTTTTGGGCTTGTTGGAAAGGTCTTTGGCATACCTTTAAGAATCAATTCAAAAAAATTAAAAAAAGTGAAATAGCCGAGTTACAGAGCTTTTATAAAAAAATTCGAAAAAAGACATAAGAACGTGCACATAACCTCAATTTGCTCAGCCAGATGGCAGGTAACTTATGTTTCCAAAATGCCCTAAACGAAGCCCAGAGGTCTTATCGTTCCAAAGTTATGACCATTGGACTGTAATGCAAACAAAAAAATCCGATCACTGGTTCAGAAGTTAGCAATTTTACCCTACTAACCTCCGACCATCAATGCGAAAATTTTCAAACCGCTGCCGTTTCGCACACTTGCATTTTCGGGGGTGGTCGTAGTTGACATATTTTCATAAAATGAGCCAAGGAATACGCTGGTGAAATTCATCGGGTCGTAACTAAATCACCCTGTATATATATTTTTTTTAAATATATTTAAATTTATTTTGTGAAATATTAAGAAATTCCGTTAAGGGATTTAAAAATTATGAGTGAAAACCGATTCTTCTTTGATTTTTTTTTTTGGGGAATTTTAAAATCAAATTGCTAATTAATTTTTCTAACGGGTATCAAAAATTTTCAATTTTATTTTTAATTTTTTTTCCACTTGTTGCCTAAAACAATATATAAAATCTTTTGAAAATTTTAATTAAATTTTTAATTAATAGGATTAAATATTTGATTGGTCCAAATTCAATTAAATTTTGCATTGTATTTATTAATATTTTAATTTAAACTAGATTTTATTTCAGTTTTTGTGTATTCTTAATATTTGTAGCATTTTGGTAATAAAAATAAAGAATTTCGCCGTTTAAACTTTGATCTGACAACTTTAATAAATCTTTTTCATACGATTGAATATTACACTAATTTCCTCCCCTACGATGGGTTAATAAAACAATTTTAAGGTTTATCTACTCATCATTTTTGTTAAATATTCACAAATGAAAGTAGGTATTGTAATTTTTTGTTAGTAAATATTTACGATTATCGTTTTATTTACTTACTGTTGGCATGTGCGTGAAATATTAATTAGTTTTTCATTAAAAAAAAAAACATTTTACAACATATCTGTATATGGTCAACATAAAAACAAAAAAACTAAATAAAAGGTTATTATCATTACAGAAAACAATAGTTCTAAATTTAATTAGATTTTTGTTAAACAAAGAAAAAATAGAAAAAAAAATTAAAAAATTATGCCAAAAGAATCATTTAAATAATGACAACCCATTTAATGCTGAATTTGAAGAAAGGAAAGCGCAAAATAACAATTAATTGTAATAAATTTCAAAAGATAATTAAAAACAATTCAAAATAATGTTTAAAAGATTAATTTAGTCAATTTGGTAAAAATAAAATCTTGCATACATCGAGGAGATTAATTTAAATATGAGGCCTTTAATGGCAAACCAAAATTAGTTTTAAAAATTGTTTAGCAAAAAGTTCCATGATCGTAGTGTTGACATTTCGTTATGTTAATATTGATATGGCCCACTGAACATTAATTTAGGAATGTATCATATTGTAAATTAATTAATTAATATTGAAAATCCGCCCTTTCTTATTCCAAAAACCTATATCTTGCTTTATATCTGAATTATTCAACAACGACTTTGCTCTATATCCTCAATTTTAACATTAAGTATCGAACCAAAACAACAACGTGCCAAAATAAGGACGTACGACGGTGACTGAAAAAACTTTCATATTAATTTTAGTGTAAGGAGTACAGTAGAGATCCTTTTCTCCTCATTATCTCCTTCGTTAAAAAAAAAAACATACTATTTTTTTTTGGGTTTTACATTTAAATCTTATAAACACAATAAAAAAAATTTATTATTTCAATAAAAATCGCATATAATAAGATGGTTTATATTACGTTATACATTATTTAGTAAACAACAGCACATGCGAGCCACATAATGTCTATGTTATCTTTACTCGGCAGATTTTTTTGTTTATAAACATATTTTAACATCTGGCAGCACTGTGTGAGAATGAAAAACAAAAGAGGGAGAATAAGAAATGAGATTGTGAAGATTATCTCACAACTGTAACGCTCGACGTGTTTTAATTGTCAATTTAAATGCAAAAATACGTCGCGTCTTTGTTCTGTTTTTCCACTTAATAAGTATGGTTTTGCTGCATACACCGCCGTTTGGCATATACCACAAATTGTGAATACAAAAAAAAACTTCATTGTAGTTGGCATATGCAGCAAATTTTACATACAAAAAAAAAAGAACACTTCATTATTATTTTGCTGCATAACCATAGCAACAAATTTAAATTAAAGGTAAAGAGAGTACTGATTTTAGTACTGAATATGCAGCAGTCAAGTTCAAAAATTGAAACGCAGCACAAAACATTTTTTTTTTGCAAATGCTTTATAACTTATGACGTATTGTAGGTACGAGTAAATAAATGTATGAAAATGTATATTTTTGTCACAAATAAATGATGATTATAATAATGAACATAAAAGAGATTATTTATAATACAGATTTTAAGCATATAGGTCAAACCAATAATAAGCTTAAGATTTGTTAAATAGCGATTTTTATAAAAAGAAATTATTTTAAAAATGTTATGGAAACAAATTTTGTTTTTAAATACATTCGAAAAATAGTAACAAATGCATGACTCTATAGGGTATTTTAAACTGGAAATGTTTTTGGAAATTGAAAACTTATTCGAAATAAAAAAAACTATCGAGAAGGTTTATTTGACAAATGTTACCTAAGTCAATCTAATCATAAAATATCCACTCACTCACTCTTCACATGCAGATATTAATCAAAGTCATTTCATCTCTAGTGAAGACACTTAATTACAATGTTATTGCAATATGATGACAATATCTTTGACATAAAACCGGCTGTTGCCATGATGTCTGTCATTAAATAAAAACGAGGAAAAATTATTTATTATTATTTTTGATAAAATTTTGTCTTTTTCGACGAAAAAAACTATGATATTACTTAGCAATGGTAAGGGCAAGTGTTCTCCACTACAGAGCAATTAACATCATTTTAATGTTTTTTTGTATTCGATTTGGCGATTACTTGCTATCATTTTACTGCCTGTGAAGACACCGGCTTAGATAATTTGAAAAAATTTCCACATGTTTTGAATTTCGTGAGTGATTATTTATTTAGTGACTATTCAACAAATTGCAATCAACATGCAATAATATTTACATTATACATTATCGTTATTTTTAAACAATAATCGGAAGTAACTGTAAATGATAAATTTCGTTAAGAATTCGTTTTTACATTGTTGACAAATAATCGTAAATCGTAAATCGTGTATATGTAATGTAATACAAAAATAATTTCAGTCACACTAAAACAACTTAATTTTTTTTTTTTACAAATTATCTTTATGAATCATTTAAAAAGTGTAAATTAAAGTTTCATTCTTTTCTGTCTTAAAATTTATGTTTTTTCAAGTCTTTCCAATTATTTTGATTTAATTTAATTTAATTATTTAATTTAATTTACAAAGAAACAATTGTTAAAAAAGTCACTAATGTCAAGCCGATTGAAATATTTAAGTTAATTATTTTCCAAGTAAGACAATATAATAGGTTTATTGTTTTCTATATTTTTCTATAATTGTTTGGAAATTTGACGCTTTAATTACTGTCTAAATATTAATTTAACATTTGTAAAGTTAATAACAATAATAAAATTGTTAAATAAATATTATTATAAACTCCACTATATGTGATAAGGGTATTTATCAGTTTGTTATTACGTTTGTAACATGTCGGAATACATATATGTAGGTTTAAGACCCCATAAAGAGTATACAGCTCACAGCTTAAAAAGTGCTTTATATTTAAAAATTGGTTTTTAAAAATAAAATAAAAAAAACGAAGTATGTAGATGTGTTAATAATATTGTTTTATTCAATTCATTCAAATCAGCATCTGCGAATTGTTTTAGGATGGCATTTCTTTGCGAAATATTTTTCCACCATAACAGTCAGCTTCGGAGCGCGGTTGATTGTTTTTTTTTTTTTTGCTAATTTAATGCACGAACCACTTAAATTCACCTTCAGTAAAAATTTTATTTGGAGCTAGTCTACCTTTGTTTTTAACTAAGGTTAGAATATCTCGAAAACCTGAGTTCAGATTTGGAATCAGTACGTCTAAAACCTTCAGGAATTGATAGTCTGATTCTTGATTAGAAAACCTTGTGTCGGCCTGTGTAATTTATTATATCTTATTGCTCCTTATTGAAAGCTCGAAGGAAAAAATAGTTAAAAAGCAACAATATCAAATCATCTAAAACTTATTAAATTTTGTAACAATAATTTTATGAATTATTATTATAACAACACAATAATTTATGTGTTGGTGATCCAAAAACCCTTTTAAAAATAATCATTAACCAGATATATTATTACCAGAATTAATACCAGAAACAACCAATTTTGTTCTCCAAAAATCAATAAAATAAAAGTTGAAAATATTTTGAAGTGGTTAAAAAATACTAAGACTTGATTGATAAAAAAATAATGTCTTGACTGATGTTGGTAGAGGAGTGATTCTGACATGAGAGTGCAAAACAAGCCGACTTTCCTATTTTTCTATATTTGGAGACTATCTTCAATTTCGATTTCTCTTCCCCAATATTAACTAACTTAATAAATATTAAACAAGAAGAAAGGTTGAAAGGTTGATGGGAGCAGTGTTGCATTTTATATAACTACGAGGGAAGTATTTTTTTACAGTTTTTTTTAATTCACAACGGGATTTTTGCAATTTAACAATTCTTAGCTAGGCTGATATTTATATATTTCGATCCAACACAATATATCTTTAGTACTCGAAGTTTTCGACAAGCTAGAGACTTCAGATGAAGACAGTAGGCAATCACAGACGAAGTTTAGTGTATTTCCTAACAGGCACAATGACGATACTAAAATTTGAAGAGGAAAAGTTTTTTCCCATAATAAAAAAAAATTTAGTGTTCTTTTTATATAAATCGATATTTTATTTTGTTAATTTTTTATTCACTTTTTTAAAATTAGAATAACAAAATAAATTTTTAAAGTTTTCGACAATCGAATTCCATACAAAGTTTAAATCGAAAACTTCAAACTGTAAAATCAGTAGTTTTTAAATGACACGAAAACCTTGAAACAGTGGTATACAAAATATTTAGATTTTAAGGTCCTGTGTGTGGTGGCTAAATAAATTCTAACTAAATACAAATTGACAAAAGAGTTTAAAATTGTTTTAAAGAATATTTTTAAATTTCAAAGAAATTTAGAAACCTGAATTTAGTTTAGATTTTATTTAGGCAGTTCGCACCCACCCCAAGTTTGTATTGACCCAAGAAATTTTTTGATCATATTCTAATGAAAATACTTCGAACACTCTTTTGCAATGAATTTTTTAACTGTTTTTTTTTTACTTATTTATAATTATTAATATTATTTTTTGTTTGCAATTAAAAGAAAAGTCAAAGTTTTTTTTTTCAGAAACGAAAACTACATAAGATTTTTTGAAATCTGTTACACTATTGTGTAATTTGCTTGAGAGCCGTATGAGTGATTTGTATTATAAATGCTAATATTACGTATACGCATTGGTGTACCTTAATTCGAATTAAACATGTCGTAGTGTAAAATCAATATTAGGGTATCGTATCATTATTTTTTGAACTACAAAAGACTATTTTCAAAAATAATATTAATAAATAGTAAATAAAACAATAAATAAAAACATTGCAACCGAGTTTTCAAAGTCTTTTTATTAAAATATATAATCAAAAATCGCTTAAGTCAATACAAACTTAAAAATCTAAATATCTTTTTAAAACGGCCCAACTTTCCAAGACGGGGTGCGTCAATGAATTCTTCAAACCCAAAATTAAGTTTACGGGGTGGGTTTTCGTGTGCCATTTTGATGTACTTCCGGTGTTATAAACGTATTAGAAAATACATAATTTTTTTATTTTTGTTTTATTTTTTTTTTTTTTAGTTTTCTGCCTGCTTGTAGCTACTTTAAATTTTGATATATTGTACAAACACTTTTTTATTTAATTGCCAAAGGATTCTTCTAAAAAAGTTGTGTCATATTTATGAAAAGCATTATAAATTTTATACAATGAAATATTGTCCAAATAGATTGATAAAAGTTTTTACTAGTAATGAACTACACTCAAAAACAAAATTTCCTCAATTTAAGTAAAATTTTATTTAAACTTAGAAAAATTTTATTAATATGAATAAAAATTCCTATGTTTGGGTAAAAACGAAATAGTTCATACATTTCTTAATTAAAATTTTTTAATATTAGGGGAAAAAAAGGATATTAAATACAATTTTTTAAATTTTTAAGAAAAACATCTCAGTTTTAGGTAATTTACATACTTGTAATAAAATAGAATTTAGTTCAAAAAAAATTGAGAACATAATTTACTCCCATTTAGAGTCTAACTTAAAACGAGAATGCACTAGAACTTAATGTGTGTTAATTTTTTTTTCGCTAGTACTAAATTTTAGAAACAAATTTCTAAATTCAGTTTTTAAGTCTAGCACTTTCTAGTTTTTAAGAATTGTTTTTTTTAAATTAGTTTAGGCAATTAAAAACAAAAAGTAATAAATTTTTTCCTATGTAACTTTTTCAACTAAAAGTTTTCTTATTTTTGAAACATAATAAACTTAGGTATAGGATTTGTTTTGTTGGAAAATGTTTAAATTATTTTCAATATTTTTTTTTTTCAAAAATAAAGAAATCAATTAAAAACAAACTAGTTATTTTTTCCAATTTTCAAGAAAAAATATTATTAAAGGAAACAAATTAAAGTAACTATTTAATTTCATGATCGCGCTTGAGTTAAAAATGGTTTACGTGCCCATCTCTAATCTTAACAGTCTTAAATAATGAACTTAAAATATATTTTAAAATTTTGTTAGCAAAAGATAAAAAAATTCTAATTTGCGCTTTTATGTAATAATTTTGTTTGCTGACTACGGTACAAAATATCGCAAGCACATTTTATACAATTCAGCACAAAAGCTTTCCTATAATTGACGTTGCACCTATTAAGCCTTATATTTATTGAAGACACTAAAACTATTTTTTTTTCACTTAATAATAAAAAAAAGTTAAAATTTGATTATATCAATTAAAGTTTTAAATTTTTCAATAATACCTAACAAAAAATGTAACTGTGATATTTTGTATTTTTGCAAAAATTTCCTTAAATTAGTTAATTTAAGAAGACAAAGGACCTCCAGTGTTCCTCAGCCATAGATACCGTGTGTAACTTAGGGCGTCCCTTTTTGTTGTTCTCTCAAGCAGAACTGTTACTACGAAAATGATCTGACCTTGTAACAATTTATTACGTTTCAGTATTACCTGCAGTACATTTTTTTACCTTTTGCTAATGAAATTTAATTTATATTTCAAATACATGAGTTTAGTATAATTAAATTTAATTTAAAGACAAAAATGTATAGCTTGTTAAGAGCAGTGTCCTCACAAAGCGGAAGTCCTCCAAAAGTGGGAAAATATCTTCACAATGAGTGTAACGTAGTTTAAAATATACTATTCGTACCTTTACCATAGAAACAGTTTCATATTTATTATTACAGAAGATTTTTTATCAAATTTAAGGACAATTTTCACTTAAAAGAAGTGCTATTTAAATTGATGTTAGAAAATATTTTTTTATTTTTAGTCAGTTAAGTCATAGTTTTTAGTAAAAAAAATTATTTTATGAACTTGAACTTTTTTTAAAAACAAGGAAGTATTTCCTAACTAACAGTAAAATTTTTGATGTTGTATGAACTAATTAGGAGGTATTTTACTGTTTTTTTGATAAAAATGTATGTCTCAATAGTAAAATTTTTCTATAAAATGTATGTCTCAATAGTAAAATTTGTTTAAATTTTTTTTTCAGTTTTTTTCGATATTCTTGATTTGTATATTAGTTTAAATTAAGCTTAAGATCTTTCTTTTTTTAACTAATACATAAAATTAGTTTCTTAATTTTAAGGAAAATTTTATTAAATTTTGGTAAAAAGTGTCTTAATTTTTCTAAATTCTAGTTTATTATTTTTTTGGGTGTACTCATTAAAATATTAGAATTAAGTAAACATTATAATGATTTTTTTTTTTCTTTTCTTATTGATTTCTCTGTTAATGTTAATGTCAATAAACGCAATATTATTTTGTACTCGTACCTTAATCAGTGTAATTAAATTTCTATCTAAATTTTTGTTATTTTGTATATTATATAATTTTCAATAATTGTTCTGTAAGGATTTTTGTACGTAGACCTTAAATAAATAAATATTGTTTATTATAAAATCATCGATAATATGTTGTAAAAATACAAAACCTCAATACATTCTACATTAACTTTAAATATTTTAAATAAGCATCAATCTTATTGTGATATTAAAACTAATAATAATTTATTATATCTCAGACGATTTAAGTGACATCGGTATCATTTGCTGAATATAAACCTTGTGAGTAAAGCTTGTTTTTTTCATTGAAAGAGATGGATTGTAAACTTAAATTGTCAGTAAATTACATAAAAATTGCATGTTTCATATATATTTTAATTTGACACGAGTAGTAAGTAGTTAGATATTACGAGTTATACTCATATATAATGACCAGGGCATGGAAGTTCAAGCACTAAAAATCATATTTTTAAAATATATTTAAAAATAATCATAAAATGTAACAAATATTTTAAAAATATGTATTTATTATTCATTTAATTTATCGATTTCAATGTTAGCTGTATTTTTGCTCTTACTCTCAATGTTAAATATTTACAGTAAATCTACGTTAAACCTGTTAAAGCATAATAAATGTTTATAAAATATGTTATGCTGTAAAATCGAACCTATGTCCTCTGTAACGAAGGAGTTACGTTAGGAGTGAAAATGTATAAGCGTTTACTCTACACGTTGACATTTAACGTACATACGAAATATAATTTTAAATTGTCGCCAAAACAGCCTTTTTGGGAATCGTTGAGTTTTTTTCTATGAGTTAATGTATATAATTATTTAAAAATCAAAAAAATTTAATCATCATCAATCAAATTTTAGTACTTTTTGTTTTAAAAAGTAGATTAAACCTAAAAAATACCATTTATTATCGTCAGAAAATAAGTAATTGACAACAAATTTGTATTTACACAACATCCCTTGCCCTAATAATGACCAACATTTACTACTAATTTTCAGTAGCAATTGCTGTTGCTTTTTGTTGATTTCAACCTTCGCCTTAACATTTGTTTTAGAACAAACTACACAAATATTCTATGAATGTATAATAATGGTTAGGTTTTTAATTGTTTAGTATTTAAAATAAATTTAAAATGTTAATGACAATGAAATATATACATTGTTAGAGATCGAGATACAGTTGATACTCCATAATATTCATACGTATTAAGGATTTTTCATAATAAAAATAATTCATTATTTGCATTATAATCTCAGTTAAAACACAGAAAAACAAGATTTATTGCGACAATCAAATTTCTTACCAACCGAATGGTTTGGTTGGAGCCACCGAAATATTTATTTGTGACGATCGAAATTCGATTAATACAACAGAATTTTGAAGCCATGTATGTAAAACATTTGGTTGCGACAACCAAATAATTCGGTTGCTACAACTAAATTTTTCGGTTGGTAATAAATCTGTTTTATCAGTGTATCAGCACAATCTTGGTAATATTTATTACGGGCTCATAGTAATAGACATTAGCAGTAATGCAGTTTATAAAATACCCACCTAATGTAAGGCGGTGGGAAGAGGGTATTTTAGAAACTCCAATACTGACAATACACCCAGAGAAAAGATTAGTTGCAATTCCATCAAAACCATTAACATTTATTTGTAAGGATTTAATTTTATTTAAAATAGCCTAAATCCATTAATAAAGCAAAAATGTTGTGTTGGGAATTAAAAAAAGGGGAAAGAAAATAAAATCAAATCAACTTTAAAAATAAAATTCGTTTAGTATTTATGGACAGGTTAAGCAACCATTTATTTTGGGAAAATATTAGAAAATTGGTTCAATCTATCAAATTTATTAAAATATTGTCAATATTCAAAAGTGACAACTCTAAATACTTTTATCCTGATCAAAAATATTATATAATTAGGGTTTCAGTAGAAGCAACCAAATTGTGGATTATATTGATTAAAGATGCAACTTATAATTGGTATTGATAAACAAATTTTATACTATATTTGTTTTTCTAACAAATTGTTGAAATTTAAAGTTAGCCATAAAAATTCATAAGTGTTTGTGGTGTAGTAGGTAGAGAGGTGGCCTAGTACTCAGAATTTTCGAGTTCGAGGCAAACATTTAAAAAAAATATATTTTTTTAATTAAAATAAAACATTCTTATGTTTAAATGGCAAATTAAAAAAATAAAATAAGTTGTGGTGCAGTAAGCAAGAGTGTGAATTATGAATCTGATTGCCCAGGTTTGTGGAACGTACAGGTTGGTTGAAAAGTTCCTGCGCTCGAAATGAAAGAATACTGTTTTTGTTACGAAATATATTTTTTTATTCAATATAACCTCCTAGAAGCTCAATACACTTGTTCCAATGATCTGCCAATAGTTTTATCCCATCCTTATAATGGTTTTCCGGAAGCTCTGCAAAATAACCGTCTACGGCTGCTATGGCCTCTTCATTTGACGAAAAATGCTTTTCACGAAGGAATTGTTTGAGATTTCTGAAGAGATAGTAGTCACTAGGAGCCAAATCTGGTGAATACGGTGGATGTTCAAGCAATTCGTACTTTAATTCTTTGCATTTAGCCATCGTCAAAACACTTTTGTGAGCAGGTGCATTGTCTTGATGAAACATGATTTTTTTCTTCTTTAAACCAGGTCTTTTCTCACGAATAATATTCAGAGTTGATTGTTTTACTTTTTTGAAGATAATCAATCAACAAAATTCCTTTTGCATCCCAAAAAACTGATGCCATAACTTTCTTTGCTGATCGTTCTGACTTCACCTGCTTTGGAGCTGAACAACCAGCTTCAGTCCACTGTAAACGTTCTTGTTTCAATTTAGGATCATGGTGGTAGATCCAAGTCTCATCCATAGTTATAAAACGATGCAATAAGTCGGTTTTATTCGGCTAAAAATGCTCCAAATTACGCTGAGAAATTTGTTTTCGATCCAGTTTTTTTGAATTGTTAATGTGTGCGGCACTAACTTTCCAAACAGTTTTTTCATACGTAATTCTTCATGTAAAATATGGAGTACTCTTTCGTCTGAGATGCCTATGACATTAGCATTTTCACGCTTAGTCAAACTTGGATCTTCACTAACCATATTATGCACCTGCTCAATGACTTTTGCTGTGGTTGCAGTTTTCGGTCGTCCTTCGCGTGGATCGTCTTTAAGGCAGGTACGACCACGTTTAAATTCACCAGCCCAAAATTTAACGGTGCGTTTTGAAGGTTAGGACTCCTTATACACTTCTAACAATTGTTCATAAATTTCCTTTGCTTTTAAACCCTTCAAAACAAAGAATCTAATGACTGCACGATATTAAATTTTTTCCATATTAAAAAAAATCAATGACACGTCAACTTCAAATGGCTAGTAAACAAAGAAAGAATTGACAGAATGACTTGCAACTTTGCATGTGTTCTCAGGACAGTTATACCAACTTGAGAAAAAAAAAGTTTGGAGCTAGCACTGCCATCTCTTGGTGAGCGCAGGAACTTTTCAACCAACCTGTAAAAATATTGCTGTGGATTATAAATATTAAATTGTACAACTGAATATTGGCTTTCACAACTAAAAATATAATTTAATAATAATTATTTACGACCACTGTAGCCGCCAGAATTCGATTGACAACAAATTCGGTGGACACAACTGATACTGTTTTCTGGGTGTACAGATACCTATTCTATCACTGAATTCGGATTTTACTGTATGTGTTTTGTTTTCTACTTTAAGAAAACATAGTATGTAGCATTATTGATATCTGTTATTTATTATAGATTTTTTTTTTTTATTAAAATTTTCCAAAATCGTGTCTATAATGTTCAATTGTGCATTCTGAAGAAACTATTCATAATCATTATTGTTGCTTCTAATAAAATTGTTAACTTTTTCATTATTAATTGATGCAAGGTTGTCACGTTCTTATGTTTAATAATTTTTAATATATAGTATAGATACATTATGCATATCCATACTAATGAAAATGTAAAAAAAAAAATAATAATAATATAAATACAATACCTAAAGGCTTTATTATTAATTTGTAGTGTCTTCTTTATAAAAGGTGTGATTTTGTATAAGATAATCACGTGTCTATTGTAATTTAACTATTCATTCTTATCAATTTTTGTTAAATGAACACTCCTACTTTTAGTTACATCTGAATATGTATTGGAATATTAGACGCCAATTATTGACCTTTGTTAATCAATAATACTCATAATAATATTGTTTTTTTTTAATTTGTTTATGAAGTATAAAAATTAGTTTGAAAATTTGTATTATGAAAAAGTTATTTTTTTTATTAAAAGCTCTTGTAGCCAACAAAAAGTTATAAACGCTTTCCAATGAAATAATATAGGTGTACCTAGACTACATTTTTTTTTCTTTAAGTAATCAAGAATTTAAACTTATTTAAAATTATAAACTTTGTAATTAAAAAAAACACAAAGCTTATCCTGAAACTTTAAACAAAATTAAACTTGAAACTTTAAAACATTTTAAAGTATTAAGGCAGCACATAAATAGTCAAAGCTTTTGAGAATATTATGTCAACAACATTTTTTTTTAAAGAAAAATAAACTTTTTCCGTCTTTCTGAAAATTAAGAAAATTCAGAAGCTAAAAGCTTTTTTCTACCAGGAAATCTAAAATAGAAAGGCTGGTAGTTTAGAAGTCGCTCATAATCTTAAAGCTTGTAAACAATTTGTCAAAATATTTGGGTGAAAATGTAGAAGCTCTCAATATTTTACGATTTTAATATAATAATAAAACATTTATATAAAAGTAAAATATTTAACATATTAATAAGCTTCTTAGGATGTTCCAGATTACGTTTTGATTTAAACGAACGAAAATGCAGTAATAACATACGTCCAATACAGAAACAATATATGTGTTGTCAGTCTTTTGCCTTCCAATGAACGTCTCATAGGAACCCTAATGTTATTCTTTTTCTAAAAAACTATTCAAAAAAGCTTTTAAAGTTTTACATTAAACTTTTTCATAAAAAATATAATATTCTAGCAATAAAAAATTAAAAATATTTCTTAAATAGATTTTAAAATAATTCTTTTAAGATTTTAAGCTTTTGGCCAGAAATGATGTTACTTTAAAATTTGTAAATTACATTAATAATAATATTTCAATATTATCGAACTATTAAAGTTTGAAAAATAATAATTAATTTGCTTTTTGTTTTATAACTTAAGGGATATTTTAATTTTTAAAGCTTTTGTAATTTTAAAGCTTTGCATTTAACAGCTTTAAATATAAAAGTTATGGTTTCTGCGTCGAGTATTTAAAGCATCAATTATAAGGCCGTTGGTAACCTTTTATGTCTAAGAACAAAAAGCTTTGCAAAATTTTAAATTTCAAAAATAGCTTAAAGCTTAAATAAATTTGGTACGGTTTCAATGTTTTTTTGCTCTTGAGATTACCTATATAGTTTTTAGAAAAAAACTCTGCTAAATATCTTTTAAGTGCTTTTCTTTTAAAAGTTTTAATCTATGAAGAGCTTAATAATTGTTTTTAATATTGTAACTTTTTAAACTTTGCTTAAAGTTTTAAATTTTCAAAATATTTTGTATCTCAAAGCTTCGAAAATTACGTTCTTGTTAAAAAAAATTTATACGATTTCCAAAGCTTTTTAACCAAATCAGCTTAAATGCGGAAATAAATTCTTTAAAGCTTAATATTTAATATTTTTTAGCTCTTAACTTGTTTAAAGCTTTTATAAATTATAATGCTTAAATCCCTCAAAAATTTTATTAAATCTCAAAAGCTTTTTTTTTCAATTATTAAAAAACTTTTATATAAAGGTACAACTTTTTTTAAATAATATGTTTAAATATATCTAACAATATTTAGGGAAAATGAAAATGATTTGGTAATATGTATCTACCTTAAGATCTCTAATTTTTGTAAGCTTTTATAAACTCCTAATTTCATATTAAATAGCTTTCGTTCTCTAAAGTTTATGTATACCAATGTGTTAAAACCTTAAGGCCCGATTATTGAATTTCTAGCTAAAATTTAACGAACAGTTAAATTCGAATTTTACATGACAAACAACAACAAATGTGCCAGATAAATTTCCGGTTAGAAGCTAATGGGGCATTGTGAAAATTAGGCTGAGAAGTTTTTCATTCTTAAACATTAATATTATATTTAAACTTTTTTTATAATTACTTTAAATGATTTATCAAAAATATTTCTTTGCAAATAAAATGCATAAAGCTTTCTAGTGCTCATTGAGAAATAATAAAATTTTAAGATCAGGCTGTATCTTTTTTTTGAGCTTTTCTGAACTTTAAAGTTTATACTAAACAGTTTTCGCTTTTACGATTTTCAAACATTTTTTCTATTAAACTTCAGTCTTAAAGCTTTTACACTTTTAAGCTTTTTCTTAATGTTATATTTATAAATGTTTTAAAACTTACCTCAGCTTGTGTAGTCGTTGATACTGGCCCAGATTGGACTGTGGCTATAATTGTTAACAATATGGTTAAACCTAAGAACACATAACTTTGGCGGGTAGACATTTTATTGCTAATTGAGCGGTATTTAGAGGTGGTTAAAAATGAATTTACTGTTGATGATGTAGATGTAGATGTTGTGGATGTATTAATAAAATTTCGTCGTTTTGTGGTTGGAGGTGGTAATTGTTTTCTATTAACCATAATTTGTATTAACAGCAGTTATTTGTATATTATATGAATGATATGAAACAATTTCTTTGATAAATTTTCTTCAAAATAAGGCACTTTTAGAACTTGTTAGACTCAAGAGAAAATAAACCTGAAATGAAAGAGAAACAGTTGAGAAATTTTTAGCAATTTTTTTTTTTTTTTAATAAATTCAAAAGTAAAATTAAATTATAGTACGTAATTATATATTTTTAGGTTTAATTATAATTTTTGATGTTTTTTATATGGCATGCAATTTTTATTTGAGCAAATGTTTTCTATTTGTTACCAAGTATTTTTCTTATAAATAGTAACAGTTTAGTTAACTATGATCTTTTGTAGTATAAACTATACAATGTACTCGTATATGAGTTTGGCATTTTCAAAATGCCAACAGGTTGAATTTAACATGTATGGATATCTAAAGAAAACGGAAATAAAACCTAAATAACTTTGCAAGGATTAAATGCTAAAATAAACTCAACTATCAAACCATAACCCCCTCTATGAAACTTGTTTTTCCTACTAACTATTTCCTCTTTTAAAGTAGAGAAAATAGATTTCTTTTAAAATGAAGAAAATGTTGAAAATTGCATTTAAAATTGAAAAGTGTTTGCTGAAAGGAAACTTAATGTGTTGTTATGTTAGTGGAAAAAACACTATTATTAGCATTTCATTTTAATATTTATTATGAGTTTTTAGTTTTTTTTTAGTACTTCAATTTTTAAATTTAGATCTTGTTGTTGAATATGGAAATTTTAAAGGTATTTTTGTTTGTTTTATTTCTTTCTTTATTTAAAGAAATGATTTTTAATTAATTAAGAATTGTTACAAGTTTATTTAAGGATTTAACCTTTTAGTCATGTATATAACTTTTATACTGCATTATTATTATATCTCATTTAATATTAAAAATAATGACTAAACTTGTAGGCAATTTTTTTTTTTTTGGGTGTAATAAAAATTTATCATTAGATAGTGAAAATATGTTTATTGGCATAGCAAATATAAAATATCATTACTTATATATGTACTTTAAACAATTTTCAGGCAGAGATAAAAGCTGACGGTTAGTGGCTGCCTAGACGCCAAAGAGACCTTATATTGTCAGCCGTATCCGTTGCCAACGCTATGGGCTACAATCAATTGGCGGCTGAGCCGCAAGCTTTTAGCTTTAGCTGCCGCCGAATTTTTTTTGTCGGCTTGCATCTCTGCTTTTAGGTCATAATGTTTATTTCGAATTTTACTCACAACAATTTAAATAAAAATTAATTGTAATCTGATATTTTTAACTGATAGCAAATACTACGCAAAATCTATTAAGGTATTTTTTTTTTATACCCTTCACCATGTATGGTAATGATATATATCAGTTTGTCATTCCGTTTGTAACATGTCGACATACAGGTTTAAGATTTGTGATCCTTATGCGATTTCAAGTCGATTTAGCGATGTCTGTTTGTCTGTTGAAATGGCGATCACGGCGCGAAGATGCACGCGGGGCCTTAATATTTATCTAGATTATTGGACATCCTCCCTATCAGTTTGTTTTCGAAAATGAGCAAAATCGGTCCAGCGGTTAAAAAGTTATGAGTGAAAACGTGAAGGTACCTTTAAATTTTCCATACAAATTGGTGTATTTTAGTACAATTTCACAGAAGCGACTGGTGCATAATATATTTTCTTATATTTTTTCTTCAGTCGCTTAGAGGTGAATAATATTTTGTATTCACCTCAAGAAATTTTTTTACAGCACAATTTTTTTTCCAAAAATTTTTCCCCCATAAAATGTGTTTTCGCATCCAAAAAAGTGTTCAACCTCAAAAACAATTTTTTTCACCTGCATAATTTTACTTCGAAAGTTTTTTACATGATTTGTATCAAACCCCGTAAAGAAAATTTTTTCGACGCAGCCGAATTTAAGCCTTTTTTAGTTGTTTTTCATTACTTACTATAGAAACCAAAGCTTTAACCATGGAAACCGCAAATAAGCAATATCATGGACCCATGGATAAACTATCTATCTGATTCAGAACAATTTAAGAATTCTGGCATCGATTTGTTAGATCATATTTTAGCATATTTTATCCTTAAGAGCATATTTTGAGGTAAAAAGCATATTTTTAGTGCATATTTTTATATTTTTTGAGCATATTTGTGCCTTTTAGGGAATATTTTGACTTCTTTTATGCATACTGTTTTTATTTTAATATACAGTAAACTTATATTTGTTAGCGCTTAGCGATTCTAGGATCCAGGATCCTGGAGTGTCGCTCGAGCAGTGAAAACGAGCGGTAAAAGTGAACTCCAGAAAATTTTCGAATGCATAGTGCATCGAAAATGATTAAACACCTTGTAGTGTTTGAAAAGGTAAACCAAGTGATAAAGGTTTATTTAACCATACCTTCACGAGAGCAGTCAGATCCAGAGATAAAGTGTTCTAAAATTGGTGTAATGACAAAAACGCTAATTCTGATTTTCAACATTAAAAAGCGAGAACCGAGTGCTATTTTGAAGTAAAAAGCTTCTTTTCGAACAGCGAAACCGCGCCAAAGATTTGTTTGATCCACGTGGTGATAAGATGTTTTGCATCAAATATTGATAAGAAATATCCAATATACCATATAGCAATCAAACTGCAAAACATCTTGAGAATAGGCTTATATAAATAGTGTGTATTAAGCTTTTCCTAATAGCGTTTATTATAATGTTTATGAAATGTGAATTCACAAGCAGTATTTAACAATGCTTGAGAAAACATTATTATATATAACTTTTTCTAAAGTATGCTTATTAACAACGCAGTATGACGATTGAAATAGAAATAATTTTCAATACATTCTTGTTGTCTTGTTGTCTTTGTTCTACGCTTATAATGCATACAACAAGTGCCGTTACACTTTTTTTTTTAATTTGTCAAACGTGTTTTGCGTGTACATTTGGTTGTAAGTTTTATAAAGTGAACGTGCAATTGCATATTAAATTTAATTATTTTTATAATAGTTGTTATTTATGGTTAAATTTGATAATTATTATTTATATTTAAAAATAAAATAAAAAATAATATATTTAATGTGAAGCTTATTCTACAATTATGTAAAAAAGCTTATAAATATATTGAGTCACAAACCCAAGTTAATACAATATTATTTTTGTAAGCTTATTCTACAATTGCAAGAATAAGTTTATAGTAATCATACACACATAATATTTTCACGAGGGTTCCGTTTTGATTTTTCTACAATTGTTACGTTAGCCTTTTTCAATATATTCTAAAGGCTTTTTCAAGCTTAAGGCTTGTGCTTGTAAGCTTATAATAATATTTTTCTGAAGTCATTTGGTATGCTGGGTAAACTCTCTGTATACGGAAGAAACTCATTTGCGAAATATACTTTCCGCAGTCTTCCCTGAGAATAACAATGTACATAAATTGCAGTATACAAACACAAACACTAATTATTGTTTCATCCTCCTTTTACCCTCCTTTTCTTTTATCAACACAATGCACTGCATTTATATGCGATACCCTCCCCCCCCCCCCCCTCTAGAGTAAGTTCAACGCAAAAAAACAAAAAAGTTATTATAAAACAACCCAATAATTTTTGGATATAATATTTAAATACTGCTGTATTTAACTTTCTTAATTTATTTGAGTTCTCAACAAATGTTAACATTTATCTTTTGTTGTAATTTTTGTTGGTGGTCTGTTTTTTTTATAAATAATGTAATGAACTTGACATTATTAAAACTCATAAATACAAAAAACACAAAATTCATTTTCTTAAAAAAATTACGAAAATATTGATTATTGAGAAAAAAAAACTACAAATATCCAATACAGTCATTCTATAGTTTATCAATAAGTATGATAAGGAAAAGAACTAATAACATTATAGTCAGGTAAGACTGACCAGATCCTAACATACATCAACTTTGTGTAAAATTGCATAACTCCGAAATTTGAATGCTGTTTAAAAATATTTAATAATAAGTCTTATCAATGATTTAACATATCAATCTTATCAATGATTTAACATCCTTGCAAAATTTTGATTTTGTTTGGATTCTAGGTGTATTAATCAGAAAATCGGTTATAAAGCCCTAAGAGGATTGTGATCAAATTTGAACCGATTTAAACTAAAATCAAGAGCGTTTGTCCCTGGGCCAAATTTTATGAAAATATCTTTGTATCTGCGGTGTAAGTATACAAACAAATAAAATGTCCAATTTTGGGGAAACTTTTAGGGACACTATATTTAAATTTGGACCGATTACGATTAATTAAATTATCAAGGTCTTAAAGATCTGTAGAATGCGAACAAGTGCATATGGGCAGATGGACAGCTTGACTTGGAAAGTAATTCTGTCCGATATTTTTTGGTGTTACAAATATCAGCAAAAACTTCTTATACCCTGACCATGTAGTGGCGTTGGGTATAAAAATTAAACATTTAGTTGATAAAATACCTAAATAAAAAAAAAATATTATCTTAAGGTCAAGTTCCCGTGGATAACAAAATTTAATAATTTCAATGTCCATAAAAACATGTAATAAAATAGTATTAGTAGCGCCGAAAAATAAATTCGACATACAAATTTTCATGTTATCTTATCTGGTTTTAAAAAACTTTAAAAATTTTTGTTAATTGTTGATAAAAACAAAAAAAAAATATATATTTAAAATTTTAGGGCCTTTACCATAGTGACCACTTAAGTCAAATTAAAAAAGCTCAAATGTTTACTACATAACTGGCCCTTAATATTTAAAAAGATATTTAACTAAATTGAAGTTTTTATTTTTTTTTGATGATTATAAAATTTTATTTTAAAATTTATGAATAAGTGAAACCGGTTTGAGTGTGTATATGTATATCTTTTGTTAATAATATACACTGAATTTTTTAATAATATTAAAAATAAACATTTATAATTTTTACACGTTTCCTAAAAAAATAATGCTAAATTTTATTATAACTCTCTATTTTAGTGCATAAATATTTACTAAATCGATAACCATAAAATAAAATTAAATAATTTTGGAATACCCTACTTTAGTAGATAGTGGCCTTATATATGGCTTATATTCATTACAAATTTTTTATTAAGAAATATTAATAGAAAAACACTCTTTAAGCCGAATTCAAATTTATTTGTATTAACAAATAAATTGATTGTATATATAAAATGTAATTTTTACAAATCGCTTATAAATAAAATTTTTATTATTTTTTTTTAAAATAAAAAAATTTTAATTAAAAGTTAACCTACAATCCAAAAACTTATTATTAATATGCCGATCAAAGATATCAAACAAACCTCAGTGCTGGCTATTAGCTTCTTCTTAGATTTAATTTCTCAAAAACGAAGCGTGATATTGTTGCTATTTAAAGACATTTTGTGCACCGAAAGCAAATATATTTTTTATATATTCTGACTTTTTAGCTTGCGTTTACATTACACTAAAAATCTAGCTCATTTATAGTAGTAAACAGTACCATAATATCCAAATCCACAAACAATAAGCCTGTTCTTAGATGGCATCAGTGTAGAGACCAGAAGTTGGCACGTATTTAACACCAAGGGCCAAACTAAGGTTTTCCATAAATCAAAAAGGGCCGCATCACATTTAGAAAAGTCAAAATATATATCATTAATAAAAGCTGACTTACGTTTGTTAATTTTTGTATAATTTTAGTGAAAATTATATAAAAATCACATTTCAATATGATTTTACTTAAAAAATTTATTTGTAGCAGCTTCCAAAATATGCTTCGGTTGGCACTAAATATTTATGTGTGTAGGAGCAGCAAAAAAATTTTATTTCCCTGTCATAACTTGAAATTTTTAATAAAACTATTTTCTCTTCAAATCCAGCAACATTTAAATTATTAGAGATATTTAGTAATATTTCATTTGGTCTGTTTTCGGTATTTTGAAGCATTATGGACAAATCTGGCTAGCAAAAATATTTGTTGAGCCGATTCGATTCGACTTTCAAGTAGGAAGAACGAAAAACCTACCAAATATGCTTTTTTAGCCGAACTGGTTGGATACATTCAGCATTATAAAATATGATTTAGGCCCGATTAATGAATGTACAGTTTAAATTTAAGCTCCAGTGAAATTTTAATTTTATACGGGAAACAACAACAAATGCGTCAGTTTATATAATACCAATTATTGGCTAATGGGTCATTGAGACAATGGAGCTTAGGAATTAAGAATATTTAATTTTTTTTCCTGTGATAAAATTTCACTAATGACCTTAAATCCTAATTTAAATTAACTTTTTTTATTTAATGAGAAATACAATTAACCTAAAAAATATAACTTTTCACTAGAAAAATAAAAGTGTTTTATATTAAATTTGCCTGAAAACAAATTGTTCTAAATTTGTATTAAAATTCATTATCGTGAAAAACAATTTTTTACATGGAGTTTAACAGTTTTTTCACGTGAAACCAGAACAACTTACTTCTTGCTGAGCGCCCCGATAGGCTAGTTGGTAGCATGCTAGCTTATCAGTGCGGGGGTCGTGGGTTCAATTCCCACCAGAGGCTCTGGTCTGTTTTCGCTACAACGAGCCGAAGGCCTTTGTTGCTAGAGCTCGGTTAGGGTATAAACATATAATTTGTAATTATATAATTAATAAATAAATAAATAAAATAAATAAATAAATACTTCTTGTTATTAAACATGTTTAATACATTTATTTCTTTGCCAACATTGTTAAATTCTTATCCTTAAATTTACCAATTTTTCAGAAATAAATATGTTAAGAAATTTATTGCAATTTTTTTTTTTTTTTAATATAGCTATTTTCTAGTAATTTTTAATTTAACCATATTTTTGAATAGGATTCGGCGACAGTGGAGCATGTCCAAATTAATTATAAGCAGCCAAAAAATTTAATTAAATCAACTCAACTCATTTTATTTTTGACAAAGTTTTTGTTTGTTAAATTGTTGTTTTACACAATGATTTTCGTTGCGAACTTAGAAATTTTGGCAGTTTTTAAGTGCTGTTGGATTAAATGAACCGTCAACCTTTTCCACATAATTTAAATTAAAAAAAAAATGAGTGCTATTTTAACATTCAGCTGATCTAATGGATCTGTTTGTTTACATTTCCAGTAAAAAAAAAATAATACACTTAGAAAGAACAAAATAATTGTAAAAAATTAAAAACAACGGCATAAAAAAGTTTAAACTTTCACGTCAAAACGAATTTAAGAGAAAAAAAAAAAACTAGTAAAAATATTAATAATTAGTACTCGTATGATAAAATTGAATTTAAAAATTTTCTAAAAATATATTTGCAAAAATTTTACAAAAATAAATTGTGAAAAATCTAATGAAAAGAAGAAATTCAAATTCTTCGAGAATAAATATTGAATTCAAAAATTTTCTAAAAATATATTTGCAAAAATTTGACGAAAAAAAAATTATGAAAATTCGAATAAAAAGAAGAAATTCAAATTTCTTCGAGGCCGTACTAAAATTGCCGCACTTGTCCATAGATAAAAAATCAAGAATTATTTGTATAAACATTATTTTTTAGTCGGTTCAGTAATTTGAGTGTAACAGGTAAAAATATATAAAAAAGTTTTTCTGAATTTGTCAAAAATCAAAAATTGCAAAAATTAGCTATTTAACTACCCATCTAAAAATCGAAATATATAAGAGCATACATGATCATACATGGGCCTGTATATGATCATACATGGGCATACATGGTCATATACGTCCATACATTGTTCATTATATGACCATACATGATCTCATATATGATCATATATCTTCGGATCCGAAATTTGAGGGTATATGGACGTATATGATCATATACGAGCATACATGAATAATATATGAGCATGTATGATAATATATGCACATATATCACCATATACCCTCAAATTTCGGATACGAATATATATGGTCATATATGAGATCATGCATGGACGTATATGACCATGTATGATAATATACAAGCCCATGTATGATCATGTATGTTCATATATATTTCGATTTTTAGATGGGTATTTAAAAAATCATGGATAATTTTGGAAGTTTTATCCAATTGCATATGAGTATTTTTCACAAAATGTCTACAAAAGTCTATGTACTATGGTACGTATGAGCATTAATTAATGTCTAATTAATACTCAAAAAAAATTAAACTTTTTTGTCTTTTTCAAGCATCATTTTAATAATAAATTGCTTTCAAATAAACTCTATACCGTCATTTTGAAATTATAAATGGAGGATCCAATGTTGCCAGAGATCGGATCTGTTTAAAAGTATTTACCTGTGAATGTTTAAGAGTGGTTGAATACAAATCTTGCATCAGATTTTTAAAATTTAAAAAATGCCAGATGATTTTGTTTTAAATGATCGATTTATTAAAAGTGATTAATTTGGGAGTATGTGGGCATCAATATTTAAGAATTTAATGTCAAATTTTTAATAATATAAATCGCAGATCCAATGTTACAGTTTAATTACTGTAAAAATTTATCTGTCAGATTCGTATGACTGCGAAAATTTCTAGGTTAGTAATTTTTAAACAAATGCTGATGTTAAATTTGTAAACGACCCAGAAAGCTTTCAAATACTTTTACTTTTTTAAAACATAATGCGCCATATTAAATTCGCCATTATGAATTTTAAAACTATGTTGTAAAATTCGTATTCAATGACACCCAAAACTCTTCGATTAATAATTTTATACGAATTCAATCTATTTTTAAAAAAATTATATACCATGATGGATTTGTTATTCAGAAGATATGTGATCGCACAAACTATAATTTTAAAGCCAATTCAGAAACTTTTCAAAATCATTCGCCATTTTAGATCTGCCATTTAAAGTTTTAAGATCTAAAGCTAGATTCAAATTCAGCGAACCTCATTTGAGTAACAAGTTTCAAGAAGATTTCGCCACCCCTTAAATAAATAAAAAAAACACTACTATCCTTGTAAAAATTAAAATATATATGATCATTTATTGACTGCTAAAGAACATACATGGTCCTATCGATAGTTCAATATATAATCATCACAGTTTCATTTAATTTTATGAGTCAATGAAAACTTTATAATCAATGATTTTGACATTCAATAAAGTGAGATAATGATTTAGAATAATTTATATTGATCCGATTGAATAAATTGTTTTGTGATTAAATTCCCGAAGTATAATTCAAATGGAAAATTTTTTGTAGAAATGATTTGTTAAAATTTAATCAATTTGTTTGATTCTATGAAAAGAATTAACAAAATTAAAGTTGATTCTTTGAACTTGATATTGATTGAATAAAGTATAAAATAATTATATACTCGTATAAGTGTACATGAATCATATATGCGCATATATGATCTATATAATATATACAGTGAAAGCTCCCGCAGGCGAACACCGATCGTCGCGTTGATTTTTTCGGTTACGGGAGATGCCCGCCTACGGGATAGTATTTTTCTTATTAGCTTCCAAGAAGGCACCAAAATATTTGTCCGTCTATGGGAACTGTCCGTCTGCGGGAGCTGTCCGTTAGAGGAGCTTTCAGTGTATATAGATATATGGTCGTATATGAGATCATGTATGATCATATACTGAACTATATATGATCGTATATTATCATTTATGATCATGTGTGTTTATATATAAATTCGTGCTATCAATAATTTTTAAAAGCCTTTGTAATTGAGTACAAAATTTTATTATTGAACTAATTTTAACCACTTCGTGAACTACATTATTTCAAAGTGTGCAACTTTGTTTCCAAATATATCCGCTAGGGAGGGATTTTAAGTGAAAAGACCAATCATAATATTCGCTTTGTATGCACACGAAATTCTACAAAAATTGATCCAAAAATTTGATTATTTTTCCTTGATGCAGTGTAGAGTTTTTATTATTCGACTTTGCCGTATAAAAAATTATATGTCTTTCTTATTCTCTAAAGTTTATATAATTTTTTGTCTTTTTTTATAATGATATTAAAATATTTTGTTTACGTTCATTAGTAATATCTGACACTCATCTTTAAATACACTCAAAGAAACAGAAAAAATTTAACTAAAACCCTATGACTCACTTAATTTTTTAGCAATAAAAACGCAAACAAATACACAAAAATAATTGATCAATTTAATATTTTAAATTATTATTCAAATAAATTAATAAAACAGTGAAATTGTGATTTTTTTTAAAAAGAAGTTAAAGTTATTTTTCTAAGGAACTTTGTCAATAATAACCATGGCAACCATTAACAAATACTTATTGATTAAACAATATTGCTAAAATTAACTAAAGTTTATAAAGGTTAGTATGTTTTATGTTTTTGTTTTTAACAATTGAAAAAGTTTCTGTATTTTATCTTTATAAATTGTTATTACTTTGCATTAATGTCTGTCTTTGTGGCAATATTTGGAAATTCATAATTTTTTGAACTTTATATTAAATATCATATTTTAGGAAATTCCCCTTTTATTTATGTTTTGTTTTTAAAGTGAGTCAATTTTTTTTTGGGCACTCCCTCATACTAAAACATAAATTTTTTCACTTTTATCTTTATATATATAATTCTCCTGTACGTGTGTTAGTGACTGCACTCCTCCTTAACGGCTGGGCCGATTTCGATGAAATTTGTTGTGTCTGTTTTATTTGATCCCTGAATGGTTTAGATTCACAATTGACCTATATGGGTACAATGGGCGTGGCACCTCCCATACGAAGTAAAAATGTATTTTTGTATATCTGGAGTACTGTTACAGTGGGAGTCTTCAAACTTTGTGTGAGCTTTTTTTATAATAATACTCATAATCTCCCAAAAAAATGAGTGCCATCCAAGCAATGGGCGTGGCACCTCCCATACGAAGAAAACATTCATTATTGCATATCTGGGGTACTATTAAAGTGGGAGTCTTCAAACTTTGTGTGAGCTTCTTTGATAATAATATTCATAATCTTCCAAAAAATATGGGGGATCCAAGCAATGGGCGTGGCACCTCCCATACGAAGTACAAATTTATTATTGCATATCTGGGGTACTATTATTGTGAGAATATTCAAACTTTGTGCGAGCTACCTAGATAATAATGTAATCCTATTCCTAGGCAGAACAACGTTTGCCGGGTCAGCTAGTTTAATATATTTTATTTGTTTAATAACTTGTTGTCGTTACTACTTATTTTACTATGTTTTTTTTTTTTTTGTTTATTTCAAGTGTAAAGGAATTGATGATGTCACATTAAAACAACAGCAATAATATTGTTTAATTTTTATGAATATAGCATTTTTTATCTAAAACAAAAATATACAACAAATACTGATAATAGGTGATACAATTACTATACAACGTGCAATAATCAGTTAACAAAAATAAAAAAAAAAAAATAATTTTATTTGAAAAATTTTTGTTTTGTGAAATAAAAATCGTATACTAGTTTTACATTAAAAACACATATTGTCAGTTAACAATATAATTATCAGTAATTTTTATTGCTGATTATTTTTAATGTTAATTTTTTTCTCGAAAATTTCTAAAGTACTTCAATACAAAATTCTTTTGAATTTGTCCCATCTAACCCTTTGATGACCAAGGATTGATAAATTGCTTGTCGTATTTCTATTTTTGGTATTTTAAAAAAATCTGCAGGACGATTTAAATAACAATTTTTAAGAATACCTACAATTAATGAGAAAAATTAATGAGTTGAAATAATGTAAAACTATCTGAAAAACAAAACTTTTCATGCGTTACCTTGTAATGATAGCTCGTTACCTTTTTCATTATTTGCAAGCATAAAGTAATAAGTTACTCATTATTGATTACGTAATATATGATTTACAAATGTAAAGTAATAATTGAAATATTTTTGATAATCTATTTTTAGATACATTACTTTGTGTTTTTTTTGTAAGCAAAAGGGTAATGTATGTTTGTTTTGATAACACTAGCGAAAAAACGAAGCGCAACAATTCATTTAAGTTTAAAGCAATCAAATACTATATGCGTCGATAGCTCAGTGGGTAGAGTTCTTGGCTGGCAACTAGATTTCCCTGGTTCGATTCCCATCTTGACCACATTATTTGTAATTACAACTATTTTAAATAAAATATTTGTAATAATTTTGTTTAATAAAAATTCATCTTTTTTCAAAATCTATTTTTAGACACATTACTTTTTCCATTCTCGTAACCATAAAAGTAACCCCTTACATTATCACCTCTAAAGTAATCGGTATATACATTACTTTGAGGCTCATCGCTAGTGAAATTCATCAATGAAGTAAGGTGTAAAGTAATCCATCGGCCACTATGGCTATACATTATTTTACCCATTATTTGGTAATGTGTGGTTTTGCTGGGCTACTTTCATATTTTACTTTAATATTGCGAATACTTTAATTTGGTTATACCTACAAAAACTTTAAATTTTTAATAAGAAAAATTAATTTTTGCTTATTTATAGCGAGCTTTCAGCCTCACTAAATGAAGTAAATAAACTATTTTTAGCTAGGCTGATATATGAATTTGGATCCGGAAAAATATCTCCACAGAACTCGAAGTTTTAGCAAAACTATAGCCTTTAGAGTTTAAACAAAAAAAAAAGCCTATAAAAACGTATAATTTGCTTCATTCATGTCTTCTTAGCAATCAAACACGTGATTAAGTTTTTTTACCTAACGTTACTAAAATTTAAATACCAAAAATGTTCTATTTATATATTATACATATTTTTGGTTATATTCTGGTTGAAGTAATATTTTTTTTGTTTTCTTTTGCTTTTTTATACGTCGAGATTTTCTGTTTAAGTTTTTTTTTTAAAAGCTTTTGCAAAAATATTTTTTACAGTAACTTAGTGCTTTATTTATGTTTTGGCATCATGAGTAAAATTTTTTCGTTTTTGGGTCATCAAAAAGTATAATAAATTGTGCTAAAAACACTAAATTGGCATTACTGTGGATAGTCATATTTCTCTTTTCTAATTACAATAAGGTTTTAACCAAAATTGAGAGAGATCATGTAATTAATAATAATAATGGTCAGTATATATTTTTTATGAGTGTCATTCTTACACGATCCAGTTTTTCTTTCACATACTGCTTGTAAAAATCCATTAAATAGGCCGGACGTAACTTGAAAACAATTTTACTTTTCAAGATATCATCGTCAAGAAACAGCTGATTTATTTATTTATGATATTTCAATAAAGGGGTTTAAATTGTGACAGAATATTTGTAAAAAAAAGCAAAAACTTATGTTGGCAAAATATTTGTAGAAAGAATAACGAAAAATAGTTTAAAAGAATTGTAATCAGCTGTTTTCTTAAACATAAATTGAAACACTTAACTTGAAAGAGAAACAAATTAAAAGCAAGTTCGCATAAATTTTAAAAAGTATGAGTGGATAAGTAAAAAAAAGTTTGATTGCATTAAAACTGAAAAGGTAAAACTTGATCGTCGAACCCTCCAGATATTTGAGATTTTGTGAAAAGAGATTATGAGAATAAAAAGACATAAAAAACAGGAAAACAATGCTGTGGTATCAATTTTAATAGTGACATTGTTTATAGGAGAAGTAATCCCCCTGCGCAAAATGTAGATTGTCAAGCAATCTTAACATAAAAATATTATTCTTTATTGTACATTAAAGTACTAATACATGGATTGAAAAGTACCTAGCCTCACATATAGACAATATTTTTTGTTTGTTCAGTAGGGCCAACTGTTAAGCCAGCTACTCACTTACAGTTTTAACTGTCAGTTTCAATTTCAGTTAAAACTGTCAGGTAAAACTGTACGTATGTGGGTAATAACTGACAGTTCAACTCAACTGTTCTGTTTAACTGAGAAATTTAAAATTTTTATATTTCTAACTGACAGATTCAACTGAAGTTAACGTGTGTAGGGGTTCAACTGTACCGTTCTCAGTTCAATTTGTGTCGAGCAAGAGTGCGTATCATGTCGCGTAAACAGAACCAAGTGATTTTATTGCAATATATATATCTGAACCTTGCCAATGTCAAGTTAAATCTAGCGACTACCATGATCGCGCCAAAAAAGATGCTGCATATAACAAGCTGGCGAAGAAGTTAGCGTCCTGCTCGTTCGAATCCATGTTAAAAACTGAAGTATTGAACTGTACGTGTGTGCATATCTCAGTTCACAGTTAAGTATGTCAATCATAACTGAGCAGTTGAAACTGACAGTTAAAACTGTACGTGAGTGACCGGCTTTAGAAAATTGTGTTGTGACATTTCACTAATTAGAAAATAAAATTACCGTTAAAAAAATAATGCTGCTTTTAAAGTTTGAAAAAAAAAAATTGGTTTGCAAAGAGTTTCGTATTTTGATTAAACATTGTTTTTTGGTGGGAAAAATACTGTCCACGCTAAAGAATGGATTGATAAACATAATAGTGAATCTTCGCCATCATGAAGGTGGTATTCCGAATTTATACAATCTGCGGAGTGGTTATAAGCGTGCAAAAGTCGACCAAAGCGCTCAATGACTCAAGGTAAAAAAAAGGTAATGACCAGTTTTTTTTGGATCCACATGATATATTTATGTTGAGTTATTGGACAGATTGGATGAAGACCCCACTTACATAAGAAAAAATTTTGTACCAACATGACAATGCACCGAAGCCATTCATCTGCTTTGGCTTCAGAAAAATTGAAGTCTTTACATTATTGCTTCTCCAATCCCCAAATTCTCCAGATTTGGCCCCCAGCGATTACTATTTATTCCCAAACTAGAAAATATGGCTCCAGGGAAAGAGTTTGTAGAGTTTGACAAATCGTATTTTTTTAAGGGTATCATTAGAGAAAGCGCATTTCACTTAGGAAGAAGTGCATTTCACTTAAGTAGATTCCGTTGAGGAATAAAATTGATTTTAAATCCAAAAAACTAGTTTTTTTTTTATTGTTAGGACACGGAGTTTTAAATGCATGTAGTATGCGGGATAATTAAAGTAAATGAGAAAAAAGTGATATTTTTTTTTATTTTTGTTGTACTCACGCGATAGTACTGTGAAAGATTTTAATTTTGTACGAAAGTTAATTTAAAACAAATACATTTTTTTGTAGTCGGATGTCACGTAATGATCATACTATTTATTAATGATCATAATATAATCCTAAATGATCACATAATTCATTATATGACAATATTATGATCATTGGGATAATACGTACTACGATCATTAGAATCATATTATAATAATTTTGGATGTATTATGAAATTGTATTTCTAACTCTATTTTTGTACGTGCTGCTGACACATGTATTCATAATTTTATTTAAGTTATTGATTACCAAAATTTATTTAATAAAATCAGTTTATTTTAATATATAAATTATTCATTATGCTATTTTGAATAAAAATCATGCATAGCATTTTAATCCAGGGAATGATAGGAGAATAACATAGGCATCATGGTATGATATATAGAACTAATATTCCGATAATTTTGGAATCATAATGTCACAATTTATGGATCATACTATGATAATAAAAATAAGAGTATAATTTTCAATCATAAACCCAAAAATATATGAAGCTCTTCTAATATGGTTCTGTCAACCATATTTTTCTTAGCGTATACCTCTCATTGAAAAGTCCTTTCTGAGATGGGCTTAAATAGTGATTAGATACAAAAAAACATAGATATCGAAATGCAAATTGAGTTGTAAATTTTATATGGCACGACAAATCATGCCCTCAAGTTTGAATAAAAACAAACTATATTCCACCTTCCCGGTATCAGCTAAAATTCATGGTTGGTAAGCACTACCTTTTCATTACAACGGTAGTTGTTTACCACGCTCTGATCAGTACCGATACGAAAATTTCCAATAGTTACATGTGTCTTCTAATATCACGGCATTTATTTCATAATATTACCTGTTAAATTTTGTTATATGTGCAAAATACCGTTATAAATCGGCGTTTCGGTAGTTTAGCGTTATTATAATGGTAGTTTAAGATATGTCAACATTGAACCGGTAATATAGCGCAATAAACCCGGTTATACAAAAAGACAAATGCCTTTAATGGAATCGCCATTTTAAAATTTTCATATCGGTCTTAAAGTGGCTGTGGTAGCCACATACCGTTATTAAAATACCATAAAATTCATATTTTTCGCCCTATTCATAAGAAAATGATAAAGACCTTCCCTAAACTTGGAGTGCTCCCTGAAATGTGATCCAAATTATATTTGCTGTAAACTTGTTTACTAATTTTCTTTTACATTTTTATGTCTAATGCACGTAAATCCCTGATTTGTAAATTTCCGCTGCAAGTTTTCTTCTAGTCTTTAAAAGTTTTACATTATTTTAAGAGAAAAATAAAACAGCAAAAGTTATACAAATTATTTTAACCTAAAGGGTTTATTTATATTCCACTTTATATGCAATTAAAATTGAATGCTCTTTATTTGCCCACTCGTTGTCAGAATATTTTCAAGACCTAAAACCGCATTCTTTATGATATCAAGTTTTTTTCTTTACAACATTAGCACTCGACATATAAGGATTGTCTTTATCTTATTGAAAATACACTCACTTAATGTATGTAATACTTAATAATTTAATAGCCTACAATGAGACACTTGCCACAAAAAAAAAAAAACTAAATGAATAAAACAGGACTGTAGGCTGGAATTCTTTTGTTAATTTTTGATTGAAACTGTGTTTCTTTTTCTTCCTATTTTTATCTTAAATGATGTTCACGTACACAAACAAGAGACAAAAAAAATATTAATATTATTCTCACTTTAGATATAAGAAACAGAATTAATAGATCAACGAACTGCGCGCAATAAAAAACTTTTTTGTTTTATTATATAAAAATAAGACAACATAATATTAACGTTGTTGTAATAAATAAAAAAAAAAAATTGTATAAAATTCCAGTAGTTTTTTTTTTTTTTTGTATATACATTGTTGTATTTGAGGAAAATCAGCAAAAGCAACAAAAAAAGGCTCGTTCTTTGTTGCGTATGAAAACAAAAAATACTTAAAAATATTAATGATACGTGTAGTGGAATATAATGATGATGAAGATTATTACAGTAAGATATTAAACACAATTAAGGCGATAAACCTCAAACACAGGGGGTGTTTTTTTTAAAGATCGCTCTGTGGGCCTCTACATTAAAAACGTAAAATCAATGTGAATATTGTGCCGACAATTTGTAGTTGTCGCCTTATTTGTGTTTTATCTCTAATATTTATTATGATGATGACGAGATGATGATAATTTTTTTTTTACATTTTAATTTCAAGTTGATTTTAATGCACTTTTTTTATCGCTTCAATTAAAAACAATTTGTTTTTTGTTTTTTTAAAATGTCTTCACATTTGTATACTTTCTTTGAATACTTTTTTTTTTATAAATTTTGATTATTAATTTATCTTTTTCTGTAATATCTTACTTTTTAATGTTGTAGTTGTATTGTTGTTGTTGTTGTTTTTATTGCTCAATTGCTCTTATGATATTAAATGAATATAAATTAATCGTTAATAATAAGTGTAAATTTAGTAATTGTGTGTAATATTTTGGATTTTCAAATTTTAAATTTATTCAAATATATTTTTATTTGCAACTGTTTTTTATTAAACTTTTTTTCAAAACACTTTGCACTCTTAAGAGAAGATAATAATACAATTTATTTTCTATATGTTCTTTTCAAATAAAAACTTTTTGTTTCAAAAGTTCGTTCGATTATTCAATTTCTAATATTTTCAAATTAATTTAAATTTTTAAGACCCGCGTTTAAATTATATTTTAATTTATTGTTTATGTTTTATGTCTACACAAGAGGGAGTATTTAAGAAAACAAACAACCTCTTGCTAAGGCGAGCAAATTTCAACTGATTTAAAAATTTCAGAATTTGTTAACACAACAACCTCATCATCTTTTAACCATTTAATAATGTGTAACACAAAAATATGTGATCACTTTGTAAAAAAGCTTTGCTAAAAAAGCTTTATCATGGAAGAACAGATGTGAGTTTTCAATAAAAGAGCTGAAGAGTAAAAGTTTGTGATAAAGAGCGAGAGAATGAGGAACCTTGTCAATATTATGTATAATTTTTGCATTTATCATTCTTTATCATAAATAATATTTACTTAGCGTAGTGTTGCCATCTTAAATTTGCAACTTCTAATTCCTATCGGAAAATATATTATTTTCATAGAATACCGTTATTGTTTGACAGTTTTTTATATTTACCAATAGATGTGAAATATTAAGATTTAGATTTTAAGACCGATTTTCACGTGCCAACGATTTTCAAGTTAGAAAATGTATCAGAACTAGAGAATATAAAATCACACGCATTTTTTATTTCAAGAGGGAAATTATACAGAATTTTCGAGTTCCCTTAAAAAAAATAATGTATTATACATTTTTTTCAAACTAGTTTCTGAGTTTTTCAATTTGGTACGTTCTGAAAAAATTTAAAACATACATGTATTTATATGTAGGAATGCGTGAAAATAAATGTAAAATAAGATATAGCGTCCTCGACTAAAAATTTTGTAAAAAAAAGTTCCTTGTTAAGATCGAAAAATCATTGTTTCATTAATGGGACTAAGGTTTATTGAGTCAATTTGCCTACAGCCTACAGTTTTAAATGAATCTAAAAAAATAAAGTTTTAAAAATTAGCTGAGTAACTGTCTGAACCTTTTATTGCGGCTGATTTTTTTAAATTATTTTTTTCTGTTTGTAATAAATCGACAAAATCAGCAAAATAGGGTACTTCGAAAAATTTCAAAATTATGAGAGCCAAACGATATATTTATATCTTAAGATAATTGTGTTCTCTATTAGTAATAGTTATCAAATTTCCGATAAAATTTTGGAGTCATAAATGAAAATAATTGACTTTAACTTCAAGATTCAAAAATTATTAAAAATCTCTATATATCTAAAGGAGAAACGTTACTGACTTACTGTCTGACTCAATCATTTACTTACTCACTCCAAATGGCCCATCCCAAGTCGCTAGAACTAGATAGTTAAAATCTTATATCTAGGTTCCTACTCCTACGTAGACATCCGCTCAGACGGAATTTATGGAAGATCGAACGATGAGGGGCAAAAAGGGTAAAAGCCTACCCCTTGACGGCCTGCCCAAATTCCTTTAGCTAGAAACTTGAACTCTGAAATACATATTCGCTAGAGCATAGGCTATCTAACTGCAATGTGGAATGTTTGGAATTCCCCACAGGGAAGGGCAAAAAAGAGTGAATATCTACCTTGACTACCTGCACAAACCTAAAATTTGATATATCTATTTCTTGAAGTAAGGGCTAACCTCTGTCAAGACGGGATTTTTGAAAATTTCTACGGAGTGGGGAAAGAGGAGGAAAATCTGGTAGCACCATTATAAGAATACGGTTTTTTAATTCATTTAGTAATATTTTTTAGCGGCGACTGTATTTTAATTAATTCTATAAAAGTCTTAAGGGTTTTGAATGGTTTTAGAATATTTTCCCCTTAAAAATTTTCAACAATCGTCAATATGATGCCTAATTTTTGCCATTATTGTAAGAAAATATTGAATTAAAAAATTAAAAACTTATTTTTAAGAGATTATTTTGTAATATTTAAAGCAGCTTTTGGAGTATATTTCTGTTTGCCCTGGTAATTATTTTTTAAATATCTACTTGATCTGGAGTATCGTACGCCATAGTATTATTTTTGTTTTGTTAAAAATTAGAAATTTGTTTAATATTTTTAGCCCGCTAGTGAGTCATAAACGAACGCTTAAAAAAAGTACTTAGAAGGTTTAAGGGCTCTTTTATGAGACTCTTCAGACTTCAATTGTACACTGGGTGCTTTACTTATGTTTCATAGTTAGTAAATAATTTATTGTAAATAATTTATTGAAACAAAATATGACATTTTCTTTAGTCTTCTACATCACTATAGTTTATAGTTTATGTTTTATACGCTGTAATGCTCGCTGATTTTGCAGCACCTTTCTGACTAAACATTTTTTTTGCTAACCTTACCAGCTTGTTTTTAAGTCTAGAAAGATTAACACGAATATATTACTATGTATGATTAAAAACAAAAGTTTCCCACAACAAAATCAAAAAAATCATATAATACGGCAACTCTGTCGTTGTTGGTTGCCTATTAACTCTCTTTGTCATTTAACAAATTCTCTTTCATTCAACAGTAGCATATTTGTACTAACTGAAACCTGTTAATTTGCTAAAATGCAAATAAACCATGTTTAGTAGTGAGTATCTTTAAGATAAATACTATTAAAAATATACAAACTTAATAGCCATCTGATCTTGTTAGCTACAACCTGACAATAAAATAAACAATTGAATGGAGGAAAAAAACAGACACACACACAGTCGTTGTTACAGATCGATGAATAATCCAATAATTCTTGGAATTTAAAAACTTCGTCATGACAAAACGAAAAAAGTTCACACAAGCCAGACAGACAGTTTTGAAAGTAATGGCAGTGAGAAGAGGGGTTGCAGTAACGTAGTTAGACTACAATTTGAATCTGATATAAACTAGATTTAACGGTTTTTTATAATTTAACATTTTTAAAAAGATTATAATCAAAACAAAATATTTATACACTTAACAAAATTTTTGTTTATATATTACATTTAAATTTTTTGATAAATTTTATTCATTTTGTAACATAACATATGTATGTTACATAATTGGCTATAACTTTGGAATTTATCGGCAAATTGTTTTGAAACATATCGTATTATCTACGAAAAGATAAGAGGCTTCAATTTCAAATAAAAAGTATTTTTGCATTTTGTATATTTTTGACAGATTTTTATGCATTTTAAAAATTATTGCATTTTCTTGCTTATTCGTAAATACTAATGAACTGATTGCAAAATATTGCCTGCAACATTTATTTCGTATTTCATTGCTTTTATTTTAGTATCACTTGCAATCAAATAAGTAGTCTCGAGACTCCGGCAAAAAATTTGCAAAAGTTTCAAAATATATTATAGATTAGAAATCAAAATCTTTTTAAGATTTAGTCGATGTAAATGCGGTATAAGTTTCAAAATAAGCCGGTGGTAGGCCAGACTTTATATTTTATTGTTTAATCTTACAAAAGGGTGTGCGGTATCTTTGTTTTAAATTTCTTTGTCATATTTTATTACTTTCAAACCTGAAATGCTTTTTTTCATATTAAAAACGTTAAATTTCCGATGAATTGAAATTGTATTATAATTTTGCTACTTGTATATAATTTTTGTTTTAAACTCTTTCTCTAAAAATTAAAAAGTTATTTGTTTGATGATGACTGTTTAATATAATTTTGCGGCTGCTGTGTCGTTCGTTCACCAAGTGGATGTTTCCCAAAATTTCAATCGATATGTAATTTTGTATTTAATTTTATCAAAATTTTTATGAATGAATTTGGTTTTGGGTATTCCCAAGTATGACCGGTTTTCTTCTTTTTTAATTTGCAGTTTTTTGATTGTATTTATTACGATTAATATTCAAAATACTCAATAAATGTATTGAAATCAGGGATGGAAAACTTTAGTTCTAACATTATGTTAAAGTTGAATAAAAAAAAAAACTTTTTTAAATTAAAAAATGTGTGAAATCAACACAACCATGGGTCTTTAATTGCTAAAAAGATATAAATAGAGCAAAATATACGGTTCAATAAGTTTTTTGGGTTTTGTTTAAGTTCTGCGGGTCCTGAAGATATATTTTTTGCCAGATCGAAACACATGTATCAGCCTGGCTAAAAATGGTTATGTAAATATATATAGGTAAAAAGCATAAACGACAAAAAAATCTGGATGTATATGAAAACAAAGAAAGTTTTTAAGAAACGATCTTATTTACAATAAGACTGTGGTGGGGTTCTGCTTGGTCAGCATCTTGTTTTTGTATTTCTCGCATCGGTAAAGTTTTCGCAAAATTATGTAAAACGCAACCCTGTTCTGCTTTATATAGGGTGAGTCACAGGCAATTAAATATATATAAATCTAAAGAAGATAATAGGGTGCTGTATTCTTTTTATTTCTCTATGTAATAAAAAATTTTGCAAAATTAGAAGCTTGAAACAAAATCTCCAGTAAAAATACAATCAACTTTATTATCTATTAAGTGACTTTGTATAAAATAGGGTGACTATAAATTTCTCGATGCAAAAGCTTCTGGCATCAGATACAGAAACGGGGTTGCAGGTCTAGTTATCGAGGTACATATATCGGTTTGAAGTTAGTAAGGTTTTGTGCCTTTTTAATGCATTTTGACCATCTAAATGTCCGAATATAGCAAAGTGATGTTCAGCAAAGTTGTCAAGCTTACTTTGCAATATTCGGACATTTAGATGGTGAAAATGCATGAAAAAGTCACAAAAAATTGCAATTACCCCTATATGATACTTACTAACTAAAAATCGACACGTATAACTTTTTTTTACCAATATAACTTTTTCCGGTAAGTAGAACCCCCGCCGATCACTGACCCCTGATATTTGCCGCACAGTGTAATAAGCTTTAAATCGGATTATTTTGAGGTATTTGTTTCCTTAAAAAAACACACAGACAAATTTTTTTTATAGAAAAACTTTCAGATTCCATGTTGCTTTCTTTGAATGATTTTGAATATCGGGTTTTTGTTAGAGTATTAAAAAAACCGGCCTTTTGGAAAAACCGGTTTCGGGTTTCTTCGAAAAATCGTATTTAAAAAAACCGGTCAACCGGTTTTTTCCGTTTTTTTTAATTTGATTTAATTAATTTTTAAAAAGCTTATATAATTCGTTAATTGTTTTAATTACAAACAAACAAAGAAATTTAATATATAAAGTAATAAAAATAAAAAAAATATATTCTTTGAAAAAAAAAATATTTTATAATATTTTTTTATTGTATTTCATTTCAACATTTTATTTATTGGTTTTAATATTTTTTAATATAATATTTTAAAAATTAATATAAAACTATATTCATATCAAATGAATAGAGATTAAGTTTGTAAATTGGGTAAAACTAGGTACGTAAGTAATTTTAACGTTTGGCATTAAATAAGTTTTTTTAATATTACATTTTAAATATGTAAAAAGAAAATCTATTTTTCACTTCTAAAATAATATTTTAGAAATAATATGCAATTAATATGTTTCGTTTTAAGGCGATTTTTTTGTTTGCTTTTGATAAAGCTAGAAGTGGAAAATACTCTTTCACTAATAGTAGATGTTTGGCAAATAGTCAAAAGACAATTATATAAATTGTCCAACTTTTTAGTTCTTTCGTCGCATTTATCAAGATATATGAAATCATCATATGTGACCTTCTCCGAGAAAAGGGACCTAGTGTGTCAAAAAACGGGTTTGGACTTAAGAGTGGATTCTGTGTGGATGAAATCAATAAGATTTCTGATAAAAATTTATTTACCCCATAACGTACACTCACAATATTATTTCGTTAAAAACAACTTAAAACACATATTAAATTAATCGAAAATACAGTAAAAAAGAGGACAACTGATTTTCCATTATATTCAACCCATTTTGTTGTTTATTTTCAATCAATGTTTAATAACCAACAAAAGTAGTAAAAACAATAGAAAGTCGTTTAAAATAACCATAGAATTTTTACTTACAAAAAGTTAGGAAAAACTACTTTTGTGGTTTGTTTTCCAAATTGAAAGTTTTTTTTTATTTGTATGTAATTACAAAACACAACACAACACACACAGATGTATATATTTTTATTGGCTTTATGTGTTTGTATATTTGAATAATTTCTTGTAATTTTTATTGAAATAATTTTGTATATATACAAACTATTTTGGTAAAAAAACAAAAAAGAATTATATGAATTTCAATTTTTAGAAAAAGAAAACATAAAATTTTACATTTAACAGAAAATATCAACTCCTACTGAATGTCTGTAAATTTTTATAGTATGTTTTTTGAATGACTGATTCAAATAGTTAAAAAATATATTTCTATGAATTTCAATTGATTATTCATTTAAAAACAAACTTTACGTATTACTTTTTAAATAAACTACAGTCAGTAACGGAAAATATATTGTGAATGTACAAAACGAACTTGGAAAAATCGAAAAAAATGAGAAAAACATTAAAATTTACTTTTTTTGATTTTTTGGTTTTAAATTGTCACTCTAAAAGAGAAAAAAATACGTCGCCACATAGGCAAGACGTCACCAAAGTCGGCTCCCAATCATAACCATACCAAATCGCATCTCCCAACTGAAGGTGTGTTCACAGTGATAATGCGTTAAAAAACTTTAAATGCGTTTTTCTTAAAACTTTATTTTCACACACACTTTCTTGGAGAAGGTCACATATAATGAATGGTGAATGATTTTGTACGGTCTCTTTTTTAGGATTTTGTATACTGTTTATTGTGTTATTTAGATCAGAAATTAAACTATTTGAATTTGGAATATCCAAAGTTAAGTCTTCATCGGAATCTATCAGACTTACATCTAAATCTTCATAACCAAATAAACGACTATAAAAGTGTTCGGAAAAATAAAAGAGACCAAGTAACCCAGTTGGTGATGTAATTAAAAAAACCGGTTAACCGAACAAAAAATACCGGTTTTCGGTTTTCTTCGAATTTACAAAATATTCGAAACCGATCGGTTTAAAAAAGAAAGAAACCGGTTGACCGGTTTTCGGTTTCGGTTTTTGAATACTCTAGTTTTTGTTTAATTTCAAAAACTTTATCAATGAAATCTTCTAGAGTTAGGACTATTTATTTTAATAACTTAAAAAAGTACTTTTAAGAAACTACTAAAACACCTTGTGTAAAGTACAAATTTTCCATCCCTGATCGATGTTATGGTTTTTGTTTTTTTCTCAATTGCTTTTCTGGTTAACAACAATGAAATGGCACACGTTTGTTGTATTTTCTTTCAACTCATAATGTTGTTCATTTCTTATAAATTTATTTACTTTTTTATTTCACATTCATTTGTTTATTTGTCTGCTTCTTTGTAGACAAATGTGCGTATAGATTTTTGTAGTAAGTGTAGTATGTGTCATAAAGTAATTAACCCAGCCCCAGTATATAAGAAACATATTTTGAGGTATATAGTATATTGTATGTATTATTTTGTTCTTAAAATTCAAAAGCTTTGGAGGACTTAAATGATAAATTTGTTTTTATATCGTACGATTGTTTTTGTTTTGACAATTGAATAATTTTTTCTCTAGTTACTTAACTACTTGCTTTTATGTAGTTTAATATGTAAATATTACAAAGAACAATTGTTTCGATCAGTATCGATCGATTTTTGAGAAAAAGCTTTCTTCTACGAAATATTTTTGTAACACATTTAACAGTTATATGCATATTCAAATGTGGTTTTATCTAATAATATATTATCATATATTTTTGCATATGTCAGTATGCATTATCATATGTAATTATATATTAAATAATTTTTTTTTTTTAATTATCCTATATAGTGCCATATATAACCACATTTAGGTTTATATTAATCTTAATAAAATAGATATGATTTGTTTGATAAGGGTTAAATTATATATAACAATATATATGTGGCTTACACGGTTCTGTATTTATTTATATATGCCTTGTACATAATAATATATACTTATGTATAACTTATACACAATCATATATATTTCTATATGCTATATTATATTTGAGATATAATAATATATGGTAACTTATCAAAAATATTTTTAGATATGGTATGAGCTATAATTGTATATGGTACAACATTTGCAAACAAATTTGAGATATACAGCTGTCAAAAAAAGTATTCGACAAACTGCTTGTTTTTCATAATCATGAAAAATATGTTAAAAAAATCCTGCAAAATGAAAAATATAAAAATGCAAATTATTAGCTTAAAGCGTTATCTCTTTATTTATGAAACAAAAAATACAACAAAAAACAATATTCTGGAAAAAAAAATACAAAAACAAAAACATGTAATATATCAACGCAAAAAAAGTATTAGACAACGTTGCTGTGGTTGTGATTAAAGGGAAAAGCACCGTTTCTTTGAAATTTATATTGATGTCTTTCATTATTACTAATATTTTTTTAAGTCTTAATTTCATTTATTGAATTATTTGTTAACATGGGTCGAAAGGGTGCAGAGATTTCTTAAGATGTTAAAGAAATAATAATTACACATTTTAAAAATGGAATAACGGAACAAGAAATAGCAGAAATTGTTGGAAGACCTAGAACAACTATTCACTACATCATAGATAAATATAAAAAAACTAAAAGTATTGAAAATGTGCAAAGAAGTGGGCGTCCAAAAAAACTTAATGAAGTAAACGAAAGGTGGATCTTGCGTGAAATAAAAAAAAATCCTAAGATAAACGCTACAGTTCTAACAAAACAGCTATAAAATGATCTTAATATCAATGTTACACCTCAGACCGTGCGTTATGTTATACACAGTAACGATTATCACGCAAGATCAGCTAGGAAAAAGCCGCATCTCAAAAAAGAACAGAAAAGCTCGAGTTGACTTCGCAAAAGCGCATGTGAATAAGCCTATGGAATTTTTGATGAAGACTATTTTTGCTGATGAGTCTAAATTCAACCTATTTAGATGTGATGGTAAGGTTCTGGTGTATAGAAAGCCTAATACCGAGTTCGAGGAGCGAAATATGGTGCCTACTGTAAAGCACGGTGGTGGCGGTGTTATGGTCTGGGGATGTATGGGGACTTCAGACGTGGGTAATTTAGTTTTCATTGATGGAATAATGGACCATCAGTACTACATTAACCTACTCAAGGATAATCTTAAGCCAAGTGCCGAAATTTTGGGTGCTGCAAGTGGCCCTAAATACAAGGTTGTGGATGTTGTATAACTGTCCAAACGTGATTAAACCACCTGCACAGTCCCCAGACTTAAAACCCATCGAACACCTATGGGCCTGCTTAGAGCAAAATATAAGGAAAAGAAATTTCAGGAACAAAAACCAGCTTAAAGCAATCCTTCTAGAAGAGTGGCAAAAAATTGACCAAAACTACATTTTAGATCTTGTTAAATCAATGCCAAAGCGTTTAAAAGCCGTTATAAAACAAAAAGGAAGGGCAACTAAATATTAATTATTTATTTTGAATCAATATTTTCCCGTTAATCACAACCAGAGCAACATTGTCGAATACTTTTTTTGCGATGAAATATTACATGTTTTTGTTTTTGTATTTTTTTTTCCAGAATATTGTTTTTTGTTGTATTTTTGTTTAATAAATAAAGAGATAACACTTTAAGCTAATAATCTGCATTTTTATATTATTCATTTTGTAGAATTTTTTTAACATATTTTGCATGATTATGAAAAACAAGCAGTTTGTCGAATACTTTTTTTGACCGCTGTATATATATAACAATATTTACATATCTAGAATATTTTTGATATGATATAATATATATGTAGATATAATCATATGTGCTACCATGTCAATGATTTCGAATCCCAACTAGGGAGATACAAATTTTTGTTTTGTGTTTTTAATTAATTTTTCTTTTTAACCCATTCGGTAAAACAAGTCCTAAAAATTTTTGAAATGATATGAGATATAATTAGTTTATAATAGTCTGGGTATATATAATTGTATAAGATTTTTGTTTCATATAAGTCCTAAAAGTGGTGGACATTCATATATACATACAGTTGATTCCCGACTTAACGAACAATTGATTGTCAGGCCTGTTCGTTAAATCGAAAAATTCGTTAAAACCAGTACTAAACAAAAAAATATTTATTCATGTTATAACAAATTAAAAAGTACAATTCACATCATATCTTAATACTAAAAAATGGATTTTATAAAAAAAATTAATGAAAATGTAATTCTAAAAAAAATTAAATTAATTAAAAAAATTAAATTTTTTAAAAAAACTTGTTATTGACGTTTGGTTTTGCGACTTTTTAAAACTTTTTTTCAATTGCTTCCTCTTGAAGCTTTCGAAAATTAATGTCTTGGAGATATCGATATTATTTTCCTGTCCCCACTGAATATATACATCAAAGCTTTTTATTACATCGCAGTGTTTAATTTTTTGACCTTTATCTGCAGGTATATCGCTCTCTAATAGTGCATTAATTTCTTCATCTTCGTCCTCATCTAAAAAAACTTAGTCCTCTATCCCTTGGTTAACGTCCTCTGCAGTTAACTGATTCTGCAATGGAACAATTTTTTTTAAAAGTAAACTGGTCGTCCAGGCAAATTTTGAGTGTGCGTAATCCAATGGTAACACTTTGTTTCTAAACGAGCGAAGATTTTGCGTTTTTCCGATAAGAAAAGGACGGATTATTTTGGAACCGCTTGCGTTTGCATATAGAAGCAAAGTTATACTATATTTTGCCATTTTCCAACTAGGGACAATCTTTTCCTCTGCATGTACATAAGTCCTGTCAGAAGGATCTACCAAAATAACCCGGTCTCATCTGCATTAAAAATTGCCTCCTCAGATAAATCATTATCAAGTATGATTTTAAGCCCTTGAAGATAATTTTTCGCCATATTGCTTAAGTAATCTTATTCCGAATCTCTTTAAAACGAGTAAGCCAATCATTACTGGCATTAAAATTGCCATGATAATCCTGATTGTGGAACACCTTTGCCTTTGATTTTAATATTTCTCCACTAATCGGGACATGTTTTTTGCGCTGCATTTGAAACCACTGAAACAGTTTATTTTCCATTATTGGAAACCTTGCTGGATCTAATTTTATCTGCCATTTTTCGGATCAAATAAGATCAGATAGATATTACACGAGATATTAAATATTGCGCCAGATTAATTTTTTTTTACTGGGGGACTAAAAAGTTTCAGGAGTTCAAAAAATTAAATCGAATGATAGCATGTAATTAAAATCAATTGAATTCATGATTTTACTAATAAATTCAGTTAGTACAACCACATTGAAATGTGATTCTTGAATATTTTGGGCGTTTCAACTAAAACTCCAGTTTTAATTAGTTTTTCTAAAGAGTAACGAAAATTGAATTTATTAAGGATGGTCAACTTATCTAAAAATTAAAATAACCCCAGTAAAATAGTTAATCTGTCGATTATGCAGTAAACTGCGCAATGCATTATAGGGAAAACATCTTTATTATTCGGACTAGTCGTTTGTGAACTCCCTGCAGGGACCGTCTCTGATACCCATAACGTGGAGAAATTTAAGTCCAGTTTCTACAAATACCACATTCTCTTTTCTCCTTCACCACATTCTCTTTTCTCCTTCCCATTACCAATTTTTCTGATATCAACACAATGCGCTCAATTTGTAGCAGACAAACCCTGATATTATTGAATTTTTGTATAAAATGAATGGTGTTTTGTTGGAACTCCTCCATTTTAACTTTTCATTAAATTCATGGAATTTTATAGTGAAGTTTATTGTTTGAGATTATTAAAAATTTCCTTTTCTACATGAATAGAAAAACTATAATTTTTCTTATAACGGAGAACACACATAAAAGGTTATTGAAAACTAGTCGAATGTATTGGTCAGCTACGACCTTCATTAACATTCTTCGCGTGTCTCATTTATCTATTTTTTAACTTACAACTTTCAAGAAAAAAGCTAATGAAAGCTAATACCATGTTGATTTATTGGGTTAAGATGAAATTTAATTACGAACTCTGTGTTTAATAAAAAAGAAGAAGTAGAAAAAGTTAAAAAAAATATAATCGGGGGTGTTCTGGAAATCAAATCCACATAAAATTATTCGTTTTTTGCGGAACGACAATATGTAATTTTATATAAAAAATAATAATTTTAGGTGGATTCTTTTTTTAGAATACCCCCAAATGTTAATATGTCAATCTTAACATAAATTTAAAGTATTTTACTAGCGAGAGAGAGACCAAAACTCGTGTTCCGAAAAAATAAAGAAGAATTAATATATTGTAGTACATTTAGGAAAAAGCTTCATCATATTTATAAAAATCTTTATAAATACGATGAAAAACTTTCTAGATTTTCGTTAAATATAACACTCCATATATAAAGCTGTTTCATAAAAATATTACTAACATTATGTGGTTCAAAATATCTCTCAGACCTGGTCCAATTTCATTATCGAAGTTTATTCGAACTTCACTAGCCTAAAAATTGTGGCCCATTTTGCGCAATTTCTTTCAGTTTATAACTATTTTCTAAAAAACTGTTAATGGCATTTTTCTATAAAATGATAAAGAAGTTATGAAAGATTTTCCATAAAATTTTAAGAAAAGTTTCATCATGTTTATAAAAACTTCATAAAAATGATAATTATCCATATTTTTTTTCCCATTGTAATTGTTTCATGTTGAAGCTCTTTTCCTTTAGTGTAGAACAAAAAAAGTCGATTGATATCTAAAATGACTAAACCTGCAATTTAGTATTTTTTTTTTTTTAAATATGTACTGACATATAATTTATCATTTCAATATAAATTATAGTTGTAAAATACATTTCTTTTGTTTAAACATTTACAAATCAATTAAATTAACTCAAAACATTGTTACAATAATAAGCACAAGCTGAAAAAAAAACTGGTAGAAAGCTTATGCCATAAATGTGTTAATAAGGCGAAAAAATGCGAATGCAAACAAAATCATAGTTTGGCCATAATAATTAAATTTCGAAGAAAACATTATGAATCATAGCAAAACGCAATAAAAAATAATTTAAATAAATTTTATTCAGAAAATGTATTTTTTTTCTTAAACGTATGTACATTAAATGCTTCTTAAACAGTTGTGGTTTATTTGTAAATAATATTTGTATATTTGTTCTAAAATATGAGGCTTTCCATACCCACTGCCTTGTTAAACCTACAGCATTTATTGTGAAGCAAAAATAATTTAATAGATATTTTCTTTGCGTCCATCGGTATCCGGCAGTGTCGGCGGGAAGAATGAAGCAGCTAGTAAGGGTCGTGCGGATTATTCTACGGCACCTAATCGTATAAGGACCATGCAGGAAAAAAGGGGTCAGTTGGGAATTGGTGAAAACTGGACCGGTTCCGAATATACATATCACGAGATAGGTGAAAAGAGAACCGGCTCCTAAAGTGGCTACACCGTGACCCGTTTAAGCGTCATGACATTTTCTTTTGCGTTGGTTCTGTGATATGTTCTTAGGGGTCAGTTGTGTGACATGTTCTTTTTTACCGGTCCTGTGACATGTCACAGAGGGACAAGCTCATGTTATTGTGACCGGTCCTTTTCATATAAAATCACAATGAACCGGTCACGTGACGTGTCCTGGGATAGGTCATTTTCCCGCAGGCGAAGAAAATGAGGTACTAAAATGATTACAGAATGAATATTTAAATTTTTATTTTTGTTTTGTTCAAATTGTTGACAAAGTCAAATTTAGAAAATTTCTCTACTCCATTAAAATATAATAAATAATACATTAAACAAACTGCGAAATTTGTCTATATTAATTACGTCACGACTTCACGACTTTTTCAAAAAATTTAAAGTGAATTTTTATATTTTATTCGTACACAGAAAAAAGTATCACAAAATTTTAAGTAAATAAAAATATTTGTTAAAATTTAAGTTCTATTTCTAATAATTTTTTGTTTGAATTGTTTGTAAATTTCTATTTTTCATATAAAAATTCTTTGAAAATAAAAATTGAAGTTACAAAAAAATAACAAAAAGTTTTTGCATTTATAAATTCCATTATTGGTGCCTTTTTAAAAAATTTTTTTTTTGTATTTACAAAAATGTTCTATGGAAGATGTTCAATATGACAAACAGAATTTTGTAATTTTATTCTGTGTATCATATACATAGAACATGAAAAAAAAAAAATGTAAGCTTGTACAGTTGTTATGGAAAGCCTCATATGTGTTTCCAGGAATAAAATATATATTTTTTCGTATGCCTCAAATGCACTCAAAATGCAGATGTTTTGTGACTAAACTATAATCTTGTTGAAACATTTCAATAAATTTTTAATTTTTGTTGGTTGTTTTTTATGTAAAATTTATGAGTTTTATGTCTATTTAGATTGTATTTAAAAAAATATATATTATTGAGTATGTTCTATTTTGGTAGATATTTTTAGTTTATTTATGTTACATTTTTTTTTTCTTTTTGACAAAAAATTTAAAGAGATTTAAAGAGATAATAAGTTTAACATAAACAACATAATATTTCATAACAAATGTGGTAAAAAAATAAAAAAACAAATGTTCAAATATTTTAACTTAATCCCCCCCCGAAATTTTTATTTAATTTTTACATTGAATTAGTAAAATGAACTTTTTGGTTGACTAATTTTTGTTTATTTTTTTTTTTTAAAATTATCTTTTTTATGTTTTTTGGCAAATATTGGTCAAATTTTATATGAGTTTTGCAATGTTTTTAACTGGCAATGAACTTAAACTTTAAACACAAATTTAATATGATTTTTATCTTTTAGAATTTGTTATTAAAAAATTCAATAATTTATGTGTTAAAGCTCTAAACACAAATTTACACTCACAATAATAATATGGTTTGAATTATTGACTTAAAATAAAAAAAAAAAAAAAATTTAATTAGTAATGCTATTTGGGAGAACGTAAAATCAGTAGTGCAAATCTTTAATTTTTTTTACGATAATTAAAATTTATTTGCATTGAAATTTTATAAAGTAACGACAAAAATCGTAAACTTGAACTCCAAAAAAAAATTCTATAGTTAAATTACCGATTTTTTTTTAATTACAAGTATCGGTGAAAAAAATATAAAGATAATCACCCTTATTCTTATGTCGTATTCGTTTTTGGGTCAACATCACTTTGCTTCGACGTCGACATCACTTCGACACCAAATTGGTATTCTAAAACAGTGTTGTAACGACGTCGACAGTTTATCGATTTAAACAAAAACACATCTCTAAAAATTGAGTCGGCAGATTTATTTTGTTTATTCTTTTTGCGAAAAAATGTTTTTTATGTGTAATTTAAATTCTGATACCAGTGATGAAGAAAATAAAGAAAATCTAGTATTGGAAAGAAGACTTCTCATACAGAAATCCAATATCTTTAATCTGCCGGATAACAAGTGAGTAGCAAAATCAAAGACCGTTACTTTAAAGAATGTTAATCTTCTAATTTTTTTAAAAGGTTTGAAAGTTACTTTCGGCTGAATAAAACAGCCTTCAAAGATGTGCTGGAAACAATAGCACCTTATTTGAAAATCGGAATCAAGTCCACATTTATTTCCAAAACAATAAAGTTGACAGCTACATTAAGATTTTTAGCCCAGGGGTCGTACCAGCTCAGTGTTGGAAACGACTTTAACTTAGGGTTCAGCTGTTTCTGAAACCGTAGAAGATTTGCCACTGCTTCCTCCAGCGGGCTCAATATAAATTGCTTAAATCTTCCGCCACCTGTAGCATTACACTCGGCTTTGTTGGCTACCATTTTCTTTTTAACTTTAAATTTTAAGTCTCGCCAAACCTATAAATAAATTTTGTTATATTTTTATAATGCACTTTATATGATCATGCTTTCTTTACCTTCTGCCATCCATCTCACATTATTCTCGGTGTGCCAAGTGCATTTAATAAATTTGATATTTCTTCCCATTTTTTCCGTTTTTTTTTCAGTCATTACTTTTCCTCAAGTCGTTACTAAAAATTGTGTCGATGAAATCAGAGTCGTTTCCAGACAATATCGTCATCACATTTTCTTACAGAATACCTAATACTTGTCGACAGTTATCAATTATTTTCGATAACGACAACGGGAATACAAATTTCTAAACAAAAATCCCAAGACGACATTGTCTTGTGTCGATGACGACAACTAGAATAAGGGTGAATAACTTTTAACGAATTTTGTTGTTGTTTTGATAATGTAACTACCGTACTTAGCTACTGTAGTGCAATTCTCTTTCTTTTTTTTTTAACGATTTTACCGATTTTGTTAGCTACCCAGCAAAATAAAATGGATGTTATTCTTTACGAATCTCTATTTTAGAACATCCAAAGAAGTTAATAATGCAAACTTTTCGATTTGTAAAAAGTCATTATAAACAACTTCCAAAATGTTGATATTAACTCCTACTTATGAAGGTATAAAAATACAAGTTTTTGTTACAATTCCATTGAAAAGCATATAATTTTTTTAATTTGAATATTTATTTATAACAATTTATAATTATAGGAAAAAAAAGAAAACATTATTTAATTGGCCCATAAATGGTTAATTCCTGCAGTCATTTAATGCCTTATTAAAAACATATTTTGCATACCAGTGATATCGTGTTCAAAATCACATTTTTAACTTTAAAACAAAGCGAATCCCTATTTTTATGTTGTAGACCCTTCTGATCATAGATTTTTCATAGCACCGAAACAAACTTCTTCCGCCCAATGACACGCTAATGTTAAAATCATGAATGATTCATCGAAATTTTCACAACTTCGTGCCCAGTAGATGTACATAGGGTAACGATAATTAGCGGTTGAGTTACCGAAAAAGCTATTCTGTATTTTTTGAAATTATTGCCAAAGGATAATTTACAAATTTAAACATAAATTTCAATTTAACGATTTTTTTAACTACAAGTATCGGTGCACTCAAAATATTATGTAGTTTCCTCTTTGTAGTTTAATAAAAAGTTTTCCGTTCCATTTAAAAATAAAGGAACATACATTTATTTTTCAAAAAAATATCTATATTAACTTTTTTATACATTTATTCGAAATTATTAACTATCATTTACCAATATTTTTCAGTTTCATTTATTTTTTTCATTTGTTTGAAATTTAATAAAAATTTACCCACAAAACAGAAATTTGTGGTTTTTTTGTGTCCGTAACAGTTATTACAAATTTAAATTTTGTTTGCTGTCTGTTTTTTATTTAAACTGGTTGTATATATACAAAAATTTTCAATTTAAATTACAAGAACTTCATAACCACACATACATACACAAACACATTCACACATAAATGTCTATAGCTATGCATACATACATTTTGTATTAACAAAACTACAAAATAGGAAACAATTTCAAATAAATGATAAAAACATTTATTTTTTAAGGAATTGGTAGGTAAAAATTTGACATTTATTTTAACTGATTATATCATTTGTTTCTAACGGATGTGTCAGTTGTTTAATCAACATTTAAAAATAAATAACAAAAAGCATTTAATTTAAATGAAAATTAAGTAAACAGATTTTTAAATAAAATATCATTTCTTGTAAATGACATTTTCTGTTATTTTTACTTACAAACTTTTTTAAGTGTAGAAAAACGTTAGAGAACTTTTTAACTTTTTACGAATTTCGTTGTTAATTATCGAATTTTGACGAGTTATTGAAGTTTGTCGTTAAAAAGTTATGGAATCCCACTAAAGGCTATGTTAAGCAAATGTGTATTTAGCTATTAATTAATTATTGTTTTTTAATTAAAAAAACTTTTAATGAAATTGAAGCATAAGTAATAAAGAAATTTAATGTCGTAAAATATTATGTTAAATAAAATCAAAAGATTTTTGCCGATTTTGTAAATGTGTAAAAGTTAAATAGAATTTTAGTTCAATGTATTTTAGTTTTTGTATTATATATTTCAATTTTAAATTACAGGCATAACATTTTGAGTTTAATGTTATTAAATAATTATTTTTTTTTAAATTGCTCGTGAATTTTTCTATACATCATACAGCTCATTTAAAACGAACTCGGATAAGATAAATTCTCAATTTTGAATTTACGAATATTTGGCCATAAGTTGTATTTGGCCAAAGATGTCTGTTGATATGAACTCGACTAAACAGACTATTTTTGACAGTCCAATTATCCATTTCTAATGAACTTCCGAAAATTTTAAATTTTTTCTATATTTTTTTTGTATCTTGACAAATTTTAAACTGAACAATACGATTCTTTTCTTTTAAATGTATCGATAATAAATAATTTAAATTATTCAATAAAAGATTTTACACAATTTTTAAAATTATTTATATTTATTTGTTAAACAAATTTTTACCCCTCACTTATAACGAATTTGTTTTTCCAGTCCCACGGAGTTCGTCTTAAACGTTTTTTACTGTAATTCATTTTAATTTTACTAGTATTTAACATTTTAGTATAAAATTATTATTTATTGAGTTTTTGTTTTTGTATTCAATACTAACAAAAATTCTTTGATTTTTAAAACTCTATTCACGTCACCAATTTCATTGTCAATATGTCTGGCAAATTAAAAAATATATGCATATATTTATACAAAAATTATTATTATTGTCAACATTGTTGTGGTTTTAAATCATTTAGTAGTGATTTTAAAATATTTTATATATTAACAACCCAGGGCTGTTACTGTAGAGTGCTAAACAATTATAAATATGAGTTTAAAATAATAAAAAGTAAAAATATGCATGTTGCAGACAATTGCCCAAATAAGCGATTTGGAGCATATGATCGGTTTTAAAAAGTTATAAATACCAAGTTTAAATGCAGTGTTAATTTATATATAAATTTCTAATTATTTTAGAATTTAATTGGTTGTAACTTCAGAGTTTATCCATGGATTTTTTTTCTTGATATATGCCTTGAATTTCTAATAATATGTTCACCACTTACAAATTGAAAAATATAACTTTTTTTCTCAGTTTTCATTTTCGCATTTATTTTTTTTTTCTACATCATCTTGATTTGAAAAATGGTGATTCAAAAATTCATTAAATATACATAGAAAAAACAAAATGTATGTTACAAGTAAGCAAAAAAAAAATCGATAATATTTTGTTGCAAACTCTTTAATAGTGATGTTATATTCCGAAAACTTTTAAATATTCTATACTAATCAATACTTTTAAAGCATAATTTTATTTTGAAAACCGTGAAATATTAAATGATTAGATATTTTTTATTTTCTATGGAAACTCTTTGGAATTGTTAATTTTTATTGAATATTCAAATTTTATTTAAGCATGAACACTTTAGCTGTCCGAAATACAGCTCTGAATATACCGAGTATTGAGTACCCGAAAATATAGCAATTAATCAGATATTCGATACCCACTATTCTTTCCGTACCAGCTTTACTCTTTAATATGGAAATATATTTGGGTGATATCGCATTTAACATATTTTTAATTTGCATGCAAGTAGCAGTCCTGTAAATAACACTTGCTTACAGCTATTCTGTCTAGTATATATTTTACCCTATTAATCAATTTTGTGTAAAAATAAAAGCATTTTCCTTGAAATCCTCGTCAAATAAAAAGCTGTTCTAACTAAATTCAACGAAGGATATATGTAATTTTTATTTCTTAAAATGTACTTAATGAAACCGCCGTGTGTAAAACTTAAATTTTAGAATTTTTTTGAACAAAATATTTTAAAAATATTTGAAATGAAATTTTGCATTTTTAAGCGCATTATTATAACTTTCCTTTAAGGTGCCTGTTAGTTAAAGGTAACTTTAACTAAAATGAGCAATTAAGTGACCTTTAACTATTTTTGGTTATTACAACTTTCTTATAAAATAAAATTCAATTTTTTGAAAATATGGCATTACCAGAACAAAAACCGATTACTTTTGCCAAATTAAAATGGTTCTTAAAAATACATAGTGGCAACGACATACTTTTATTTATTTACATACAACAAACAAAAAAACAAACGAAAAATAAAATTTCTTCGAATTGTGTAAAAAATAAATATTTTTGTTGTAAAAAATTTACAATGTCGAAACCGAACACAGAAATAAATAAAACAGCAAAGATACGGTCAAAAAACTACACGGCAACTACACTGCACAGCAGAAAATATGGCAACTTCAAATGCATAAACCTTACGTTAAAAGTTAAAGGTAAGATAAACTTACCGTTAGCTTATCGGTCACTTTTAGATTAAAGTATACTTATAATAACGAAAAACTAATAATCTGTTCGTTAACATCCTAACTTTAGCTATCGGCAAGTTATAATAATGGGCCTAAATCAGAGGAACAAAACGTTATATTTGAGATTAAATGCATCTAAAAAATATATAAATAATGTAGCATTAAAAAATTTTGTAAAAACCAAATGGTTTTTGACACATTATTGGCCTGGGCCATTTGTAATAACTTGTATGTATTTCATCCGATTTCCATTTGTTATACATTTAAAAAAATATAATTAACAATACATACATACAGAGAAAATAGATTCATTGTTAAAACCGAATTACTGGTCAATAGAATACATAGTTTGGTTGCAATAATCGAATTATTCGGTTGTCGCAACTAAATGTATTCCTAATCCAATTAAAATTTTAGATTATAACTGTTGTATTAACCGAATTTCGGTCAAGACAAACAAATATATCGATGACTTCAACCAAATCATTCGGTTGGCAAGAGATTTGGTTGTAATGTATCTTTACAAAAAATTGATTTTTCGCCTTGTATTTATTATTCAAATATTTAATCAATTTTCGCCGAATCAACTTTTCTTTATAAATAAAGGGTGTCCCAAGAAGAACGCAATTTTTAAATTTTTTATAAAACACAGATATTTAAAAAAAATCGTGAAACTTTATTATATCGTAAAGTAGACAGAATGAGGTTATGTATGGAACAATATATCGTGCAGATAGCCACCGCGGCTTTGCTGGCATGCACGCGATTTTTTAATGAAATTTTCAATGACCGTTTTGCATGAATGCTGCCGTATTTTATTAATGCAGCGTCCAATTTCCTCTTTTAAGGCTTGAGTCGTCGTCGGCTTATTCGCGTAAACCATCGAATTCAAAAAACCCCAAAGAAAAAAATCTAATGGTGTTAAATCGCACGATCTAGGCGGCCAATTCTGATCTCCAAAACGCGAAATAACACGACCGGGAAATGACTGATGCAGCAATTGAATTGTTTCTTTGGCTGTATGACATGTGGCGCCGTCTTGTTGGAACCACATGCCCTCCACATTCATTTCTTCAATTCTAGGCAAGAAAAAACTAGTTATCATTTGACGATACTGAACACCATTGACTGTTTGCGCTTGACCTGCCTCATTTTCATAAAAAAAGGTCCAATGATTCCTCCAGCCCAAAAACCACACCACACAGTGACACGTTGAGGATGCATTTGCTTCTCGTGAATCACTCGAGGATTTTCCTCACCCCAAATGCCACAATTCTGCCTATTGACGAAGCCATCAAGATGAAAATGGGCCTCGTCACTGAGATGATTTTATCGGCAAAATCAGCATTTTCATGTTGCCTCTCCAATACCCAATTAACGAACTTCCTTCGCTGTCCATGGTCAGCTGGCTTCAGTTCCTGAGTCAATTTAACTTTTTATGCATGAAGATACAAATCCTTCGTCAAAATTCGCTGCAAAGTGGATTTGGAGACACCAATTTGCTGAGCTCGGTGTCGAATTGAGGTGGATGGAGTTTGAGCGACATCATCACGTACAGCTGCGACATTTTCGGTCGATCGACCTGGTCGATGGCGCGTTGTTGTCTTTACATCACTAACAGACCCAGTTTCGTCAAATTTATCCATTAATCTCTTTACAGTTGACTTTTTTGGAGCATTATTGTGACCCCAAATTGATCGCAATTTGCGAACTGTAGCCGCAAAACTTTCACCATTTTGGTAAAACAATTTCACAATGAGAATGCGTTGTTCATTCGTGTAGCGCTCCATTTTTACTAACCTCGTACCTTCTACTAGCAAACAATAACAGTTGTTCAAATGTCAAACAATGACACTCCGAATGTTGCCAGATTTAAAAATTGCGTTCTTCTTGGGACACCCTTTACAATCAGCACCAAACTTTATATTAAAACTTTTTATATACAAAGGAATCAAATTAGCCTATTCGTGGACCTTAGAATTTAATTTCTTTTTTTTGAACACCTCAAATGTTAAAATACATATATTTAATTGTGTACATGGGTTTAATGAATCTACATAATGAGCTATTTTCTTTGAATAAACGAAAAAGTTTGTAAAAATTTGGCAACCAGTATTGCCATATAACAATTTTGTAAAATTGTTTAAAAATACCAAAATTGTTTCAAATTTCTCAAAAATTGTAAAAAGCCGAGAAATTAAATTTATCATCATTTTGAGAAACATTTTCTTTGTCAGTAAATAAAATTTTAAGCGTGCGATAAAAGAACAGATACATAAAAAAAAACACTTATTTCTAGCAAATTTTGTCAACAAATTGATACAGCCTAGTGTAAAATGGTTTAAAATAATTTTCGAGTTAAATTTTTTCACCTAATCCGCACAAAATTTCGGTTTCTTTTTGTAGACTAATGTAATTTTTGACCATTTTTTTTTGTTACAATTGTTTAAAAAAATATTTTGATATATTAAATTTAAAGTACAATGGAAACGTAGTAATTTTTTAAATGTAGTTTTCATTCATCATTGGGTCTAAAAACAAAATACTTGTACTTTGAATCTTGCGTCCGCTATGGGATATTAATCTTAAAGGAATATCATTATAGAAGTGTATAATTTTTTTAACTTTCTAATTTAGGTGCTTTATTTATAGCGACCCAATACACTGTACAACAATTTCAAACTTTTTCCAAAATTACGGGGTTGCGACGATTGATTCTTGTTAAAAAAAAAAAAAAAATATGTATATATATATATATATATATATATATATATATATATATATATATGCATTGCCCATATGTTGAAGACATCTGTATATACAGCCAAAAAAGTCCCTATAAAATGCGCTGTGTCCAGTAAAATGTCTTCAGAGTAAACACTAGAATAACGAAAAGTTTAAGGACAGTCCCCAAAGTAACAAAATGTCTTCATAGTAACTTGTGGAACGAAAACCCGTCCCCGCATATATATATATACATACGTGTGTCGGCGTTTTAATTGATCACATTGGAATTTAATTTTAAAGCCGGTTTAAGTTTCCCAGCTCTGGCCTGTTCTTGCAGCATATCGATATACAAAACTATGTTTTCTTTACATCTTAGATGCAGGGTATGTTCAGCAACTTTGTAGATAATAGTATGGTTAATTTTTTTGTAGAACATATTAACCCTCTAACTCCTCATAACGTCATTTTTTGGGCTTTATTCTAACAAATTGTAAAAAAAAAAAGGGAAGGGCGGGAATGAAATGTTCTACAAAAATGTTTGCCATAAAATTCTACTATATACTCGTAAGTCAGAACACACCAAAACCCAAAAATTAACACAAAAACCAATCAAATCCAAGACTGTCCACTAAAGGCTAATTAAGTTATTATTTAGTACAAGAAAGTATTTCAAACATTGATATTTTACGGTTGAAGTTTATGAACAAATTATTTTATATTAAATTTTATTTTAGATCTACAAACAAAGAACGCTTTGGTCTCCTTACAAGAATCAAGCGTAATTTTTATTTTTTTTGTGTTGAACTGTGATATCGAACAAATTCCTCAGAATTATTTTTCAAAATACATACATAAGAAACATATAATTAAATTTCAGCTAATAACACTGAGACACTTGTTCATTTTTACTTACCCACTATTTATTCCATTATTTTGTATGCAAATATTATTTTATTAAATGTATTTTGATCAATCAGGTTCAAAGTTTTTTAAAACATTAATTTTTTTTTTTGTTTTGAATTTCATATAATTTTTATAAATATTATGTTTGCTATATTAAATTTTATTTATTCATTATTATAACTTTGTTTTGTGTGTGTGAAAATTTTGTATTTCCATTACAATTTTTATATCTGCTCGTATAATGGATAAAACAATAGGTGTTGTGAATATATACAAATATATAATCTTTTGTTAGTTTTCTTTCAGATAACAATGAAAAACTCATAAACTTTAAACACTTTTGATTATTATAGTGTACGAATAAATAAAAAAAAGGGTTGAAATGATAAGATTAGGTACTGCAGAATAAATATTGCAAAAGTTTTGTAAAAATATTTTATATATTTTGTTATACGTCTAGAAGTTAAAAAAATTTAGAAAAAAAATTATATTGACAAAACAATATATATATGTATATAGGTCAGCGATTTATTCTTAAGATTTTTTTCGTATATTTACAAGAATTTCGATCTGTAGTAGATCTCATTACAGATACAATAATGATATTTTAGTTTTTTATGTAAAGCTTTTACAAAGACACAAGGTACATTTCAGAAGTTCTGATCAATTGTGTTTAGCAAAAAAAAAAAAAAAATTAAAAAAAAAACATTTTAAAATTTAGTCTTGCATACCAAATATATGACACCCTACACCACCAGTACAATATGTACAAAATTTTCAAGGTTTTTCGTTTTTTTCGGATTCTGGAACTTAATAATTAAGATTTTGGCTTTCCAGCCAGATCTGGTACCCAAAAGTTAGTCTATCATTTAGATATTCTGTACCAAAGAATGAAAAACCACAATAAAATCTTTGTAATTTTTTCGGCCTTGAAAAAGCTTAAATCACCTTTACCTTGGTAAAACAGTTCTGAAAATGGGAATATTTGTGAATAGTACCAAAGGCCCTGTCCCCCACAGTGTTTTGTAAAACAAATACTTTTTTGGTGAATATAAAATTGTATTCACCTTTAAGCAACTGATGAAAAAATTTGAGAAAATATTTTATTTAATACTATAAAATTTTATTAAAATACATCAAATTGTATGGAAAATTTAGAAGTAAATTCTCATTTGCACTCACAACATTTTAGCTGCTGAACAGATTTTGCTCGTTTTCAACAACAAACTGCTCGGCATGATGCCTATTATTTTAGTTAAAAAGAGCACTTGTGTGTGCGTTTTCGCGCCTACATTGTCATTTCAACAGATAGACGGACATCGCTAAATCAACTTAAAATTACATAAGGTTCAAAAATATTTACTTTATACACTCAGAAAAAACGTTAGAAGAAAAATTTGTAAACGGTTTTCAATCCCACTTTATTAGTTTTGTACTGATTTTTAGTAAAAAAAGTATTTTTTCGCTATTTACATTTTACAAATTACAGAAATTTTCGTTGCTAATTTCAGAAATCATTTTAAAATTTTGAAAAACCGATTTGCTGAAATTAGCAAAAAAATTTACTAATTTAAAAAAAGTTAATATTGAATTAAAATACACTTATATTATACACTCAGAACATTATGTAGCTTATAAAAAAGTTTTCCATTCCATTAAAAAATAAAGGAACATACATTTAATTTTCGGAGAAATATCTATATTAACTTTTTTATACATTTATTCGAAATGATTTTTTATCATTTACCGATTTTTTTCAGTTTCATTTATTTTTTCAGTTGTTTGAAATTTAATAAAATATTAACAGTTATTACAAATTTAAATTTTGTTTGCTGTCTTTTTCAAAAAAAAAAATATTGAAAAAATTTCAATTTATCTTTTTATTTAAATTGGTTGTATATATATACAATTTTTGAATTCAAATTACAAGAACTACATAAACACACATACATACACAAACACATTCACACAAAACGTGTCTATAGCTATGCATACATACATTTTGTATTAACAAAAAAAACAGAAAGGGAAAAAATTTCAAATAAATGATAAAAACATTTATTTTTTAAGGACTTGGTAGGTAAAATTTTGACATTTATTTTAACTGATTATATCATTTGTTTCTTACGGATGTGTCAGTTGATTAATCAACATTTAAAAATAAATAACAAAAAGCATTGTATTTAAATGAAAATTAAGTAGACCGGTTTTTAAACGAAATATCATTTCTTGTAAATGACATTTTAACTTACAAACTATTATTTTAAATGTACTTAAAAAACTTAAATTGCCTTAAAATGTTGCATAGGTTGAAAAAAAGAAAACCGAAGTGAAAATACTTTTCACAACCGACTCATATCCAAAAATAGGACATCCACTTAAAATAGCACTAACAACTTTTTAGATCTAAAATTCAAATTTGACCTTAAAATCCAAAAATTTACTAAAAATATTTTTCAAAACAAAAATTAGTATATTAAAACAAAATGATAAATTCGTTTGTTTTAACTTGTTTTTAATCCTTTGAATTTTTTTTTAATTTTGCCTAAAATATTTTTTGAAAAAAATAAGTAAAATAAAAAAATTTAGCTTTATGAAGAAAAATATAAATTTGTATATTCAAATTCAAATAAGCAATTTTAAAAGAAATTATTAAAAAAAAATAACTTAATTTTCACATTTTAATATTTTTTTAATTAAAATTTTGCTATATATTACAACCCAGTCAAATAAAATGGATGTTATTCTTTAAGAATCTCTTTTTCAGAACATTCAAAGAAGTTTAGTGCAATTTTTTCGATTTGTAGGAAGTTATTTTAAACAACTTCCAAAATGTTGATATTAGCCCCTACTTATGAAGTCATAAGAATAAAATTTTTTGTAACAATTCCATTGAAAGCACATAATTTTTTTTTAATTTTAATATTTATTTATAACAATTTATATCCACTTTGTCCTGGTCGGAATATTAATTATTGGCGTGTTCAAAATCAAATTTTTAACTTTAATACAGAGCGCCCCGGTAGGCTAGTTGGTAGCGTGCTAGCTTATCAGTGCGGAGGTCGTGAGTTCAATTCTCACCAGAGGCTCTGGTCTGTTTCCGCTACAACGAGCCGATGGCCTTTATTGTATTAGGATATAATTTGTAATTATATGATTAATATAAAGAAAATAAAAATAAAATAAACAACTTTAATTCAAAGCCACTCCCTATATTTATTTTGTAGTCCCTATATTTAACAACTTCCGTAAACTAATGAAAAAGTCCATCTGATCATCGATTTTTCATAGCACCAAAACAAACTATTTCCTCCCAATGACACGCCAATGTTAAAATCATTAATGATTCAACGAAATTTTTACAACTTCGGGTTCAGTAGATGTAGTGTTTAACAACTTCTTCTTTAGCTCTTATTTTGCTGGGAATTCATTGAATTTACAGCAATTTACTAATTTTGTATACTAATTTGATTGTACTAATATTAATAATATTTAGTAAATTTTTTTGCTGATTTTAGCAAACCGATTGTAAATTTCACTTTACAAAAAGTTTACTAAACTTTAGTAGCGGCTAGTAACTTTTCTATTAATTTCATTGTACTACACGTCAGCAGACATGAATTGCTAAGATTGGCAAAAAATACCGCTGGGCTCAAATTAGCAAAATTTTCTGTTATAACAGCCAAGTTTTCAGTTGCCATTACAGACTTTTTTTTGGTGAGTGTAGGATCTTCGACCTTTATTTCTCATCACATGTGGTGGAGGTTATAAAAAGATATGGAAATTTTATGTCAAATGTAAACGAGGCGTATGAGTATTGCCTTCTGGCACTAAACGCAACACTCATACGCCTTATGGCCATAACTTCGGATTTTAATTGTAGATATACAAGTGGGCCAATAAGTATCATCCTATTGGTAATTGTTGCTTTTTTGCTAATGCTATCGTGAAGTAGACACTTGCGAATTTTATAGTGAATAACAGTCTATCGCTAATATGCTTCATGGACGCGTGATATCTGTTACAATAGTGCAATAATTCATCAGTGATATTAATGCTCATTTTTATTGCAGCGGATCTGGGGGAGAAAAAAATTTATGCATAATTCATCAAGCACCGTTACAACTTTTAAAAGTCACTGTTTGATGTGCAGTTACGTCGGAAAAAGTAATTGAATCTTAATTTTTTAAGGAGCCGTCGCTAACGCCATTACGGTGAATGGCGACGGCAATAAAGCCATGCTGTCTAAATTTGTCTTACTAGAAGTAGACGAGCTGGATTTGTAGGACATGTGGTTTTTAATAAACAGGAGGACCACATGTTACGACACAATGCGGCTTTCTAGCACGTGTAATATTGTGTTTTGTCTATTTGGCTTACCCAGCCAAATCTCAAATTTTGACAGTCCCGGACTTTTGCCTTTGGGGATATATGAAGTCGTTGTTGTAGGGAAACAAGCCCCGCATCTTGGAGGAGTTAAATAATAACAGTTGAGCCAAAATTGTCAACATGACATCAAAAATGCTGTGGAAAGTTATGTAAAACGTAATCAAAAGAGGTCAAATTTTCCTCAACGCCGACGGCTGCTATTTCTGGGACATAATTTTCCAAAATTAATAAAAGAATTATTTATAAGTACGAATAAATACAAGCAGCCGAAATTTAAATGAGTTTTCATGTTAAAAAAAAGTAATAGAAAAAGAAAATCAGATGATGGGTTTTGCTCCACCCTGTATACATATAACTTCATTGCAGTATATGCTAAAAAAAAATAATTTTTTTTGGACTTTTAGTTTTTATGATTTTTTAGAATTTAATAATTTAGATTTTTTTTTTAATATTTTTTAAATATATTTTTGTGGTTATTTTATTAAAAATAAGGTTTACAAAGTTAGTTTCCTATTTCGTTGTCGTTGTATCAATACTATTTGTTGGCTATTTTTGGAGCTACATATAGTGGAATTAGTCAACCTTCTTCCGACATAGGAGTTAAAAATTAAAAAGAAAAAATCTTAAAAACAGCATTTTTTTTTGCATTTTTCGAGTTAATTACACTTACCAAAAAAAGTCTGTAATGGCAACTGAAAATTTTGCTGTTGTTACGGGAAATTCTGCTAATTTGAGCCCAGCGGTATTTTTTGCTAATCTTAGCAACACGTGTCTGCTGACGTGTAGTACAATGAAATTAGTAGAAAAATTAGTAGCCGCTACTAAATTTTAGTAGACTTTTTGTAAAGTGGAATTTAAAATCTGTTTGCTAAAATCAGCAAAAAAAAATTACTAAATACTATTAATATTAGTACAAAGTTTTAGATTTATTTTTTTTATGAGCATTAAAAATTTTGATTATATTTTTGAAAAGATGTTTTATACAAAATGAAAAAAAAAAATCAAAGGCTTAAAAATCTTAAAAATTGTTAAAACATAAACGAATTTATCATTTTGTTTTAATTTGGTAATTTTTGTTTTAAAAAATATTTTAGTCAATTTTTTTTGTTTACTTTTGAGGTTAAATTTAATTGTTTTTAGGGCTGATTTTTAGAACTAAAAAACCCTTTTTAGTGCTATTTTAAGTGGATGTCCTCTTTTTAGACATGAGTCGGTATCTTCATTTTCGATCCCGTTTTTAATCCTATGTAACATTTTAGGACAATTTAAGTTTGTATGTATAAGTTTAAATTATTATAAATAACATTTCCTACAATATCGACTTTTTTAAAATTAGTAATTTTTTTTGCTAATTTTAGCAAATCGGTTTTTAAAAATTTGTAAAATGATTTCTGAAATAAGCAACGAAAATTTGTAGATATTCTGTAAAAATTCTGTAATTTGTAAAATGTAAATAGCAAAAAGATTTGCTAAATAATAATTTTGTTACTAAAAATCAGTACAAAAATAGTAAAGTGGGATTGAAAACCGTTTACAAATTTTTCTACTAACTTTTTTTCTGAGTGTAGACAAAATTACTTACATAAAACAACATATTTTCATTAAGTGCACAAAATGTCTGTAAACTAGTGTTATAAATCTTTAAAATATTTTATTTACTTGCTTGCTTTTACCAATTTATTTCTTTTAATTTTGTTTTAACTTTTTTTTATATATATTTTTTATGGTTCAATCCCTTAAATATTTTTATTTCATTTAGTTTTTAACATTTTACTTAAACAATTTTTATTACAATTTTATATAACTTTATAATATTCCAAATTAGTGCTTAATTTATCTTTTTTAATTTTGCAACCTTTTATAGGTATTTTTAGAGTCTAACACTTTTTCGAATTAATTTAGACTTGCAACAGTCATTTTGAGTAGCTTTTCTAGATTTTTTTTTTTTTTTGTTTAAACTTAATAATTTTATTTTAATATAAATATATATTTTCACGTAACTTATTAAACATTTATTAATTAATATTTTTAAATGTATTTTTTTTTAAACTCAACCTTTTCTGTTCACGTTATGTTTTCGACTCGTTGCCGTTGTTAACTTAAATTATACTCTTAACTTGTCTCGCTTATTGTTTTCACAATAATGTTGTTGTATTTAAACATTGTTATTGTATTTACCGTGTTTATTGTACATGTATTTCTTAGAGCGTTTTTAATACAATAACATATTTTAGTTTTTGCTCGAAAAAAACCTTTAACTCTACAATTTAGTTGTTGTCCGTCAGTGAGTAGCAGTGGTGGCATGTTTTGTATTGTAGTTATCGTTTCTAGTTCTAGTTGGTGGTTGAAAATTTTTTTTTTGTTCTAACTATTACAACTCATAGTACTCACCATTAATACATTCTCCTACTATTTAATAATAGTAAATAATATGAAAATAATAATAAAAAAAAAAAAATACTGAATAAAGTCTACCATAGTCACGCGAAATATCATAACAAAAAACTGAAAACCTTTAGTCGCTGCCAAATGTTTCGTTTTTTTATAGTATTATGTTTAATATTTTAGTTTGAGTATTAAGAAGTTTTTTTTTTTAATTTTAAGGTGTTTTATTATTTTGGTATTTGAAATTTTTTTTTTTGTAAACAGTTCTCATTTATTTAGTGATTTTATCATTGTCTTGGTAAAATGTTCTTTATACTCGTACTCGTGCATTTTTATAAAAAAAAGGTGCGTTTTTGTTTTAAGGAAATTTTTTCCAGTTTTCTATGGCTTAACCCTCATATGCAAATACATATTTAATTTGACTTTAATTATAAACTATCGTGTGTTTGTTGCTTATAAAAATAACAATACAATGTTATTATTATGAAAAAAAAAAAACGATCGATATTCAACAATAAACCTGTTGCTAAAAATGTGTAAAAAAAAATTATAGGAAAATTTTTCATTTAATAGTTGATCTTTTTGAAAAAAAAAATCTATGATATAAAAAAAAAAATATATTAAAACAGTTTTTAGTATTTATATTAACCCTATAATGATTAAACTTTTTTTCCAATAAAATATATGTCCTCAGGACCGTACCACCTTATAGGCAAAAACAAAAAGTTCACCGTACACCCTCAAATATAAAGTATTTTAACAAGAAAATTTCGAAAATGTTTTTTTTTTTTTGGCCGAACGTAGGTGTCGCCATTTTATATTTTTCGTTATATCTTCGCCATTTACCGTCGGATCTTAAAGTGTTGTATATCAATGTTTTTTGTCTCGCGGAGACCGATGTTTTCCTCGAAGGAGCCATTGGCCTCAAGTACCTCGTTCTAGTATTAACCCACCAGATCTGTGTTGCTACCACCTTAATATACTACCCTAATATTTTAAAATGAAAGCTCGCAAAAAAGCAATAAACTTTTGCTAAGAAAGTATTCCAATAATTCCAGCGGAACTATTATTTTATTTTTTTTTAATTTTTTTTGTTGCCGAATGTAGGGCATTTTAATTTTTTTGTCATATCTTCTGTATTTACAGTCGGATCTTAAAGGGTTATATATCAGTGTTTTTCTCGCAATGATACCAATTTGTTACATCAAAAATCATTGACCTCAAGCACCCTTTTATACTACTTAAGGGGTAACACCTATGTAAAAAGCCTATATATAAAAACTTCCTTTTTTTATTTTCTATATTTACGGAGATGTGTTAACAAAGATTGGTTTTCACAAGATTTATGAAGGAGTACAAAAAAATATTTGTTTTACACAAAGTTTTACAAAATGATAGTATATTTACAATAAAGGTCCACGGCACGCAGCTTTACTTAATAAATTTTTGGTGGATTTCTCTGAAATTTATAATGCATATGGAAAACTAAATTATCTATGGACACCGAGCGTTTTGTTCATGTAGAACATGAATCTTCTATGGCGGTCCCCGATGAGCAACGAATGGGGCACATTTTTTCTAAACTTGACAGTCGCCAAAAATACAGCCAACTTGAATCACGTCAAAATATGATCGATCAAAATTTGTGTTATTTTATAAGTGATCAATCGCTCTAAAACATACACTTTATATAGAAAACTAAATTATCTAGAGAAAAGCGTATGGGTTTTTGGGTATATTAATTTTTGACAAAACAGCGAAGTGTTAAAGTCAAAATATCTATTTTTTATACTCGTAAAGAAACAGCTCTAAGTCAAAAAGTATTTGGCCTATTAGAAACTCCTACGCGCATCCATAGATAATTTAGTTTTCCATATGCATTATAAATTTCAGAGAAATCCACAAAAAATTGGTTAAGTAATGCTGCGTGCCGTGGACCTCTGTTGTAAATATACTATTATTTTGTTAAACTTTGTGTTAAACAAATATTTTTTTGTACTCTTCATAAATCTTGTGAAAACCAATCTTTGTTAACACATCTCCGTAAATAAAGAAAATAAAAAAAGGAAATTTTTATATATAGGCTTTTTACATAGGTGTTACCCCTTAAGTAGTATAAAAGGGTGCTTGAGGTCAATGATTTTTGATGTTACAAATTGGTATCATTGCGACAAAAACACTGATATATAACCCTTTAAGAGCCGACTGTAAATACAGAAGATATGACAAAAAATTAAAATGCCCTACATTCGGCAACAAAAAAAAATTAAAAAAAAAAATAAAATAATAGTTCCGCTGGAATTATTGGAATACATTCCTAGCAAAAGTTTATTGCTTTTTTGCGAGCTTTCATTTTAAAATATTAGGGTAGTATATTAAGGTGGTAGCAACTGAGATCTTGTGGGTTAATACTAGAACGAGTTACTTGAGGTCAATGGCTCCTTCGAGGAAAACATCGGTCTCCGCGAGACAAAAAACATTGATATACAACACTTTAAGATCGGACGGTAAATGGCGAAGATATAACGAAAAATATAAAATGGCGACCGCTACGTTGGGCCAAAAAAAAAAAAAAAAACATTTTCGAAATTTTTTTGTTAAAGTACTTTATATTTAAGGGTTTACGGTGAACTTTTTTTTTGAGGTACGGTCTAATGTCCTGTGTTGGACACGAAAATTATAAAATTAGTGCTTTCCTTAAATTTCGTGTTATTGCCTCCTAGCAAAAACATGGTATCAACTATGTACTTACCAGGCTATTTACTCGCTTAATTACTTTTGTTCGCGATGTCCCAAAATTAATGAGTAGTCATTATCTTCTCTCTTACAAAAAAACACAAAGTAGTGAGTGGTCATTACCCTCTTGCTTATAAACAGCCAAAAAATAATAAGTACCTATTATTTTTTAGACATCGCGAATAAAAGTAATTAAGCGAGTAAATAGCCTGGTAAGTAGTTGATACCATGTTTTTCTGGGATAATTTAAGCGTTAAGGGTCTGGGGATATTGATATTTAATCTTGAAAAACAATGCTTAAAGAAAATAAAGATTATTCTGAGATAATTGCTTTTAATAAAAAATAATTATAAACCAAACCTGGGCGACCTCAATTATATTTTCTAATTACACTGACAGCGTAATTCATGTAAATTGTCAGTAGCCCAAAGACATTCATTTGTTGTTGCTTATTTTAGCATATTTTGTTATAAATCCCAGCGAAAATGATTTATATAAGTTAACACGGGGTGCTGAATGCCCCATATTTGTATCTTATAAGAATTGAATAACGTTATATAGCAAAGGCATGAGAAGAACGTGTCTACGACAGCAGTTCTCATTCCTTGCTAATTTTTGTTAACATTTTATTTTTAATTGGGATTAAATATCATTTGTGCAAGGGTCTGAGAATTTGTTTACTCGACAGTTCTCACACCTTGTTTTCCATTGTTTATTTTGTAAGTATTTGTTTGTAAGTTATATTTAAATGTAGAAATAAATTTGTATTTTTGGTTAATAAACGACTCCTGAACCTAGCGGTTCGGAAACAAAACAAACTTAAATTTGTTTTTCTTATATAGTCATAAAGGGTGGTTAAATTTTAAGGGCCGATGTTGGATCTGAACCACACCTAAACGTCAAGTTTTTTTCTGCATTTCATTTGACATTTCTCAATTTCAGACTAACTCAATTTGAACTATGGAAAGATACGCAATTGAGCAACGCGTTAAAGTTATTCAGGCTTATTATGAAAATGGGCGTTCAAATCAAAATGCGTATCGTGCACTTCGTGTTTTTTTCGGTCAATTTAATCATCCAAATGTGCGTACAATCGGAAAAATCGTGCAAAAATTTGAGCAAACCGGGTCTGTAGGAGATGTGAAAACACCAGTGCATGCTCGTACAGCTCGTACTGCAGAAAATATTGCTGCTGTTCGCGATAGTGTGGCTGAAGAGCCATCCACCTCAACTCGTCGTCGTGCCCAACAATTGCACCTCTCACGCTCATCGTTGATGAACATATGCATAAAGACTTGCATTTACACGCTTACAAGGTGCAATGGACTCAACTAAAGCCTCTTGACCATTCCAAACGTCCTCAATGGTCAGAATTTTGGCGAGAAATGGCCACCCCCCCCCCACTTTTGTTTTGTAAACAAATGCTTTTTTGATTAATTGTTTATAACTTTTAAGGCATTAGTACGATTTCACTAGCATTAGTTGGAAAAATGCTAATGCCAGAAAATTTCATTACCATTAAATGTCAATGAAATTTTTTTGGCATTAGCATTACTCAACTAATGCTAATAAAACTTAAATGCCCAAGCATGGTCTATTTAATATTAAATATGCCATACTTGGGATTTAGGATATTTAAGGTTTTTTCTATTTGATTTTAAAATATGTTTTTGTGCGTACATTATATATTTCATTCGCCATCCGATTTAAGCAATGGAGGGCTTCACCTTTTTTGACAATCTCAGTTGCTTGGGTTTCAGCCGACTTTTTCCAAATTGCATTGGCCAGCGCCAAGCTAAGAGTTTCATTGTCTCATCTAGTGAAAAATCCAGGACACATTTTTATCTGAACTATAAGGACTTAAGGACCTTAACAGGATTTTTCACTGGACACTGTAATCTCAGATACCATTTGAGGATTAGAGGTCTGTCTGATTCAGATATTTGTAGGTTCTGTGAATTGGAGGCTGAGACAGCGGAGCATATACTTTGCGTGTGTCCTAGGCTTCGCGACAAGTTTAAATTTTGATTAAATAAAATTCTATTTTAAGAGGTAAGAACATTTCAACATTTTGAAATAGAGAGTGTTTAATTTTTGTGTTTAAAAATTTATGATTTTGGATAAACGGACTTTGTGGTCAAAATGTTTATTTTAGTATTAGACGTGTTTTTGACTTAACTATATTAATCAATTCATAAAAAACTCACAGTATACATTATTTTTTTAGCCAAAAACATACACGTTAGTTTTCGTATCTAGGTTAACTTTTAACGTGGATAATTATCAACGATTTTACAGTAAATATTCTGAGTATCAATTGTTTCTATATATTTTTTTTTACTTTAATCGGTTCAAAGTAGATTTGCTTTAAATACTTAACGTTGATAGGTAAGATCGAAAATATAGCTATTTATGTTTAAAATGTATAATAAAAACATGGAAAAGTTTTTTTTTTATTTTGATCTGTAGAAAATCTACAGATAAAATTCAAAGCTCTTGCTTACTTTGTGCAAAATGCTAATAAAACTTCCATATGTACTCTGTACGTATGAGTGATTTTATATTAATCATGCGCAGTGTTGTCCTTGGGGATTATCTTATAGAAATTTTTTAAAAGTTTATAGCCTGTTCCTCTATTTCGAAAGAACACGTTCGTTCGCTTTCTAGTCGAAAGAAAACTGATTTGGGTTTCACTAACTCTATTTCTATGCGAACGATGACTCGAACGACAAGTCGAATGAAAACGTAACTGTTTTCATACAAAATTTGGTTTCTCTATTTCGAACAGCTCGAACGCAAATGTCAGAATCAGTCACTTGCTATTTTTTTGTCGAGTAAATATATATTTTATATTTTTAAAAGCAAAATGAAGTAAAAAAGCAATGGATAACAAAAAGTAAGTACAAAATAATACAAATATTTATAGTTTATTAAGAATTTTAAATTTTAGTTAAAAAAATCAACAATGGACTATCCGAAGACGCTTGTATTTTATATGGAAGAAAGACCTGATTTTGCCAGAAGGACTGTGGTGTTCGGAGCAAACAAATTTTCCGCAAAGGAGGAAAATTTGACCAGAAAACTTAACTCCGTTTCACCCCCTATTACGCTGTTGCTGAGTGGTAAAAGGTATGTGTGTGTTGTTTGTGGCTTACGTTTGCCCAAGAAGCTCATATTTAAATTTTTTATTTTACATCTTTTATTTTACAAGAACTTTAGCAGTGACCGCACCGAACAGACAACGGTCAACAGAAAAGCTCTCCAAACAACAATTTCACCCACAACCAATCGATAACAAAAATTTTCACAAATAAACACACTTTACAAATAAAAATTTATTTGTTTATTGTTATTTTTTTATTTCATACAGCTGATCACTGTTAAACAGGGTTGTTTTTGTCTTTAAGCAGTTTAGTAGTATTTTTGCTACTTTTAAAGAAAATTGTAACAAATGCTCAAAATATATGATCTGGCATCTCTGTGATTTGTAAATGCGTAAGAAACAAAAATTGACACACGTAAGTCAAGTCGATCGAAGGCTTTCGAAATAGAGAAAACCAAATTGATTCGAATTCGAGTGACTTGCTATCGTTCGACTAGTTTTTCGTTCGAGATCGAGGAACAGGCTATTATTTTTAAAGATTTAGGCTCCCTTACATTTTATGATTTATTTTTAAGGCATTTATGAATGGTGATAAAATTTTCGAAAATTTCCAAGAGTCAATTATAAATAATATGACTTTGAAAAATCTGCGCTCTTAAAATTATCATATATTAGAGCGTTTTAAAAGTCATTATTTCTGAGCGCTCAGAAATGTGTATTGGTTAGGAATTCTTTTTTAGATATTCTTTCTATTTATCAATTTTAAATATTTTAAAAACTTTTTAAGAAACAGTAATATATGTTTTATAATATCTGTTGTTTGTATAAATTTTATTACTTAACTGATTGTCTTAACGATATTATTTTTTTTTCTTTCCAATTTGAAAGAATAATTCAATTCGTTCGCTATAAAATTGTATATATAATATATTGTTAATTGTTTAAATGACATGTTTTGATATGCTTCGGTGTTTTCTTAAATCGCATTAATATTTATTAAAAAGTAAAATTCCAACAATGTAATTAAAAAAAAAAATCAAAATAGTAAATTGATTGGAATAAATCAATCGATTAACTTTTTAAACAGAGTAATTAAACGCTAGAATTTATATTGTAATTTATACGATTTTATAATCAATAAATAGAAAACAAAATGTTTTGTTTTTATTGTGGGAAATTCCTAGAGTTGTGAAGGGAAATATTGTGTTGAAACTAAGAAATTATAACAAAAAGTTTACCAAAATTTTCCATAATTAAATAGCCTAGAGTTTTAAAAATGCTATGTGGAAAACAAAATTTTGTTTTCCAAAAAATAAAGTTTGAGAATGAAGAAAAAGTACAATATATATCCACCAAAAAAAAGTAGCAAAATAAGGGAAAAAGAGGCAGTAATTTTGATTCCGGTGTTGTGAAAATTTGGATCGGAAATTATTTTTACATAGGGGTGTCATAGGGTGGAAGTTTTCTTTTATGCTCCTTTTTTATTGCATCTAAAGCAGTTCTTAGGGTTAAGTAAAAAAATGAGAGCTTTTGATGTTCCCAAATAAATTTTCAATTTTGAATTTAAATTTTAACGGAACATTAGTAGCCAGGCCTAAGCCTCATTTTAGCAATGCCCCAGTAGCTTCTACCTGGAAATTCAACTGACACATTTTCTGTTGCTATTGTTTGAGTTTGTTCATTGAATTAACTATAAAGTGACATTCAGTAATCAGGCTTTATTTGTTTAATTACTTTCTTGGAATTTCTGGCAATTTTTACTATAATAAACTTTTTAATAACTGCGATTTTAAAAATTTTAAATCTGCTAAATTGTAAGTTTAAAATTTCTTAAACCTGATAATTTGTTTCAAAATAACCAAAGTTTATGTGAAAATATCTGTGGTTAATGTTTAACCTGTTTAAAATAAGTTGTCCACCATAGATTTTAAGTGCTGATTTTATTCAAAATCAGGTTTTTTAAGTTGTGAAAAAGATCTGCTTTAGAAGAGGAAAATCAGTACTAAATGATACTTTGGAATCAATGTAAAATTGATTCTTTAAAAATCATTTCCATTTATACACTCACCAAAAAAAAGTCTGTAATGGCAACTAAAATTTTTGCTGTTATTACGGGAAATTTTGCTAATTTGAGCCCAGCGGTATTTTTTGCTAATCTTAGCAACACATGTCTGCTGACGTGTAGTACAATGAAATTAGTAGAAAAATTAGTAGCCGCTACTAAATTTTAGTAGACTTTTTGTAAAGTGGATATAAAAATCTGTTTGCTTAAATCAGCAAAAAAAAAAATACTAAATATTATTAATATTAATAAAACGCTTTGAATTTATTTTTCTTATCGAGCATCAAAAGTTTTGATTATATTTTTTAAAAAACAAATTAATCATTTTCTTTTAATTTGGTAATTTCTGTTTTGAAAAATATTTTGGTCATTTTTTTTTTACTTTTAAGGTTTAATTTTAATTGTTTTTAGCGTGGATTTTTAGAACTAAAAACCTTTTTTAGTGCTATTTTAAGTGGATGTCCTCTTTTTAGACATGAGTCGGTATCTTCACTTCCGATACCTTTTTAAATATATCTAACATTTTAAGGAAATTTAAGTTTGTAGGTGTAAGTTTTAGTTTGAAATAACATTTCCTTCAATATCCACTTTTTTAAAATTAGTAAAATTTTTTTTGCTAATTTTAGCAAATCGGTTTTCAAAAATTTGTAAAATGATTTCTGAAATTATCAACAAAAATTTGTAAATATTCTGTAAAAATTCTGTAATTTGTAAAATGTTAATAGCAAAAAGATTTGCTAAATAATAATTTTTTACTAAAAATCAGTACAAAAATAGTAGAGTGGGATTGAAAACCGTTTACAAATGTTTCTACTAACTTTTTTTTCTGAGCGTATATATAATTTTTTTTAATAAAAAGGTTACCAAAACATAAGAAAATTAGGTGAATCATGTTAAAAATTTTATTTATTTAAAGTATTTTTTTACAAAAAATATTTCATAGAGAAAATGTGTGAAAACTGTAGGATTTTTGTACTAAAAACCCTGCAAACAGTGCGATGCGAAATTGTTTCGAAATCGCCTGGAAGAAAAAACCTATTGCAGCAATAATAATTTACTTATTGCGAAAGATTCCTCCTTCGGGAAAAAATGTCCGATCCTAAGCGATACTTCCAAATAATACGAAAGCAACACTTTTGGAAGATAAATAGGCGATATTGCCAAATAATCATTTGAGGGAAAACTAGAAGATATCGCTAAATATTCATTTGGAAGACAAAAAGAAGATATCGATTAACATAAAAATTTTTTTGTGTGCTTTTTAATTTAATTTTAATTGAGAGAATAAATAAAATAATAACATATAAATACAATTGTTAAAATAACAGAATGATTCTTAGGAAATAAAGAAAAACAGTAAAATGAAATGTACAAAAAGAAAATAAAAACAAAAACATAAGGTGTCAGAGGTATCGAAATGTATTCAGTAACCGGACTGATTTTGATTTCTTTCTTTTGTCCTTGCGATCCTTTGCATTTAGGAACACTAATGATATTTTCTGTTGAATTTTGAAAAAAGTGTAAAGCACATATCAGATGTTAAAAGAAGAAAAAAAAACTAATAGTTTAGTTTTGGCAGGGCAGTTGTTTTATTGTTGAGGGATTTGAAAAATGCGAGATCCTGGGACGGATCTAAATTTTTCGGGTTTTCATATTAATATTTCTTATGTTTCGTTATTTGTTATTATTTACCTATAATCACAAAAAAAATATAGATTGTAAATGCTGTTTTATTTGTTGTACCTGTCCACGTAAATTTGGCTGCTCAAATATTCAGATATTAAATTATAAACAATTTTTAACGAATTTGTTTGTAAATTTTTTTACAGATATTTCTCAATATTGCTGAAATATCCTCCAACTGATATTAAAAAGATATTCAAACAAGTAAGAGCGGCTAAATTCGGCTATATCGAATCTTATATACCCTTCATCATGGTTGGGAAAAAAGTGAAGTTTATATATGGGCATATATGGAATGGACAGATTTATATACGGACGCCTTTAAGAGGAAATTAACCATTTAGTTTGGTGATAAAACTTGGACTCGGGAAGATTTATGGTTCCAGAAAATAGGTATTTAAAAAAAATATATGTTTTGGGCATAACTTTTTTGTATCTGAACCGATATTTCCGAGTTTTTCAGCAAATATGTTATACTAAAGATTTTCGATCTTTTGCTATATAAGACGTATCCATAGGTCATACTACAGCTCTAGAATAGTGTTTGTTGTTTGTGTATAAAAGATGAAGAGGTGAAAGAAAAGAATTTCAACAAAACGTTAAAAGAAATCACTAGAACTGCATGTGTTTTATTTCTACAAAAACGTTTGATTTAGCTGGCAAACTTGCATTTGGGATTTTATTTCGCTTTTTTATTAAAAATATTTGTAATTTCTTTAGCTTAATTTTAAAAATTTGAAGGAAAATAGTTTATAATTTTTTTTTTATAAATTATTATAAGTTATGACCTAAAATAGTTGCACTCAAAGGGAAATTATGTATAAAATTTTCTTAATATACGAGAAAATGGTTTAAAAATCTGTTTATAAATTCTTTTAAATCGGAACAAAAAATAGAAATAAAACGGTTTGTATTTTGTTTGTATCAGAGGGTTCTTATACAAATTTTGATGTTTTTAGACTATTTATGGATTATTTAATTATTGATATAAAATTAAAAAAGTGAATTGACCGGGATTCGAACTCGCGACCCTTCCACCTGTGGTGAAGGGTATTAAAACGTTTGTATTTTGTTTGTATCAGAGGATTTTTATAAAAACGTTGATGTTTTTAGCATATTTATGGATTATTTATTTATTAATATAAAATTTTATATAAATTAATTATTAAATTAAAAAAAAAAACCAAAAATAAACAAAAAAAGTCTTAAGAAAATAATAAAAAAAAAAATGTACAAAAAAAAAGTGAATTGACCGGGATTCAAACCTCGAACACGACGGCCATAGAGAAAAAAAGTATTTGTGACATAGCGTCTAGACAACTGAGCTATTGAAGCTCACACAAAGTCATCGTTATAGAGGTACATATATAAAAGTCTTCCTTCATTGGAGATTTGTTTAGTTTTTATTTATTTGACAAATATTTGTATTGGTTTGTTGTTTGTGTATAAAAGGTGGAGATGAAAGAAAAGAATTTTAACACATGGATGTGTTGTTATGCGTAAAATTCTACATACATATTAAACAAAGGGATTTTACTGGAAAAATTAGAGGTAGTCCTGGTTTTTTGCTAATATCTCAGCCATTTATTAACCGATCTGTCTGATTTTTAATAGCAAACAGAAATGGATCACATGTAACAGAAATAAAAAACAATCAAGTCCTCATCATGTCTGGGTTCTTCGGAAAACCCATTTCAACACACAGACGGACAGACGGACATAGTTAAATTAACTTTGCTCTTCATAAGGACCCAGAATATATATACTTTATAGGGTCTAAGTTCAATATTGTAGAAATTACAAAAGGAATGACAAACTTATATATGTGGTGAAGGGTATAAATATCCTAGGTGATACAAAATCGATACATCTGCGATAAATAAATCCTTACAAATGACAAAAAAAGTAAATTAAAATTTTCTTTTGCTATATATCGCCATTTTTTCTTCAAACTGAAAAAATAAAATATAAACAAAATATTGCTTTGATATTTTTCTTCCAAAAGATAAGGAAGATATTGCTTTTTTTATCGCCTTTGGAAGATATCTTCCAAATGTTTGCAGGGAAGGCTTGTTTTAGAAACTAAGAAGATTTCTTTATTGAAACGTATAAAAAAGTTTTTAAAGCAATAATTGAACAAATGTACTAGAAAAATTTAATACTCTACTATTCTGTTGAAGTTCTTTCTGATTTACATTTTGTGCTGATATAAATATTATTTTAATTTTTACAAACATATTATTCCATCAATTTATATTATTTTTTAAACGCTTAAATAAAAGTTAAGCCCAATAAAAAAAAGCAAAGTTTTGTTAATCAATGAAATGAAGTTCTTAAATAATTATCATACATCAAAAATATGACTATGAAAATAATTTCATTACAATTGATATCAATGCAATGGTAATAAAATTATCAATAAATTAGTCAATTCAATTCATTACTCCCATTACCCTAATGGATAAAAGTTTCATAATACATATTAATAAAACAATTTCATACCCAGCAAAAACAAAGTGGTAGTCATTCTGTGACTATAACTTCTTTCATTGCTTCCTAAACTTCAGCTGACATTCTTTTACGATTTTTTGGTGTTATTCTAAGGCACTTCCAAAAGAATTCATGTGTTCATATTTCAAATGCAGTGATCTGGATATAAACCCGAAGCATATCTTTAAAAATCACTCTTCATTACTTCTAAGGCATATATGGTATATCGCATATTTTTTTTGGAATCTAAAGCATTTATTCAAATTGAAAAAATAGTTCTGATGAACTTTTTTAATTTTATTTTTTAAATAATTTTTTATATTTTAGTTTAAGATTTCATGAGGATGAGAATTTATGCAGTTTTGCAATTTTTGTAAAAGTTTTAAAAAATCAAGAAAAACAGATTTCTTTTTGACCTTTTATTGAAACTATCTGGCCTGCCATTTGCATTTTTTTCAGCTTTAAATATTTTTGACGACGCAATCTGTGCATTTTTGCATTATTATTATTTAACACTACACCATTTCCAGTTTAAATTCAGAATTTATCAAAATAATTTTAAAATTGTGTAAAAATTATTTCAAATTGCCCAAAAATATTTTTAAATTGTACAAAAATTATTTAAAAATGTTCAAAAATATTTCAAAATTGTCTAAAAATGTTTCCAAATTGTACAACCAGTTTTTAAATTATCCAAAAATATTTTAAAATTTGTCTAAAAATTCATTAAAATATTTGAAAAATGTTTCAAAAATTCTTTTTCACTAATGCAGAATTATTTATTTGTTTTAATAAAGAGAATTTGTATATCAATGCATAAATTTCGTTTTTTTAAACTTATTTTATTGCATTCTTATGAATTAAATTTTCATCAAAGCTTAAATACTCCAAAGTATAGGAACATTTTCCACTCATGCATCAGAATACCTAATCATTGTATTATCATTGCTTCCTTTGTAGCTACATTTGAATACTTCCATCCTATGACACGCATCCCTTTGCCATAGTAGTGCTTTTATTGCTTCTTTGGCAGCTTCATTTTTGTTGGGTATGTATCACAATGCACTATTCTACTATTTTGTAGTCAACAATTCTTCATCACATTTTTGGAGTTTTTATATATTTACAGTCAACACAAATTTTGAACCACATCATTTCTGTAACTCGTTAAGCTAACACAGCCAAACCAAAAGGAAATAAATGCTATTTAATTGACTATTTTTGGATTTTTATTTTAAACTGCTAAAGTAACGCGTCCGGGAGTTGTTAATGTAACCTCAAAAATACTACAATTGTTCTGGAAAAAAAAAAAATCGGACACTGCAGAATTTCAAAAATAAAAGCCAAACAAAGACTACTAATTTATTGTTTTATATCTATTTTGAGTTCAATAAATATTTTTTTGTATTTATTTTATATGAAAATTTCCACTGGTGTGATTCAACGCCGTTTTTATACAATTTTTTTTAAATTTGTGTTTCAAACTGGAACAAGGTTTAATTTGTCCAAACAAGGTTTAATTTGTCTATTTAGGCTCGAATGCATACGTTTTTAATGATTAAAAATAATACTTTTAGCAAAATAGATCCAAAATTGTATATAATTTGACTGGATATTTTAGAGGTTGTTAACTACATTCGATCCCGTAGATCATATTTGTGGGGTGAATTTGAAAATTTGTATCTTAAAATGTATTTTCAAGTGTCTAATTAAAAATTCCATCAAAACGAAATTAAATTTCTATAACGTTTGGACCCAATAGTACCCCACACTGTTTAACTTTCATATGACTTTTCAAATATTTTTCATATATTTAGCTGCTATCCAATTTGGAATTAATGTGTTTTTATAAAACAAAATTTTATTAATTTATTAAAAAATATGTATATATAAAAATCTAATAATTTGATTAGATTTTGTTCTGTCATTACTTTTTGTACAAATACATAAATTCCAAATTGGGCAGCAGTTATATGAAAAATGTATAAAAAGACATATGAAAGTAAAACATTGTATGGTACTATTGGGTCCAGAATTAGCCAGAATTAGTCAACTAAATTAGCTTTTATTTACTCTTTGTTTGGCTGTGCTAGCTTAACAAGTTACAGAAATAATGTGGTTCAAAATTTCTTAACCCTTTAACCACTAAGACCGTCTACTGAAGGTCATCACTTAAGTCCAATTATATCCAAAGCAATATTTTTGGTGCAATAATCGCCAACTACATTTTTGTATGTTTGAATTTACCTTTTGAACAGTGCCGGTTTGAACACGCTCAGTTGAATAGTTTGATAGAAACACCCATTTCTGTCAAGATTTTTGTCAAAACAGACACGAAAATTATTTATGATTTTGGTGCAAAATTAAAACTAAAAAAAAAAAAATTCTTTCCAACAGCTCAATCGGCTCGAACTTTTTTTGTGTAGCTTCAAGCTATAATTTGTTGCGTGTTTGATTTGTGAAACACATATTTTTGTTTGAGTCGAGCTTTTTGTCTTGAGGTTGTATTTCATTTTTTCCACCTGGCGCTTTCAGGTTAAATTTTTTTGACAAATAGACTTCACATTCGTGCTTTTTAGTACAAAATGATACTAGAACCAAAATTTCATAACAAAATACCTCACATTTCGACTCCAGTAATTAAACGGTTAATATAAGTGTAAAAATTTTTTTTTGGTTGACTGTTTAAAATTTTAGGATATGTTTGTAATAAAAAAATATTTTGTTATCCTTTAAAGAAGTATACAATTTTTAAGCTAAAACTCAATAATTATTAGGAAGTTTTAAATATTTAACAATTCTAAAAACCTATTTTTTTCACTTATTTAAAATATATATTGTATATGAATTTTATGACTCACCTTTTAGTATTGTAAAATATTGTAGAACAAGCTATTTTAATTAATCCTTGATAATAAAAAATTTTCTATAATGTTTAGATAATTAATAAGGTAAATTCCAATAATATTTTTATTGGCTTTATTGATAAAACTCTGTTAACTTGCACTGTTAAACACTGTTATTATTAAAAGACTTAAGGGCAAAAGCTTATTCAAATATTACTCTTGTATCAAGTCTCACACTCTTAATATTCTTTTGTCAGAATCTTTTCTCTTAACGGAATCTGTTAAAGCTTTTTTTAATGTATGTTCAATATCCGTTAAGCGGAAGTGTTTTAGATTTTTTAAGTTACAAACAGATACAAAATTTTCACTTTTTATAAAAATTAAACCGTTACAATTGTTTCTTTTTATTTAATTTTAATAACAGCGAAAATAGCAACTGCAAGCAGTTTAACGAAAGCAACAACAACAACAACAAAAAAAAACGTTAATTTGCAAGTGTGTTCCTTGAGTAAGATCGCGTCTAGACTGAACTTGAACACTGATTGTTTAGATACTTTTATACCCCCATCAAATGTGTGCTTTAATCTGCTGCAACAGTGAGAGTTTTATGATTTTTTTTTTTAACTTATTTTCAAAAACTCTCTCTGTTCTGTATTGTATTTTTTTTTTTAAACTCTATTTTTAATTGGGGATAGAATGCATTATTGTTGATGTTATTGTTGTTGTATACAGTTCCTCCTAATGTGTCATTTAATACTTGTACTCGTTTTATGTCCGTTTCAAAGCGTCATCATCTTCATCAATCTCAACATCATCATCATCATCATGATCGTTTCCTTAGCTTCACAATATCCATATTAATTTTGTTTGTATTTATTTGTTTACTGTTGCTATTGATGTTATTGTAGTTGTTGCTGTTGTTGTTGCTGTCAGTTTGTGGGGTTTATGTTTCATCTTCCTTTTGTTGTTGTAATAGATACATTTCAAAAAGCAAGTAATTGTTGCTTTCAATTACCCTACATCATCTTAAATGGAAATGGATTTTCTTTAGTTTGTGCCAATATTGATAACTCGAAAATTCTTTTAGTTTGTTTTTGGGATAAATAAATATTAATAAATAATTTTTATAAATAAAAAGATCTTAAGCTCAATTTAAAATAATACACAATATTGATAACTCTTTTAATTGCCAAAATAAAATATTAGACAGTCATATTATACACTCAGAAAAAAAAAGTTAGTAAAAAAATTTGTAAACGGGTTTCAATCCCACTTTACTATTTTTGTACTGATTTTTAGTAAAAAAAATTATTATTTAGCAAATCTTTTTACTATTTACATTTTAAAAATTACAGAGTTTTTACAGAATATTTACAAATTTTTGTTGCTAATTTCAGAAATCATTTTACAAATTTTTGAGAACCGATTTGCTAAAACTAGCAAAAAAACCTTTACTAATTTTGAAAAAGATGATATTGATGGAAATGTTATTTCTAATTAAAACTTATACATACAAACTTAAATTGCCTTAAAATGTTACATATATTAAAAAAGGGATCGGAAGTATATATAACGACTTATGTCTGAAAATAGGACATCTACTTAAAATAGCACTAAAAATTTTTTTTAGATTTAAAAATCAGCCCTAAAAACAATTAAAATTTGACCTTAAAAGTAAAAAAATATTGATTAAAATATTTTCAAAACAGAAATTACCAAATAAAAACAAAATGATTAATTCGTTTATGTTTTAACAATTTTTAAGATTTTTAAGCCTTTGATTTTGTTTTTAATTTTGTATAAAATATTTTTTTAAAAAAATAAATAAGAAAATTGATGCTCGATAAAAAAATAAATTTAAAATTTTGTACAAATATTCACAATATTTAATAATTTTTTTTGCTGCTTTTAGCAAACCGGTTTTAAATTCCACTTTACAACAAGTTTACTAAAATTTAGTAGCAGCTACTAATTTTTCTATTAATTTCATTGTACTACACGTCAGCAGACATGTGTTCCTAAGATTAGCAAAAAATACCGCTGCGCTCAAATTAGCAAAACTTCCCGTAATAACAGCAAAATTTTCAGTTGTCATTACAGACTTTTTTTGGTGAGTGTAATTATAAAAAATTGTAATATAATAAGAAGGATCAAATGCATATTATTGTAGGAATCATATAATTATAATCCAGGAATCTTAATATGGTTATTGGGGGCAATAATATGATTTCACGGGATCATGTTCTGATAGTTTTATTGAGGACTATAACAAGTCAATTGAGAAGATGGTGAGATAGATGGCGCTACAAGACTTAAATCGATATAATTTTTAGTTAGCCCTAACCTTCAAAAGACACGCTTATAAATTTGACAGCTGTCGGATCATTAGTTTGTGAATTATTGTGAAAAAATGGATAAAAAGAAATTACGCCTGTTGATAAAATATTGCTTTTCGAAGGGCAAAAATACAGTTGAAGCAAAAACTTGGCTTAATGACGAGTTTCCGGACACTGCCCCAGGAAAATCAACCATCAAGGATTGGCATGCTAAGTTTAGACGTGTTGAAATGAGCACCGAAGACGGTGAACGCTGTGGATGCCCAAAAGAGGGTGTTACGGACGAAAACATCAAAAAAATCCACAAAATGATTTTGCCGCGCGAGCTCACTTTTGAAAAAAAAAAAACAACGACAAGTTGATGCTTCGGTGCAGTGCTTGGAGATGTTCAAGTGTAATAAACCCGAATTTTTGCGTCGATATGTGACAACGGATGAAACATGGCTCCATTGTTTCACTCCGAAGTCCAATCGACAGTCATTCGAGTGGACTGCACGTGATGAACCAACTCAAAAGCGTGGAAGGACGCAACAGTCGGCTGGCAAGGTTATGGCGTCTGTATTTTGGGATGCGCATGAAATAATTTTCATTGACTACCTTGAAAAAGGAAGGACCATCAACAGCGACTATTACATAACTTTATTGGACCGTCTGAAGGACGAAATCGCCGGAAAACGGCCGCATTTGAAAAAAAAGTAAGGTTTCACCAAGACAATGCACCGTGTCACAAGTCAGTGAAAACAATGGCGAAAATCCATGAATTGGACTTCGAATTGCTTCCGCATTCACCGTATTCTCCAGATCTGGCCTCCAGATCTCAAAAGAATGCTCGCTGGGAAGAAATTTTCTTCAAATGAAGAGGTGATCGCCGAAACTGAGACCTATTTTGAAGCAAAGGACAAATCGTGCTACAAAAATGGTATCGAAAAGTTGGAGTTTCGCTATAATTAGTGTATCACCCTTGAAGGGAACTATGTTGAATAAAAAAAAAAAACGAATTTTGCCAAAATAAATGTGTTTTACTATGGTAGGCCGGGGACTTTTCAATTGACCTGTTAATATGGTAATTTTCAAATCATAATATAACTGTGGGAACCATATTATGGTAAAGTTTTGGTATCATAATATGATAACTATATTTTAGTACTACTATGGTTGAAGGAAGTTGAAATTAAAATTTTCTATTTATAAGGAATTTAATTATTTCAATATATCTCGAGCGCCCCCGTAGGATAGTTGGTAGCGAGCTAGTTTATCAGTGCGGTGGTGGTGGGTTCAATTCCCACCAGAGGCTCTGGTCTGTTTTCGCTACAACGAGCCGATGGCCTTTGTTGCTAGTGCTAGGTTAGGGTATAAGGATATAATTTGTAGTTATATGATTAATATAAATAAAATAAATTAAATATTTCAATATAATAGATATTTTACAACATTTTCTGATCAAAAAAATTTTAGTTTAGAGAGTACGGTTTAGAAGCGAGAAAGAGTGAAAGTCGAAATTTCGTAAAATTAACAAAACAATTTTGTTTAAAAGAAAAAAAAAATACTTTCAAAAAATGAATAAACACAAAGTTATCCGGCCTGCAAAAAAATAAAGTTCTGACAGATCACTGATTGCAAACGGTTAACGCTTTGCCCATTTTAGTTAAAATTCTATCACAGTAGTTTCAAGTAAAGTCGGTTTTGGCCATCTATTAAATTGTTAATTGTATTATTTTAATTTGCAAAAGTAACATTTTTTTCATGATTATTTGGAATTTTCAATACAAGTTTTGGAGTTGAAGGTGTTGATTAGTTGTTTTTTTTTTTTTTAATATATTGTTGTTTTTACTGTAAGAGAGAGAACAAAAAAAAAAAAACAAAACGTGACATGCGACTATGTGTCATGTGTCTTTTTTGAAAACTAACAATTTCATTAACTGTAATTTGACATAAACAGTGACACTACTACATATTTAGCATGTCGACCATTAATGGTGCGTTTTTTTTTTCTAATATAATATACTCCCACAGGAATGAATTTTCATGTAAAAAATAAAACGATTTGAATGCAATTTAAGGAATGCATTTAATATTATATTGCATATAAAATAGACATATTTGTACATTATATCGTATAGCGAAGATTTTATTATTTAAATCAGGGGTGGCAACCAATGCATACAGTTAGTGATAATGGATAACGATATTACTCGTACAAAATTATTCCTTTAGGCTGTTTTAAGGTTAACGGTGTTAAGCCGGAAAGTCGCTCATGGTTCCTGTACCTATCTATACTAAGAGCTCCATTTTGTTGTCGAAATTCCTTAGTCTCCTTCAGCCCATTCCATAGAGATCTACCAAAGTTGGAATGTTGTCGCCAGCTTAGTGTTTAAAGGTTAACGATAAATCATTTTTTGGCTTTTCTGACAACTTTACGGACCATCGCTATGCTAACATTTTAGAGAAATATTTAAAAAATTAAAAGTTAATTCATTGGGGTATTTTGAGCTCCTAATGAAATGGCGAGTACTTGAGGGAAATGGTACACAGTAAAATTCAAACCATTAGAGTGCACAAATATCCGACTTTCGAGCTAAGACATAAGTCAGTTGTGTTACAGTATTTTCGCTTTTAATTCAATTTCAAGGTTTAATAATAGCCTTTTGAGAGGATTTTAAATCATAAATAGTGTTTTATTGTTTCCCAACCATGATATAAAAGCATTTCATTTCAATATGGAAAGGATACTCGCATTTAAAATAAATTTTGTGGTTAATCACCAAGGTTTAATACCGTTCCAATTTTAAAAATAATGATGTTTTGCTGGCATGTCCAAAACAAATCCGATAAAAACATTTTTAAACGCTCAGCCAAATTCTTAATGCCCAAATATTTATTATTAACCCAGCACTAGCAACAAAGGCCTTTGGCTAGGATGTAGCGAAAACAGACCAGAGCCTCTGGTGGGAATTGATCCCACGACCCCCGCACTGATAAGCTAGCACGCTACCAACTAGCCTACCGGGGCGCTCAATTCCCAAATAATTAAAGGGTGTCCCAAGAAGAACGCAATTTTTAAATTTTAAATAAAACACAGATATTTAAAAAAAAAATCGTGAAACTTCATTATATCGTAAAGTAGACAGAATGAGGTTATGTATGGAACAATATATCGTGCAGATGGCCGCCGCGGCTTTGCTGGCATGCACGCGATCTTTTAATGAAATTTTCAATGACCGTTTTGCATGAATGCTGCGGTCCAATTTCCTCTTTTAAGGCTTGAGTCGTCGTCGGCTTATTCGCGTAAACCATCGACTTCAAAAAACCCCAAAGAAAAAAATCTAATGGTGTTAAATCGCACGATCTAGGCGGCCAATTCTGATCTCCAAAACGCGAAATAACACGACCGGGAAATGACTGATGCAGCAATTGAATTGTTTCTCTGGCTGTATGACATGTGGCGCCGTCTTGTTGGAACCACATGCCCTCCACATTCATTTCTTCAATTCTAGGCAAGAAAAAACTGGTTATCATTTCACGATACCGAACACCATTGACTGTATACGCTTGACCTGCCTCATTTTCATAAAAAAAAGGTCCAATGATTCCTCCAGCCCAAAAACCACACCACACAGTGACACGTGAGGATGCATTTGCTTCTCGTGAATCACTCGAGGATTTTCCTCACCCCAAATGCGACAATGCTGCCTATTGACGAAGCCATCAAGAAGAAAATGGGCCTCGTCACTGAAGATGATTTTATCGGCAAAATCATAATTTTCATGTTGTCTCTCCAATACCCAATTAACGAACTCCCTTCGCTGTCCATGGTCAGCTGGCTTCAGTTCCTGAGTCAATTGAACTTTGTATGCATGAAGATGCAAATCTTTCGTCAAAATTCGCTGCAAAGTGGATTTGGAGACACCAATTTGCTGAGCTCGGTGTCGAATTGAGGTGGATGGAGTTTGAGCGACATCATCACGTACAGCTGCGACATTTTCGGTCGATCGACCTGGTCGATGGCGCGTTGTTGTCTTTACATCACTAACAGACCCAGTTTCGGCAAATTTATCCATTAATCTCTTTACAGTTGACTCTTTTGGAGCATTATTGTGACCCCAAATTGATCGCAATTTGCGAACTGTAGCCGCAAAACTTTCACCATTTTGGTAAAACAATTTCACAATGAGAATGCGTTGTTCATTCGTGTAGCGCTCCATTTTTACTAACCTCGTACCTTCTACTAGCAAACAATAACAATTGTTCAAATGTCAAACAATGACACTTCGAATGTTGCCAGATTTAAAAATTGCGTTCTACTTGAGACACCCTTTAGTTATATTTTATATGAAACAGAATTTGTTTACTGCTTATAGTTCGGCGTCAGAGTACTAGTTATTTTTGTTAGACGAAGTTGTTTTTATAAACAGTTTTTAATTGTATGTACATAAAATTCTTGATAAGAATAGTTAAATTTAAAAATAAACAGAAAATATATTAGATTAACAAATCATACAAAATATTGATTTTTGCAGCAAACATTTAATATTAGTTCTGTTTCAATACAAACTAGTGCTTTATCCAAAATATTATACGAAAATATTTTAGTAAAATGTGAAATTGTTTATTAACATAAGTGCAATCAACCAATAATTTCCACAATTCTGGTAATTATAATAAAAAATATTAGCAAGTGAAATTGTTATTATTATAACAAACCCAGCAAAACCACACATTACCAAATAATGGGTTAAGTAATTTATAGCCGTAGGAGCCGACGGATTACTTTACACCTTACTTCATTGATGTATTTTACAGGCGATAAGCCTCAAAGTAATGTATATACCCATTACTTTAGAGGTGATAATGTAAGTGGTTACTTATATGGTTACGAGAATGGAAAAAGTAATGCGTGTAAAAATAGATTTTTAAAAAAGAGTAATTTTTATTAAAAAAAATTATTACAAATATTTTATTTAAAATATTTGTAATTAATAATGTAGTCAAGATGGGAATCGAACCAGGGAAATCTGTTTGCCAGCCAAGAACTCTACCCACTGAGCTATCGACGCATATATGTAGTATTTAATGGCTTTAAACTTAAATGAATTGTTGCGCTTCGTTTTTTCGATAGTGTTATCAAAACAAACATACATTACCATTTTGCTTACAAAAAAAAAAAAAACACAAAGTAATGTTTCTAAAAATAGATTTTCAAAAATATTTCAATTAATACTTTATATTTATAAATCATATATTACGTAATCAATAATAAGTAACTTATTACTTTATGCTTGGAAATAATGAAAAAGGTAACGAGCTATCATTACAAGGTAACGCATGAGAACATCGCACCCATTACCAAAGTTTTGCTGGGAAATCTTGAAATGTATTATATTTTTGCATTTTAATCATATACATACATATTTGTATTCAAAATTAACCAACAACTTACTGTAATTGTCTGTGGTGCAGTGGGTATAGACACAGCCTGCTGGTCTTAGGGTTATGTGGTCAAAACCCTAAGAGTTTTAAAAATTTTTTTAAATATATTTTTTTAATAGATTAAAATAAAGAGACACACTTTTTTTCTGTTGTGGCTGCTATGCTATTTTTAAATAAAAATATTAAAATTTTAATACGGAAAAATATAAAAGTTTGAAATTTGTCCAGAAAAAAATTAATATGTTACAGTTTAGCCTAGAGGAAAAGCAATGGCCTGACAAACCGAAGGCCCAGTTCACGGCATACAAAAATTTGTATTTTTGACATAAGTTTTGTGCAACACGTTTTTATTAGTAGAATATCTATCTATATAATTTTTATAAATAGAATATTATAAATTACAAATAGAAAAGTAATCAACTATGACAATAAAAATTTGAAATTGTAAATAAAATTCGGTAATTATAACAGCATTAAAAATTTAAAAAAATTATGGTAGATGGAACTACAAATATTCGGTTTGAACTACAAAGCTGTTTTCTGTGTGTAGATTTTCGGCTAATCGAAAATTTTTTTGCTAGAGGCAAATTAGAATTGCTAGATGTTAAGAAAACATCGTGAAAACTTTTTCGATGCGAATAATATTAAAATAAAGGGTGTCCCAAGAAGAACGCAATTTTTAAATCTGGCAACATTCGAAGTGTCATTGTTTGACATTTGAACAATTGTTATTGTTTGCTAGTAGAAGGTACGAGGTTAGTAAAAATGGAGCGCTACACGAATGAACAACGCATTCTCATTGTGAAATTGTTTTACCAAAATGGTGAAAGTTTTGCGGCTACAGTTCGCAAATTGCGATCAATTTGGGGTCACAATAATGCTCCAAAAGAGTCAACTGTAAAGAGATTAATGGATAAATTTGCCGAAACTGGGTCTGTTAGTGATGTAAAGACAACAACGCGCCATCGACCAGGTCGATCGACCGAAAATGTCGCAGCTGTACGTGATGATGTCGCTCAAACTCCATCCACCTCAATTCGATACCGAGCTCAGCAAATTGGTGTCTCCAAATCCACTTTGCAGAGAATTTTGTCGAAAGATTTGCATCTTCATGCATACAAAGTTCAATTGACTCAGGAACTGAAGCCAGCTGACCATGGACAGCGAAGGGAGTTCGTTAATTGGGTATTGGAGAGACAACATGAAAATGCTGATTTTGCGATAAAATCATCTTCAGTGACGAGGCCCATTTTCATCTTGATGGCTTCGTCAATAGGCAGAATTGTCGCATTTGGGGTGAGGAAAATCCTCGAGTGATTCACGAGAAGCAAATGCATCCTCAACGTGTCACTGTGTGGTGTGGTTTTTGGGCTTGAGGAATCATTGGACCTTTTTTTTATGAAAATGAGGCAGGTCAAGGGCAAGCAGTCAATGGTGTTCGGTATCGTGAAATGATAACCAGTTTTTTCTTGCCTAGAATTGAAGAAATGAATGTGGAGGGTATGTGGTTCCAACAAGACGGCGCCACATGTCATACAGCCAGAGAAACAATTCAATTGCTGCATCAGTCATTTCCCGGTCGTGTTATTTCGCGTTTTGGAGATCAGAATTGGCCGCCTAGATCGTGCGATTTAACACCATTAGATTTTTTTCTTTGGGGTTTTTTGAAGTCGATGGTTTACGCGAATAAGCCGACGACGACTCAAGCCTTAAAAGAGGAAATTGGACGCTGCATTAATGAAATACCGCAGCATTCATGCAAAACGGTCATTGAAAATTTCATTAAAAGATCGCGTGCATGCCAGCAAAGCCGCGGCGGCCATCTGCACGATATATTGTTCCATACATAACCTCATTCTGTCTACTTTACGATATAATAAAGTTTTACGATTTTTTTTTAAATATCTGTGTTATATTTAAAATTTAAAAATAGCGTTCTTCTTGGGACACCCTTTACAAAAACTTAAAAAACGAGTTAACTGTTTTAAAAACAGAAACCGATTAAAGAAAAAACAATTTTTTCAATACACTGGAAACTGATTCTTTGGGAAATACAAACTTAGGTCGAAGGATTTCGCTTGAATGTGTGACAAAGGATGGAAAAAAATGCACCTTAGGAACACTTGCAATTACCAGGTAATGGGCAAATGGAAAAAGAAAATTAAAATTTGAAGTCAAATAACACATTATTTTACATGGGGTGTCATTGGAGTTGAAAGGTTGCCCAAAGATTACAAGTATACTTATGCATACGTCCTTACCAATAAAGTACTGAAAAAAAGTACACTCAAAATATATGTTCGGTTACCGACAGTAGTTTATTTAAAAAGTAATACGTAAAGTTTCAATCGAAATTCATAGATATACATTTTTTAACTATTTGAATCAGTCAATCAAAAAAAAAAAACTATAAAAAATACGAACATTCAGCAGAAGTTGATATTTTCAGTTAAATATATAATTTTCTGTTTCTAGAAATAGAAATAGAAATAATTTCTTTTCGTTTTTTTTATAAAACAGTATACAAAATTTTTTCAATAAAAATTACAAGAAATTGTTCAAATATGCGAACATACAAACATAGAAATTAAAAAATATATACGTTTGTGTGTGTTGTACTCTGTAATTACATACAAATAAAAAAACTCAATTTGAAAAACAAACCATAAAAGTAGTTTTTCTCTAACGTTTTGTCAGTTAAAACTTTATTGTTATTTTAAACAATTTGCTGATTATTAAACAATGGTTGAAAATAAAAAACAAAATGGGCTGAATATAATGGAAAATCAGTAGTCCTCTTTTTGATTGTATTTTCGATTAATTTAATATGTATTTTAGATTGCTTTGAACGATATAATGCTGTGAGTGTAGTTATATAAGGGCTACAATAAGTACATACATGTATGACTCACGCTCACTCACGATCACGAACCAAAAATTACAATCATGCACGATAGTTTTTTAAATGGTTACTTTAATTTCTTTTATTTAATAATATTTTTTATTTGAAAATTAGGAAAACTAACTGCTTTGTTTTTTTTTTTTTTTTTTTGGAATAGAGTATTAAAAATAATTTAAACATTTTCCAACAAAAAAAAATCATATACCAAATTTAATTATTTTTTAAAAATTAGAAAACTTTTACTTGAAAAAAAATAATATTTTATTAAAATTTTTAAAATATATCTGAACTAAGTTGCATGAAAATTTTCCTTAGAAATAGTTCATCAGTTTCCAAAATCAAGTAAATTTTTATTATTACATAGGAAAAAATTTATTACTTTTTGTTTTTAGTTGCCTAAACTAATTTTTAGAAAACAATTCTTCAAAATTAGAAAGTGGTATACTTAAAAGCTGAATTCGGAAACGGCTTTCTGAAATTTAGTTAAACAAACAAAAAATGAACACACATTAAGTTCAAGTACTTTTTCGATTTAAGTTAGACACATTTTTTGAACTAAATGGGAGTAAAATATGTCCTAATTTTTTTTTTTTAACTTAACTTAATTTTATTACATTTGAGTATGTAATTTTCTTAAAACTAAGATGTTTTTTCTTAAAATTAATAAATTTTTATTTAATTGACTTGTTTTTTTTTCATAAAATCAAGCAATATTACTAAGGAAAAATATGAACTATTCCTGAGTAAATAAAATATTTTGTTTTTCCTTAAGCTTAGGAATTTTTTAATAAAATTTTACTTAAATTGAGGACAAATTATAAACTATTTTGAAGGAAATTTTTGATTACATTTTAGTTCATGTCTTTTTTTTTTAACGCACCATTTTTTAATTACAGGGCTGTTTAAATTACCGTTATTTAAAATTTTTTGAGTACTTTAATTAAAATGAAAAAGCGTTCTACCCGCGGGTTGATGCCCCTAATATTAAACTGTAGGGCCACGGTGACCACTTAAAACAAATAAAGACTACAATCTACCAACCTCGCAAAAAGGACCTCAGGTCATTATCGTTGATAACTTGCGAGTAGCAACCATTTATTTTTGATAAAAAAACACATTTTTCTGAAATTAAATAAAAGTTGAGTTTGACAATATGCCACGCCCACAATTAGCAATAGTTTTACCCAATTTTTTGGTTACCTTGGCCAATGAAATCAAATTTTCAGCCACAGTGCGCCGGCTATAGATTCTTGTTAATAAAATTATAAATAAATTCAGTTTTCTATAAAATGAAGATATTTTTGTTTAAAACAGTAATTAAAGGCAGGTTAAACATTAAAGGTTTTCAAAAATATTCATAAAACTTTTGTAATGTACAATATGTACGCCAATTTTCTCTGGAATTTTATAGTAATTATTTGTGATCATCACCCTAAAATATGTAAATACCCCTAATGACTCTGAACTTATAAAATGTTTATCATCTACATAAATACCAGAATCTCAACCATATATCAGATGATACATTTGAAGTTGTAACTTATTTTCCCTGCAAATTTATAAAAATCTTATAAACAATTAAATTTGTATCAGTAACCGTTTATTTTAGGATTGTTTTTACAATACAGCATGCTGTTGTTGGTACTGTCACATTAATATTTTGTGTGTGTTCATTTTGCATCTTTGCACAAGATAAGAACAATTTTTTTGTGCGTTAGTTAAAGCATTTGTATGCAAATGTAGAAATGACCATAAACTTTGAAGTTTTGTTTTCGATGTTGTTTTTTATCTAAAAGTTTATCTACAAATACTCATACGTATGTGCACTTAAAATAAATTGAAATTTAAAACCACTGAAAATATTCAAATAAAGGAATTTATGGTCATTAAACAATAATAAATTTTAACTACCCATCTAAAAATCGAAATATATATGAGCATACATGATCATACATGGGCCTGTATATTATCATACATGGGCATACATGGTCATATACGTCCATACATTGTTCTCATATATGATCATATATCTTCGGATCCGAAATTTGAAGGTATATGGACGTATATGATCAGACACGAGATCATATGGTCATATATGAGATCATGTATGGACGTATAAGACCATGTATGCTCATGTATGATCATGTATGCTCATATATATTTCGATTTTTAGATGGATAATTAAAAAAAAAAAATGATAGTTTTTGTTTTTATAGGAACTGAAGTACAACTGATATATAAAATATATACTAAGATTATCGACATTTAGCAATTACTAATATTTTCTGAGTGTAAATATACGTTTGAGACCACTGAACCTTTTGAAAATAAAAAAAAAAAAAAATACTGAATTGAAATGAAATTGTAACAACTGCCACAACGTAAACAAACTGTAAATAAACTGACTGTATTCAAAATGAATCATTTGTACTTTAGAGAGTATACCAGGCGCCAATCATAACGAAACTGGAAAAAAAAAACCTGAAAAATGATAAAGTACAAATAATATTTATGAGTAGTACTAAATAGCATAAAGCGAATTATGATGATTGATTTACATGTATGAGGTTAGTAGGTAATGAAATGCATTTGAAAGTTTTCTAAATTAAGGAAAATAAATTTATTTTTATTTCAATTTTATGTATACACAAAATATTTAAAGTTTATTGAATTGCAACAGTTGTTAGACTTAATTTTCAACACATTAAAAATTAGATGTAAAACCCCACAAAAATTACATGTCAATAATAAAAAATTGATTTCCCTAAGCCTCTCAAAATTACGTATGCGGCAATTGTTTGGTGGCCGAAAACACTTCATTCAACGGCTTAGCGGACCTGCACAACATTGGCCATGGAAGATATTGTTGGTCTAATCCCCTCAAATATCTTCATGAGAACTTCAGCATCATTGGCTTCACGTAGATTAAACTTTGAACATGATGGTTCTTTTTATGTTAATTCTTTAGGGAACAAGGACTTGTTAGGTATGCCGACAGACCGTATTAACACTGAATTGAGATTCGGTAGGAAATTCGGGGTTGTCATCTCAAGCACTACGGAATGGGCAGCGGGTGGTCCAGTAGTGGACACTGGCAGTCTAAACTAATACGCTGACGGGTCGAAAATGGACTCCGGTGTGGGAGCGGGAGTCTTTGGACCCAACACGAGGATATCGGAGCCAATGTGCAATTGGCCAACAGTATTCCAGGCTGAACTACAGGCTATACACATATACGTTATACTGATATATAGCATATACCTATTTCGGTCTCTCTGATAGCTGAGCGGCACTCCAGGCTTTGTCGTCGTGGACATTCACTTCAGGAATAGCTCTGGAGTGTTTTGATAAAGTTAGCGGCGCGTAACAGGGTTACTCTTTACTAGATATCAACGAGGTAGCGGACGAACTAGCTAGAATGGGTTCTTCCACACTTTTAGTAGGGCCGGAACCGTACTGTGGGATAAATTGGTCCACCATAGCAACTAGAGTATTCAAAAACCGAAACCGAAAACCGGTCAACCGGTTTCTTTATTTTTAAAAACCGATCGGTTTCGAATATTTTGTAAATTCGAAGAAAACCGAAAACCGGTCTTTTATGTTCGGTTAACCGGTTTTTTTAATTACATCACCAACTGGGTTACTTGGTCTCTTTTATTTTTTCCGAACACTTTTATAATCGTTTGTTTGGTTATGAAGATTTAGATGTAAGTCTGATAGATTCCGATGAATTCAAATAGATTAATTTCTGATCTAAATAACACAATAAGCAGTATTCAAAAGCCTAAAAAAGAGACTGTATAAAATCATTCATCATTATATGTGACCTTCTCCGAGAAAAGGGATCTAGTGTGTGAAAATGAAGTTTTGAGAAAAACGCATTTAAAGTTTCATAACGCATTATGACTATTAACACACCTTCAGTTGGGAGATGCGATTTGGTATGGTTAGTTATGATTGGGTGCCGACTTTGGTGACGTCATGCCTATGTGATGACGTATTTTTTTCGCTTTTAGAGTGACAATTTAAAACCAAAAAATTAAAAAAAGGAAATTTTAAGGTATTTCTCATTTTTATCGATTTTCCCAAGTTCGTTTTGTACGTTTTTATGGGGTAAATTAATTTTTATCAGAAATCTAATTCATTTCATCATTAAGTCCAAACCCGTTTTTTGACACACTAGGTCCCTTTTATCGGAGAAGGTCACATATGATGATTTCATATATCTTGATAAATGCGATGAAAGAACTGAAAAGTTGGTCAATTTATGTAATTGTCTTTTGACTATTTGTCCAATATCTACTATTAGTGAAAGAGTATTTTTCACTTCTAGCTTTATCAAAAGCAAACAAAAAAATCGTCTTATTTCTAAAATATTATTTTAGAAGTGAAAAATAGATTTTCTTTTTACATATTTAAAATGTTCAAATTACTAACGTACCTAGTTTTACCCAATTTACCAACTTAATGATCTCTATTCATTTAATATGAATATAGTTTTATAATATTAATTTTAAAAATATTATATTAAAAAATATTAAAACCAATAAATTAAATGTTGAAATGAAATACAATAAAAAAATATTATAAAATATTTTTTTTTTTTCAACGAATGTATTTTTTTATTTTTATTACTTTATTTATTAAATTTCTTTTTTTTGTTTGTAATTAAAACAACGAATTATATAAGCTTTTTATTCAAATTAAAAAAAAACGAAAAAAACCGGTTGACCGGTTTTTTCTGCAAAAACCGAAACCGAAACCGGTTTTTTTAAAATTCGATTTTTCGAAGAAAACCGAAACCGGTTTTTCCAAAAGGCCGGTTTTTTGAATACTCTAATAGCAACCCTGGTTAGGGAGTGAGAACTACCAATGGCAAAGGATCTTAGGAACAATTCTTTGTTGATAAGACAGGCAAAACTATTAATCAACCCCTTTTCCAATGGGACAATTTTGGACCTTGCTAGGAACGACATTAGGTTACAAACAGGGTTTCTTACCGGACACTTCGGATTAAAGTACCATTTGTGGAAGATTAATCTGTTAGAATCGTCTCTGCTTCGACTATGTTTTGAGGAAGACGAAACAACCATCCACATTTTGTGTGAGTGTGTTGTATTGCATAGGATCAGAAGGAAAGTTTTTTTATAGGTAATTTTTAGGTGCAGAAGATATTAAAAACTCTTCTCCATCTTCTATATTAAAGTTCATAGAGGATAAAATACACTATTTGGTTTAGTTTTATGATCCTTGGTACAAAAGATTCATATGGGTCGCAGTGCCGGCCGAGAGGCCAGATCTAAAATAAAATAATAAAAAAATAAATAAGCCTCTCAAAAGATTATGGAAATTAATAAAAACAAGTAAAAAAGGCTTAAATTCGGCTGTGCCGAATCTTTGAATACCAAAACAAATGTTCTCTACTGCTGTTGATACAAATAATATAAAAAAAACTTAAGTAAAATTATGGAGTGAAAACAATTTTTTTAGGTGAACAATGTGAAAACAAATTTTGTAGAGCAAAAAAATTTTGAGGTGAAAAAAATTTTTTTAGGTAAAAAAAATTTTAGTGTGAAAAACACTTTTTAAGGTGAAAAATATTTAAGGTGAATATAAAATATTATTTAATTCTAACCGACTGTTAAAAAAACAAAAATTTTGTACTTGCCTGTCGCTACTATAAAATTGTACAAATATACACCAATTTGTATGGAAAATTTTGAGGTACAATTTCACTCAAAACTTTTTAACTGCTGGACCGATTTTGCTTATTTTCAATACCAAACTACTCGGATGTATGTCCATTAATCTAGGTAAAAATAACCTTGCGTCTACGCGCGGTGGATCGCCATTTCAATAGACAGAAGCACATCGCTAAATCGACTTTAAATTTCATAAGTATCAAAATATGAATATGAAGCCTTCAACAGCGCAAATATCATAAATAACATGTTTAATCATGTTTCTAAGACCTGTGGCCCTAGAGCGACAGTTGTCAAATGGGGGTCGCGACCCTATGGGAGTCCATAACATATCGAAAAGGAGTCTGAGAAGATATTGGAAAAAATTCTTTAAAAATAGGAATTGAATTCACAATATTTTTTATTTCTTCTATAGAATGTGTTTAAGAATCAATTTTTCCTATTTAATAATCACAGATGCAAAGAAGCTTTTTTATAGAAAACCCCTCAAAATCCTAGAGTTTTTCTAGGGTAATTTAATTGAAAAATTCTTCTAAAAATTATATCTCTACTAATTATTAAATCTCTTAAATTACAAAAATCCTGCAATTCAATCTGTCGACTACTATTTTTTCTGAAAATCTTCGGATTTAAATGTTTTTATTTATATATAAAAAATTTTAAAATTTGGGTGTTCCGCAGCTACTAAAATGTCTTAATGTGAAAGTTAGTAGGAATCGCTGAAAAAGTTCGGAATGATTGAAAAAATAGAAAAAATCTAGGTGAGTAGTACTGCGAATCACATGGAGTTTCCACAAGACTTTCTTCGCGAGACGAATGAATGACTACATTTATTTTTTTTTATTGTGTTTATTTTATAATTGTATTTTCGTTCATGTGAAGTAAGCAGGAATAGGACTGCTCCAGCAAATAATTTACACCCGAAAAAGTTTGACAGTTACTACATGACAGTTATGTGTGTAGTAATCAGTATTTGTTGTTGTTTTTATGGAAAACTACATAACAACAATTTTTAATGACTGATTGAATCACTGACTCAACAACGCAAACTGCTGTTAAAATTTAAATTTTTTGCAAATGTTTCTCCTCCGTTGTAGACATCCGCTCACTCGAGATTTTTGAAAATTCCTATGGGCTAAAAATTCATATGGATAAAAATCTGAAATTTAAATTATTTTTTTACTGATGCATTAAAGGAAAATGAAATAGAAGAACGGATAAAGAGTTAAATTCAATTGACTAGGGAAAAGAGGATGGTTAACGAGTGGAATTGAAACAACAGACATAGAAACAAGCAATATGACAGAGAACAAGCGGAATTTAAGCACCAGAAAAAAGGAAGAAAATAGATTGGAACTGAGAAGGAGGGCTATTAAAACATTGAAGGCAGAGCATGGAATATAGTGTTGCGAGACTAAATTTTAATCCACATACCTATAAAATATAAAGCAATAATAATATATAAAGGAACGTAGTAAAAGTGGAGGCCCCTTAATGGCCCGTCCCAACCGGTTTGACTAATAACATGATATTTATTATTATATCTATGTGTTCCTGGATTATGTGTGTGTTGAATAAATACTTTTTCAAATACTCGTTATAAGCGTAATAAAATTAAGTTTCAAAAGGGGAAACCCGAAATTTGAAGATCCAGTGGAATTGAAACACTAAAACGGAATTAATTGGCGAACAAGTGAAATTGAAACACTAGATATTATGACCCAAATGAAATGGAATAGGGTATGAGTGGAATTAAAACACTATACAAGAGGAACGAAACGGAAGATATCGGTAAAAGAGTGTAATTGAAACATCGGTTAAAGGTATTTTTTTTTTTTTTTGAGTAAAGTGTTTGTAGCATTTGTGAGGATAATTGTAATTGATATTTAAATTACTTACTAGAGATTTTTCTAAAGTGCTCATTTATAGGAAGAACAAATATATGAAATTGGGGCATTATTTATGGCAATAACATTTCAAATTATTGTTCCTAATCAATAAAATTATAATCTTAAAGCATTATCATTAAATTCAAAAACTAGTAAAGAAAACAATTCATTGTAATTGATATCAATACAGTGGTATTGAAGTCATCAATTAATTAGTAAGCTTAATTCGTCAGATTTATGTATAGTCTCTAATACAGGTGATTACAACACTAATGAAATAAACAAGTTTTGTTAATATTTTTTAACCCTAAAAAGGGTCAACTCCAACGAGTTCGGCGGTATCGTTGAGAATACTGGTAATCCTTTAAACAAGTGCTACTTGTATTATATGAATACCCTTACTGTTAGCAATCATAATGTTAAGCTTTAGTAATATTTATAATCATCCTATTGCATTATTAAGATTATTATTATTATTTGTATTGTATCTTTGTTTGCTTCTGTTTTGTTGTTAAAAATAAATAAAATTTATTGTTTTCTTTACACTCTTCAAAACAAACTTTGATTTATTAAAGTAAACGTGTTGGAATTTTCCTTAATTTTTTTTTTTGTATTTTATTTGTTTTTTTTTTTCATACAAATTTATTTATTTTGTTTTTCCTTTGAAATCATTTTACCTATACTAACGTTAATATTTAAATTAAATACTGCTGACAGTTTTTTTTTTCATTGATTTCATATGTGAGTATGAGAGTATGAGTATTTTAATTTCCAACCATTTTACTTCAATGATTTTCAAAAATTAAATGCAAATAAGGAAACTGTTCCACGGAAATGTTTATATAAAATGAAACATTTCATCTGATTGATACGCACCGTGAATATCAATATTTCAGTTTATGTTTTTTTTTTTTTATTCATTTATTTATTTTTCATTTAAATACTGTATTCTAGAGTACATAAATGAAACAGTTTTGTTTGATCAAAAAAAAATAATTATTTTTTTTAAAACATACTCATGTAGACTTAACAAATTTTCATTAAACTCTCGAACACATTTTATTTAAATGGCATTATCAACATTCCTGTTAATTATTATAATCTAGGGAATACTACATTTCATGCTGGACATTCAAACGACATTATAGTTAGTGTTGACTAATTAAAGGTGAACTGGTTATTAAGATGGGATTGATACAAATACATACATACATTCATACAAATAATACTTAATGGTTTTATTATACACTCATATATACGCATACAACAGATATACATGATAATAAATTTAATCGATTGTTATAAATAAATTACTAATTGTAAACACTTTTAATTAATATATTGGCTTAACGTTATTTTTTTTTTAATTAGTTATGAATAATTTTTCATATTGTATTCAAACAAGTTCCAAGAGGTTTTCTTATTTATTGAAAAGTTTTAGAATCTTGATGCACAACAAATTCTACAACAACAACAAAAGTTATACAAAGGTACCAGTAAATAACTTTTTCACAATATTACCTTGGAACTCTCAAAATAATACATCAGTACACACAAAGAAAAAACTTGGTTGTAAAATAATCATAATATAACCTTAATATAGTCACAATATCATGATTCGAAACTATGACAAGTTCTCTAAGTTTAAGAATATATTTTTATGAAAAGAAAAAATTTGATATTAAGGACTTTTTCAAGAAAACTTTTTTGATTCTATCGACTTATTTAAAAAACTGCTTCCAAAAATATTTTTAAAATTTAAGGACATTTTTTAATAAAAAAAAAACATCTTTTTCTAATAGGAAAATTCTTAGATTCTAAGAATGTTTTAGAAAGATTTTTTTTAAATAGTCCTTAGAGCTTTGGAATTTTTCTTTTAGAAAAAGTTTTTAGAATCTAAGAATATTTCTACTAGATAAGGTCCCAAGAGCCTAAGAATTTTTTATTCAAAGTGTTTTTTTTAAGAATGTATGAATTTTTAGAAGTTTACTTTTCTAACAGAAAAATTTCTAAAAATCTAGTATTTTGTATAACAAACTTTTTAGTACAAAATAACTCTTTTGCTCGATAGACTTTTTCTTATAAATAATTATCTTATTAATATTCTAAGTACTTTTTTTCCACAAGAATGTCGAAATAAATTACCAAACATATTTAACAAAAAAAATATATTATTGTTGAAAAGAAAAATAAAATCTTTATATAGAATCTTTTTGACAATGAATTGATTAGTATAAAATTTATAAAAGGCATTTTAGAAAATAAATCCCGCCAGGTGAAAATCATCATATTATCATTTTTGATATAATTTTTTTTTATGAAAACAAGATAGACTGTTGTCAGCATATAAATATCATATTTTTTTGCATAGCCAGAATTTTTGTTACCACATTATGGTAACAGACAATCATGCTATTTAATAGAAATTGGCAATCATGAACAAAAAAAATATTTACTATAGTAATGATGTTGATGCGTAGAACCCATCATTTTCGGAAACTTTTAATTTTATTAGAACAACAGCGACAAATTATGTAATAGCTTTTATTAATCATATATGACCCCCCTAGGACTTTGGCTATGCCCTAGGGTCATATAAAAATAAATTATATATTTATTATGAAAATTCTGTTAAAATACAAGGGTCATTCCGAACTTTATTTTTTGGAAAACCATAAAAAAAAATATATTTTTTTTTTTAAATTTTTTACCTTATTATTTTTCAAAATACAGGGTAGCCAACAAAAACAATTTAGCGAGTAAATAGCCTGGTAAGTAGTTGATACCATGGTTTTGCTGGGTATTTACTTAACAAATATTAAAAAAAACTGACAGTTGCCGTCATTCGTAAATGTGACTAGGGTCACTGTTGACCCAGAATGAAAACGCGACAAACAACGATTGTTGCAGTGACAGAAAATAGTCCCAAAAAACGACGTACGATGGTGATTACAAAAACTGTCATATTTTTTTAGTGGTATATATTTAAATTTTATAAAAACAATAAAAATAAATAATTATTTTAACAACAATTTAGAAACGAACGTATTGAGTTGGTTCATAGTACGTTGTTCATTTTCTGTTACACAAAGAGAATATGAGAGCCATAGAATATCGTATGTAAATTTTAGTCATTATATGTTTTTTGTTTAAAAAATTTTTTAAAATGCGGAAACTATATTAAGAGAAATATAAACCAAAAAAAAAAAAAGAGAAAAAGAAAAAAACATTTTGAAAATAAAATAGATTCTATTTCACAACTGGAAAATAGAAAAATTCGGCACGTTGTTTTTCTGGGTTGTCATTTATTTATGCAAATTTGAGTTCAAATACATATGTAACATATTTTTTTAATGACAAACAATTTAAACAATCTCGATCTTGATTTAAATATCGATTGATGCGTCTTAGAAACTCAATTTATTCACAGTTTCTTGAAATTATTTGAAGTGAACTTAAACAAGCGAAAATATGGGAAATTTTTGCCAACACATATTAAACCCTAATAGGCTTTTTACACTGAACAACATCTTTATGAAACGCCTGGAAGATGTTGAAAACGTGAAACATGTATTTACATTGGCAACATATTTCATCTTTCATTTGTCATTTGTTCAGCTGTCAAAAAAATAAGAAAAAAAGACGCATAATTTTTGCTAAAAATAAAAAATTGATTTAGAGAAAGCATTAATCATTGCAGTAGTTGTTGCTTTGCAAGAACAAACCCGAATTTTAATGCAGTACATTGAAATATTAAAGGTCATTCTGGAAGAAGATCATGATGAAGAAGAATTTTTGGTAGACATAAGTATGAAATTCTAACATGTGCCGCTCATTTTCCTTTGTTGAATAATTTTTGTTTTTTTTATTTTCTGCAATGTTAATTTGCTAGTGATGACAAAAAGAAAATCGATTTTTTGTAATTTTTTTAGTGATGAGAAAATAAAGAAAGATGAAAGATGGAACAAAATGAGAAAGGATGATCTTTTGTAGATGTAGAATTTTCGGCCTGTATAACTCTTAAGGGAAGATGTTAACATTTTTGCAAATTGATGAAAGATGTAAGATGTAGCTCAGTGAAAAATGCTATAAAAATGTGATAAGGCCGCTAAAAATACATGTCTCTATCATGACAGGTCAATTGAAAAGTCCCTACCATACTAAAACACATTTTTTTTTTTGGCAAAATTCGTTTTTTTTTATTAAAGGGTGATACACTGATTATAGCGAACCTCCAACTTTTCGATACCATTTTTGTAGTCCGATTTTTCCTCTGCTTCAAAATAGGCCTCAGTTTCGGCGATCACCTCATCATTTCTTCCCAGTGAGCATTCTTTTGAGATCTGAGAACAGGAAACAGTCGCTGGGGGCCAGGTCTGGAGAATACGGTGGATTCGGAAGCAATTCGAAGCCCAATTAATGGATTTTCGCTTTCGTTTTCACTGACTTGTTTTTGGTCAAAAGTGAGCTCGCGCGGCACCCTCTTTGCACAAAGCTTTCTTTTACCCAAATATTCGTGAATGATATGATGTACACGTTCAGTTGATATCTTTAATGTACCTGCTATTTCATTCAATTTCAATTTACGGTCATTCAAAATCATTTTGTGGATTTTTTTTGATGTTTTCGTTCTAACAACCTCTTTTGGGCGTCCACTGCGTTTACCTTCTTCGGTGCTTATTTCACCACGTCTAAACTTAGTATACCAATCCTTGATGGTTGATTTTCATGGGGCAGTGTCCGGAAACTCGTCATCAAGCCAAGTTTTTCCTTCAACTGTATTTTTTCCCTTCAAAAAGCAATATTTAATTTTTATTTTTTTCACAATGACAAAAGTTACTTCACTATAAATGCTAAAGTTCACAAACTAATGATGCGACAGCTGTCAAATTTATACTTACTCGATTTAAGTCTAGTAGCGCCATATATGTGTCAGACAGGGGACTTCTTAATTGATCTGTTATAACTGAATTTCATTAAGACCAGAGGGAACCCGTAGGCAAACTCTCCTTGTGAGCACTTTTAAAAAACTAGTTTCGTAAAAGTTTTAACTATATAAAATCCCTTACATTTTAAGTCCAATAAATGTGTTCCCAGACTATTTCTACGGAATCGGTTCTAGTAGAAGTATTTCTAGAAAAGATAGTGTTTAATACAATTCTATTGATTCTCTGATGTTGGTAAATATTAAAAATATAAGAAAACAACAAATGATATGAGTTTGTCATCGATTCATCAAAAGTTTTTTTATTGTTTTAACACAAACAAAATAAGTGAAATTTGTTAATATAATAAAAATAAAATATCAATATTTATTTGAAATAAAATGTAAACACAAATTTAAGTAATTTTTTTTTTAATTGTGTAAAAGGTCAATGACCATAGAATTTCAAAATCTGGGTGTGGTTTGTTGTTTAAAAAAAGCATAAAGTACGAAAAAGGATTTTTCTTTAAAAAAACATATTTTTTTTTAAATCAAATCTCATTAAAATTCTTGCAAAATATATTATTTACTTTACAATAAGTTATGATTTTTTATTTATTTCAATCTTCAATTCTGGCAAATTTATTTTTTTTTTTTTTACAAATTTATACAAATTTATGGTCTCAAGACCAAAATGTAAAGAATAAAAATTTTGGACAATATTTTTGTTCTTGCAGCATGTTTAAAAGAATTTTGTACGAAAAAGAACTTTAAGTAATATTTTTTTTTTTGATTTATAAAGAATAAGTAAGTAAATTTCAATTAAGTTACAGAATTCCTTTTTCTTATATTTAAAAAAAAAATGTTTAATATTCAAAACACAGTTTATACACCGCTGCACGTATTAATGACCCTTATGTGCAAATATTTTTTTAATTTCAATTTTTTTTTTATTTAAACCATCAAGTGCATAAAAAGCAGCAACTTTTAAAAGTATTTTAAGTAAATTCTGTATATTTTTTGTTTAATAATTTAGAGGCAGCACAATTATTATTATTATAATTGTTGTTGTTTTTTTTTCAAAAATAATAATTTTATGGTGAATAATATGTAAATCGTTTAGAAGAGTCTTGTTAACAATGAAATATTATTTGTTTTTAGTATATAAGGAACAATTTGAATTATATCAAAATTATTCAGAAATCCACTAAAAATATGATTGTATAAAAGGAGGTTCCGAAAATTACAAAAAAAAAGTAAAGGGTGTCCCAAGAAGAACGCAATTTTTAAATCTGGCAACATTCGAAGTGTCATTGTTTGACATTTGAACAATTGTTATTGTTTGCTAGTAGAAGGTACGAGGTTAGTAAAAATGGAGCGCTACACGAATGAACAACGCATTCTCATTGTGAAATTGTTTTACCAAAATGGTGAAAGTTTTGCGGCTACAGTTCGCAAATTGCGATCAATTTGGGGTCACAATAATGCTCCAAAAGAGTCAACTGTAAAGAGATTAATGGATAAATTTGCCGAAACTGGGTCTGTTAGTGATGTAAAGACAACAACGCGCCATCGACCAGGTCGATCGACCGAAAATGTCGCAGCTGTACGTGATGATGTCGCTCAAACTCCATCCACCTCAATTCGACACCGAGCTCAGCAAATTGGTGTCTCCAAATCCACTTTGCAGCGAATTTTGACGAAAGATTTGCATCTTCATGCATACAAAGTTCAATTGACTCAGGAACTGAAGCCAGCTGACCATGGACAGCCAAGGGAGTTCGTTAATTGGGTATTGGAGAGACAACATGAAATTGCTGATTTTGCCAATAAAATCATCTTCAGTGACGAGGCCCATTTTCATCTTGATGGCTTCGTCCATAGGCAGAATTGTCGCATGAGGAAAATCCTCGAGTGATTCACGAGAAGCAAATGCATCCTCAACGTGTCACTGTGTGGTGTGGTTTTTGGGCTGGAGGAATCATTGGAAAATGAGGCAGGTCAAGCGCAAACAGTCAATGGTGTTCGGTATCGTGAAATGATAACCAGTTTTTTCTTGTCTAGAATTGAAGAAATTAATGTGGAGGGCATGTGGTTCCAACAAGACGGCGCCACATGTCATACAGCCAGAGAAACAATTCAATTGCTGCATCAGTCATTTCCCGGTCGTGTTATTTCGCGTTTTGGAGATCAGAATTGGCCGCCTAGATCGTGCGATTTAACACCATTAGATTTTTTTCTTTGGGGTTTTTTGAAGTCGATGGTTTACGCGAATAAGCCGACGACGACTCAAGCCTTAAAAGAGGAAATTGGACGCTGCATTAATGAAATACCGCAGCATTCATGCAAAACGGTCATTGAAAATTTCATTAAAAGATCGCGTGCATGCCAGCAAAGCCGCGGCGGCCATCTGCACGATATATTGTTCCATACATAACCTCATTCTGTCTACTTTACGATATAATAAAGTTTCACGATTTTTTTTTAAATATCTGTGTTTTATTTAAAATTTAAAAATTACGTTCTTCTTGGGACATATATGCAGATAAAGAGACAAAATTTTAGGAATTTTACTGCTTCCCAAAGTTTTACAAATTAGCTGTAATCCTAGATGACAGGGCTATACCCAGGAATTTAGTTTGGACAGCACATTTTTTATTTTTTATTTGAGAATTGTACATAAAGATAAAAATTGTTGACTTACAAAAAAGGTTACTCGATGGGATATCTCCGATCCTAATGAAAATACGTTCTATAGTTGTACTATTTTTATATGTATTACACTTCCCACAGAGGTCTTCCCTGTCACTTACAAATTTACACAAGTCAAATGTCCATAGACACTACTTTCACTCTCCTCTAGCATTTAACGTAGCGCTTTCCTTTGCCAACGCAATCAATGCACTGATCTTCAGAATTTTTATTTACCCGATTTAGAATATTTTTTTTACAACATTTCCTCATTCAAACAAAAGAATCGAAAAGTTTTCGGCTCACTCTAATGAATATTAGTAAAGGCCTAACTATATAAAGCAAAGTTGAATTAAGGAAAAGAGTAATACAAATACATTGAACCCAGATTAAGCTCAAGTCAACTTTTGAATAGCTACATTTTCATTAATTCAGTTAATCTCCAATCGAAACTAACTCAACTAATTTTTTTAAGTACACTCAAAAAAAAGGACATGAACTAAAATGTAATCCAAAATTTCCTTCAAAATAGTTTATAAATTGTCCTCAATTTAAGTAAAATTTTATTAAAAGTTAGAAAAATTTTCTTAAAAAGAATAAAAATTTCTAAGTTTGAGGAAAAACGAAATAGTTTTTGTACTCAGAAATAGTTCATACCTTTCTTAAATAATATTTCTTGATTTTAGGAAAAAAACAAGTCAATTAAATAAAAAAAATTTAATTTTAAGAAAAAACATCTTAGTTTTAAGAAATTTGCATACTCAAATGTAATAAAATTAAGCTTAATTAAAAAAAAAAATTAGGACATTTAGTTCAAAAAATGTGTCTAACTTAAATCGAGAAAGTACTTGAACTTAATGTGTGTTCAATTTTTGTTCGCGAGTGGTAAAATAAACTAAATTTTATAAAGTCATTTCCAAATTCAGTTTTTAAGTATACCACTTTCTAATTTTGAAGAATTGTTTTCTAAAAATTAGTTCAGACAATTAAAAACAAAAAGTAATAAATCTTTTCCCATGTAATAATAAAAATTTACTTGATTTTAGAAACTGATGAACAATTTCTAAGGAAAATTTTCATGCAACTTAATTCATATAAATTTTAAAAATTTCAATAAAATATTCTTTATTTTAAGTAAGAGTTTTCTAATTTTTAAAAAATAATTAAATTTGGTATATGATTTTTTTTTATTGGAAAATGTTTATATTATTTTTAATATTCTATTCCAAAAAACCAATCAATTAAAAACAAACCTGTTAGTTTTCCTAATTTTCAAGAAAAAATATTATTAAATAAAAGAAATTAGAGTAACCATTTAAAAAAACTATCGTGCATGATTGTAATTTTTAACAGTCTTAAATATTGAACTTAAAGTAGCTTAAAATAGATTTTAAAATTTTGTTAGCAAAAGGTAAAAAATTTCGAATTGGCGCTTTTATGTAATAAATTTGTTTGTTGACTACAAAACAAAATATCGCAGGCACATTTTATATATTACGGCATAATGGCTTCTATAATTGACGTAGCGCTTATTAAACTTTATATTTATCGAACTATTTTTTTCACTTAATAATAAAAAAGTTTAAATTTGTTTATGTCAAATAAAGTTTAAGCTAAAAATACCATAAAATAAACTTATGACTTTTCCATTTTCCAATAATAACAAGAAATGTAACTGTGATATTTTGTATTTTTTGCAACAATTTCCTTAAATAAGGTAATTTAAGAAGACAAAGGACCCCCAGTGTTGCTTAGCCATAGATGCCGTGTGTCACGTAGAGCGTACCTTTTTGTAGTTCTCTCAAGCAGAATCGTTACTTAACTACGAAAAGGATCTCACTTTGTCATAAATTATTACGTTTCAGGATATCCTGCAGTACATTTTTTTATTTTTTTTTTACCTTTTTGCTAATGAAATTTAATTTATATTTTAAATACATGAAATTAGTAGAATTCAATTTAGTTTTAAGACAAAATTTATAGCAAAAAGCTTGTTAAGAGCAGTGTCCTCACAAAGCGGAAGTCCTCCGAAAGTGGGAAAGTACCTACTCAATGAGTGTAAAGTACAGGTTGGTTGAAAAGTTCCTGCGCTCACCAAGAGATGGCACTGCTAGCTCCAAACTTTTTTTCTCAAGTTGGTATAACTGTCCTAAGAACACATGCAAAATTGCAAGTCATTCTGTCAATTCTTTCTTTGTTTACAAGCCATTTGAAGTTGACGTGTCATTGATTTTTTTTAATATGGAAAAAATTGAATATCAATTGTTAGAAGTGTATAAGGAGTCCTCACCTTCAAAACGCACCATTGAATTTTGGGCTGGTGAATTTAAACGTGGTCGTACCAGCCTCAAAGACGATCCACGCGAAGGACGACCAAAAACCACAACCACAGCAGAAATCGTTGAGCAGGTACATAATATGGTTAGTGAAGATCCAAGTTTGACTAAGCTTGAAATTGCTAATGCCATAGGCATCTCAGACGAACGAGTACTCCATATTTTACATGAAGAATTACGTATGAAAAAACTGTTTGGAAAGTTAGTGCCGCACACATTAACAATTCAACAAAAACTGGATCGAAAACAAATTTCTCAGCGTAATTTGGAGCGTTTTAAACCGAATAAAACCGACTTCTTGCGTCATTTTATAACTATGGATGAGACTTGGATCTACCACCATGATCCTAAATTGAAACAAGAACGTTTACAGTGGACTGAAGCTAGTTGTTCAGCTCCAAAGCAGGTGAAGTCACAACGATCAGCAAAGAAGGTTATGGCATCAGTTTTTTGGGATGCAAAATGAATTTTGTTGATTGATTATCTTCAGAAAGGTAAAACAATCAACTCTGAATATTATTGCAGCCTTTTGGATCAGCTGGATGAAAAAATTCGTGAGAAAAGACCTGGTTTAAAGAAGAAAAAAATAATTTTTCATCAAGACAATGCACCTGCTCACAAAAGTGTTTTGACGATGGCTAAATTCAAAGAATTTAAGTACGAATTGCTTGAACATCCACCGTATTCACCAGATTTGGCTCCCAGTGACTACTATCTCTTCAGAAATCTCAAACAATTCCTTCGTAGAAAGCAGTTTTTGTCGAAAGAAGAGGCCATCAATTTTAGATGATGTATGAACTAATTGCGAGGAAATTTTACTGTTTTCTAATAAAAATTTACTTCTCAGTAGTAAAATTTTTGTATAATTTAGAAATTTTGACCAAATTTTAAGTAAAATTTGTTTCTTAATTTCAAGGAAAATTTTATTAAATGTTGGTAAAGGTGTCTTTGGGGCCGTTTTCGTTTCAATTTTTCCTGTAAATAAGTTAATTTTTTTATATTCTAGTTCATTTTTGTTTTTTGAGTGTTGAGATTTGTTGACTTTAATCAAAAAAATTAACATAAAGAAAGACAATTGTGGTTCCTGCTTAAGCCTTATTTACAAACTTGTGATCACATTTTTTTACTCCACTCATTACTGAAATTTTGTGCGGAAATAAATAGATTTTAAAATTTTCCTGTACTTTACCATAAAAAAGATTATTATTATTTTATATCTTTAAAATAATATCATAAACCATAATCTTGAAATACATCAGCAAAGAAAATTTCATTACAAATGCATGGAAATTTTACACAATGGAATTCTTTGTATTGCAGTAGTAATATAAAAGCAAATATTTATTTATTGAAATTAAATAATTAAGTTATCCAAAACAATCAAAATTAACTATAACTATATACATTAATTTCGCAATAAAAATATTCTTAATAAAATGAAATTAATTGTTTTATTAGCGTTTCAATAAAGTTAATATTAAGATATTTATCTACTGTTCTCAAAGATTATTTAATTTATAATTCAATTAGCCAATTGACTTATATTTAATAATATTTCAATGTCATATCAAACAATAAAATATTAATATTCTTTAAGTTTTGTTATCGTTTTTAAGATGATTATCTATAGTTAAGTTAAGCCTAAATTTAAATATTAACACTTCAAGTATGAAATCAATTACTATGAGCAAATATTAATTTCCTTATATCAATATGCCAACAGCGTTATAAAGTAGTAAACATATAAGTAACTAATAGATAGACCAACTTGACCTCTATTAGTATATTAATAAAAAATAAATTAAATTAAATAATAAAAAAAAATGGTGTTAGAGACGGATTATAGTGATACACTACTAGTTTCGTTAAAATACCTACATAGAGGAAAGAGATTCATTGTGACGACCAAATTTTTTGACAACTGAATAGTCTGGTTGCAGCAACTGAATTATTCGACCAAACAAATGTATATCTAATCCAATTGAAATATATGGTTTCAACCAAAAATCTGTTGTATTAACCAAATTTTGGTGATCACAAATAAATATGTCGGTGGCTCCAACCAAACCATTCGGTTGGAAAGAAATTCATTTGTCGGTTATAGCGATGGCCCCTAATAATACATTGCATTAATATCAGGAAATTAGGTTATACACCCAGAGAAAGTATTGGTTGCAATTCTATCAAAGCCATTAACATTAACAAAAATGTTGTATTGGGTAATAAAAAGAGGGAAAAGAAAATAAAAACTAATCATATTAACCAATTATTGTTATTTCCAACCAACTTTAAAAATAAAATTCGTTTAGTATTTGTGAGCAGGTTAAGCAACCATTTATTTTGGGAAAATATTAGAAAATTGGTTCAATCTATCAAATTTATTAAAAAATTGTCAATATTCAAAAGTGACAACTCTAAATACTTTTATCCTGATCAAAAATATTATATAATTAGGGTTTCAGTAGAAGCAACGGAATTGTAGATTATATTGATTAAAGATGCAACTTATAATTGGTATTGATAAACAAATTTTATACTATATTTGTTTTTCTAACAATTTGTTTAAATTGAAAATTAGCCATAAAAATTTTTAAGTGTTTGTGGTGTAGTGGGTAGAGAGGTAGCTCAGTACTCCGAATTTCCGAGTTAAAACCCCGGAAAAGGCAAACATTAAAATAGGTTGTGGTGCGGTAAACAAGAGTGTGAACTATAAATCTAAATGCCCAGGTTCGATACCGGAAAATCTAAAAATACAATTAAAAAAAAAAATTTTTTTTGGAACGTAATAATCCCAACAAACACTACGTACAGTTTACTTACCGGTTAGAGCGCCCCGGTAGGCTAGTTGATAGCGTGCTAGCTTATCAGTTCGGGGGTCGTGGGTTCGATTCCCACCAGAGGCTCTGGTCTGTTTTCGCTACAATGAGCTGAAGGCCTTTGTTGCTAGTGCTCGGTTAGGGTATTAAAATATAATTTGTAATTTTATGTTTAATAAAATAAATTAATAAATAAATACTTACCGGTTTCGGTGCATCATTAACGGAATCCAACTCCGTTTACGTACCGTTTTCTTTATCCGTAAACGGACCAGAAAACGGATTTTAAGGAAAATCGAAACTGATTCGAATCCGTTTTAAAAACGTCAATGACTGACCGTTTACGGATCGGATATATCGGATGAAAAACGGAGTTGTCCGTTAAAAGTCCGCCAATGACGGACCGTTTACAGACCGGATATATCGGATGAAAAACGGAGTTGTCCGTTAATAGTCCGTCAGTGATGGATCGTTTACGGATCCGTATTCGGTCCGCATTCGTACCGTTTTTTCAACAAAAAACGGATTTGTGTAAAGGCATGTTATTTTAGTTGTTAATAGCAAATTTTTCTTTTTTATTATTAACAAAGATATTTAAATTAAAATAACAAAACTTAATAAACTAAATACAACAAATACAAAACAAATACCGTATTTATCTCCAGCACAATTACCATCCGTCAATCACTGCGATTGTGGCCCATTAAAAATCATGAAAAAAATAAAACAAATATTTAATTTTGGTTTAAATTGTGGTAGACAATGCAAATTTGAACATTTTTTCACAAAATCATTTTAAGCTGTCGGGCAATATTTTTATTTGCAAATCAACATAATTTTGCACACATCATCGTAAAACTTGTTTTCAATTACATAAATATTTACCAAAGGGATATTTAAGTATTCGTTTTTTATTACTAAGCAAATCCGTATTTGACGGTACAAAAACGGATACACCAAAACGGAGTAAAAACGTATTGTTTTCGAAAATTCAATTATACGGTCCGTTAATGTTCCGTTTACGTACAAGCTTTGACGGATACGTATTTTCGGACCGTAAACATACAGTAGAAGCAGGATTCATGAATCCGTACGTATCGGAGAGTCCGTAAAAATGTTTCTTGGGAATAATTATGTGGAATATAAATATTAAATTGTACAACTAAAAATTGGCTTTCACAACTGAAAATATAGTTTAATATGAAGACAGTTGTTGTAAGCGCCAGAATTTTATTGGCAATAAATTCGGTGGCCACAACTGATACTGTTTTCGGGGTGTAGAAAGAAGGAAATAATAAGTTGTGTAAGGTGGGGTAGTTTACTTGTTAGTACTCGTAGAAATGTCCCCTGCCTGCAGATACAAAATTTTTTAATAAAATTTGCTACACTTACTCTACACCCAGGAAACAAATTCACGCTGACAACCGAATTTGTTGCCAATCGAATGGTTTAGTTGCAGCATGCGAATTTTTCGGTTGAGACTACCGAATTGTTAATGAGGCAACCGAAATACTGTTGTCATAGTCAAAAAACTCATGTCTCAATGGGTGTTCTGTTGTCACAACCGAAAAATTCGGATACCACAACCGACCCATTCGATTAGCTACAAATTTGGTTGTTAGCACGACTTTTCCCACCTATTCAAATTTAAGAACCAAACTTTTTGCAACCTGATATTGAGTATCAAAAACTGGATCTGATTTTTTGGTGTAATAGACAAATTCATTTAAATTAAAATTGACTAAAATTTTTTTTATTTAAAAAAAAGGTTCAGATGTTTTTCTCTCGATTCAGTATTTTAACGTGCCGCTCGGCATCCTTGTGGAGAATATTAAACATTAAATATTATCTACCTAAAATATTCAGTAAAACTTCTAACGTTTGCTTTGGGACATGGTACGTATACGCAATATCGTATTAATCATATGTAGTGTAGATAGATTAATCATACGTAGTGTATATAGTTGATTGTGAATGTAAACCACACATAAACATCAAGTTTTTTTTCTGCATTTCATTTGACATTTTTAATTTCAGACTAACTCATTTTGAACCATGGAAAGATACACAATCGAGCAACGCGTTAAAGTTATTCAGCATTATTATAAAAATGGGCGTTCAAATCAAAATTCATTTCGTGCACTTCGTGATTTTTTTTGGTCAGCATAATCGACCAAATGTGTCCACAATCGGGAGAACTAAGGGTAAATTTCAGTAAATCGGGTCTGTGAAAATACCTGTGCATGCTCGCCCAGTTCGTTCTGCGGAAAACATTGCTGTTATTCGCGATAGTATCATGAGGTCGGCCAAGCATTTACCGTGAATGGTGTTTGCTATCGCTAGATGATAACAAACTTATTGTGGCCAGGAATTGAGGATATGACCCTGGACGATATGTGCTTTCAACAGGACGGTGCCACTTGTCACACAGCTAACGAAACAATGGCTCTTTTGCGCGACAAATTCAATGGCCGTGATATCTTACGTGGTGGCGATGTCAATTGGCCGCCAAGATCATGTGATTTAACACCGTTGGACTTCTTTCTTTGGTGTTATTTGAAAGAAAAGGTGTACGTCGATAAGCCAGCAACAATTAAAGAGCTAAAGGATGAGATAATTCGGCACATTAACGGCATAGAACCTCAATTATGCCTCAACGTCATCGAAAATTTGGACCATCGGATGGAGGTGTGCCGCCATGGTCGCGGCGGCCATTTAGACGATATTTTGTTTCATACATAATTGAACCATACCATATTATCATAATTAAAGTAAATGACAATAATTTACTAAATAACTTGTGTTTTATTCAAAATCAACATCGGCCCTTAAAATTTAACCACCGTTTACATTGTTTTAAATAAAATCAAATTTAAAACAAATTTTAAATTTTGTCTATTTTTCCAGTAAAACTTTCAATGCTTAAATTCAATAACTTTTTGTATTAAATTTGTCTAAAAATCTAATGAAACATTTTATTGAATCGATAATTTGTTTGTTCTATTATTAAATTAAAAATATTTATAATAAAAATAAAATTTAAGCCAATAATCTTTATGTTTTTGATTTAATAAATTCCGTTTTTGAGTGAAAAGCAAATTAACGCGCTTTCAATACTACAAAATTGGTCATCGCAGGAAATTCAAAACTTTTATTTATTGAATGCGTGTTTTACGTAATCAAATATGGAGCAATTCCATATGAAAACGATCAAAATTGGCAAATTTTTGGACGACCCCTCTCCGATTTTAAAATAAATAGTCTCAATCGATTGCCCAGCAAAAAATAATGTACCTACATATTTTTTTTTTTTTTTATAGTGACTGGTTTAGTGGTGGTGTACACCACTGTCATGTGACAAAATTGAAGAATTCTTCATAAGGGACCTCATTGAAAGTTAAAATAAATTTCTGAGACTATTTATTTTAAAATCGGAGTGGGGTCGTCCAAAAGGTGATCGCTTTCATATGGAATTGCTCTATGATAATATTTTTTTTGTGTGTGATTATCAAATCAGAATTTCAGGCAGCAAATTAAAAGATATTAAAGCACATAGCGAACATTATTTAAATTGGTTAAAATTGGTTCATATTCAGACGCACCCCCCTCAGGAACGTTCTATCGGAATTGGGATAAAATGGTATTTATGCACACAAGACCGAATATACCTAGTTTTCCAAATGTTAATATATCAAAATCGTCATATTTTCTTAAACGAACTTTTTTCATTAAGACTTTTCACTAAATTTATGGCACCATTAATTTTTCCGCCTATACAATGACAATAAGGTCCCCTAGCGAACTTTTCGGACATTGGTGGTGCTTGTACTTCGTCATAAAAAAAAACTTAAGAAATTATAAATGTTTAGATTGTATATATGTTTTATCCCAATATAAATACATAGATTACAAACATCAGCACCCTGACCACCTAGTGATGTAGGGTATACATTTATTTTTAATTCAGAATTGCTTGTGATATTTGGGTGTAATAGACACTCCGTTTATCTCTAAATTGGCCAAAGCTTTTTTTATTTATAAAAAAAAAGTTTAGATGTTTTTCTAGTTCTTTTTTGGTACTTTTTTATTTCTGGTTTTGTTTCTTTAAATTATGTAAATATATAAATATAGATTTATTTACTTGTTAATGGAAAATATTTATTAATTGTACACATTGAATAATATTTTTCGAAAAATACATATATTTCGGAAATATAAGAAGAAAGCAGCTTTTGCAAAAGTGCAAATGTTTGCAACTAAGCGAAGTAATTATTTAAATTCAAAAATTACAATGTAGCCACCAAAAAGTCTTCAATAAGTTGCTTAAGCATTTGACAGGCATTTCTTTGATTTTTGGCAGTAGCTTTAACCTGCTTCCTTTTGAGGAAAATATTCGTAACATAAAGGGAGATTAAGTCACGATCCTCCGAATTTTACCAGCGTATTCATTGGCTCACCCAGCAAAACCACACATTACCAAATAATGGGTAAAGTAATGTATAGCACATAGGGGCCGATGGATTACTTTACACCTTACTTTATTGATGAATTTTACAGGCGATGAGCCTCAAAGTAATGTATATACCCATTACTTAAGAGGTGATAATGTAAGGGGTTACTTATATGGTTACTAGAATGGAAAAAGTAATGTGTCTAAAAATAGATTTTTAAAAAAGACGAATTTTTATTAAAAAAATTATTACAAATATATAATTTTAAATATGTTTAATTAAAAATAATGTGGTCAAGATGGGAATCGAACCAGGGAACTCTGGTTGCCAGCTAAGAACACTACCCACTGAGCTATCGACGCATATAGTATTTAATGGCTTTAAACTTAATTGAACTGTTGCGCTTCGTTTTTTCGATAGTGTTATCAAAACAAACATACATTACCCTTTTGCTTACAAAAAAAAAAAAAAACAAAAAGTAATGTATCTAAAAATAGATTTTCAAAAATATTTCAATTATTACTTTACATTTATAAATCATATATGAAGTAATCAATAATCAGTAACTTATTACTTTATGTTGCAAATAATGAAAAAGGTAACGAGCTATCATTACAAGGTAACGCATGAGAATATCGCACCCATTACCAAAGTTTTGCCGCGCCTTTCATAATAATATGTCCATTACGACCATCGTAATGGTTGGAAAATTTTCGGCTTGGTGGTCGGAGGGTAGTAGGGTAAAATTGCTAATTTCTGAACCAATGGTCGAATTTTTTGTTTTTGGGCTTGGGAGACCTCACAGAATCAATAAAGAAAAAAATTATGTTATGTGCATTTTCTTGTCTTCTTTCCAATTTTTTTTTAAAGCTCTGTATCTCGGAGATTTTACTTTTTTTTAAATTTTTTTCTTTATTAATTCTGAAAGGTCTCCCAAAAACCTTCCCAATAAGCCCAATCCGCAAATCCGCTGCCATTTCGCACACTTGTATTTTCGGGGATGGTCGTAATGGACATATTTTCATGAAATGAGCCAATGAATACGCTGGTGAAATTCGGTGGGTCGTGACTGAATCACCCTGTATAGTCTACCTAAAATCTTCTATATTTGCTCCAAGACATCGAACGTATACGCAATATCGTATTTATCATACGTAGTGTAGTTCTAATTGATTATAGAAGAACTATCAACGTTAAATTTAATATTTGAGATACAAAATGTTTAACGAATATTTTCTCCAAATCGAAACATAGTAAACACGGTGAAACTTTCTGAATCTATAGAAAGATATCTAAATTAAACAAAAAAATTTGGACGATTTTTAGATAAATTGAGTTTTCTATTTCACTAAAAATTCAAAACTGAATCTGACATTTTTCAAAAAAGTCATTATTCCATATTTCATATTATTTTTATCAATAGAAATACATTTCGGCAAAATATTGAAATTTGGACAGCATATCACAAAATGGTCACTGTACATGGTTTTATTAAATATTTCATTAAAAATAATACCCTTGGTTAATAAAGACAAATAATTAAAATTTAGTTAAAAAAAAAAAACCAAAAAACAATTATTGCAACTTTTGGTTGTTGCGATAATAGATGAATTCATCGGAGAGAGAAAGTAAAGGCACTGAAGTTAAATTTTAAGGCTCTAGAGTTGTAGTATGTTAATCAAACTTTTAAATATTTGTTTGGTTTGGAATGGAAAATTTTGCTAGAAACCTGTCAAAGATATACCAAATGTATGTAAGAGCGTTACAAAATTATAATTAATATTAATCATACGCACCTGAATACCACTTAATGTTCTATGTTGATCATGAAATATTCAAAATGATAATTGTTAACATATTGACTATCCACATTAAAAAAAAAAAATAAAATCTTACAATAAACCCACCCAAAACCTTATTTTCACACCAAGTGGCAGTGTAGGGTATAAATGATTGGTGTTAAATAGATGTAAAAAAATATGTGAAAATAATAATAAATTAATGTAAATTTTATGCAAGATAACTACATATGATAATCGTATCTTTTTTAAATAACAAGTACCAGCGACAATTTGTAGACAGACGATATACCCGTATTTAAAAAAACCAACAGTAATAACTGAACAGTAATAACTGAAATTTTAAAAAAAATTATGTGACTAAAAAAAATGTTTGTTTGAGTGACAAGTCTGGTCATTTGAGAGGGTTAAATTATTAGACAAACTAAAATCGAGTATGTTGACATGATTTTTGGCAAAAATTCAATACTGTTGGAATTATTTAGATTTTTATATTTAATTATATTCAATCATTTGTATTATAGACTCAAAAACAACAACAGATGTTTATAGACATTATTACTCCACCCTCATTTTTATGGTGACTAAATTATATTGTTTATATTTATATAGATTCATTTAAAATTATATAAATTTCATTGAAATAATACAACTTATTTGCCTCGTACATTATGTGGCCACACGTCTTGTGGTTTTCTTGGGAATGTTATCAATGGTGTAGTATTATTTAATGTCTGCACATGATGTTGTTAAACACAAAATTTGAATGAATATACATAGATTCATAAAAGAAATTATCTAGAACTTTTGATGATTTTATAATTTAAAAACAAACAAACAATCAATCTCTACTTTGTAAGAAAGTTCCTTTCAATAAAAGTGTTTTTTTTTTTTTTGATTATTAGGGTGACAATTTTTTTTTAAATTTGATGTTTAAAGACACTCAGAATATTATGTAGTTAACTGTTTGTAGTTTAATAAAAAAATTTTCCGTTTCATTTAAAAATAAAGGAACATACATTTAATTTTTCAAATAAATATCTATATTAACTTTTTTATACACTTATTCGAAATTATTTACTATCATTTACCGATTTTTTTCAGTTTCATTTATTTTTTCAGTTGTTTGAAATTTAATAAAAATTTACCCACAAAACAGAAATTTGTGGTTTATTTGTGTCCGTAACAGTAATTAAAAATTTAAATTTTGTTTGCTGTCTGTTTCAAAAAAAAAAAATATTCAAAAAATTTCAATTTGTTTTTTTATTTAAATTACACAATTATTTCAATTCCAATTACAAGAAATTCATAAACACACATACATACACAAACACATTCACACAAAAAGTTTCTATAGCTACCCTGTACGAAGTGTGGGGTCAAGTGTCTACATGTCACCACTTTTGTCGACTATTTTATTTGACTCTTTAGTGACATGTCCACAAAGCGTCTATACTATTTACATTCCTTTTTTGCAGCTGCAATGCTGTGCTTGTTCTTGATTTGTTTATTGTTTTATTTTGTTAAAAATACATGTGCATAGCTGCATGTAAAATTAAAGTTTTTAATAAAAATATAAAGAAAAATTAATTTAAGAGTTAAATATACAAATTTAAACAAAATATATAATGAGCAAAAGAAATTACAAAAAACAATCAATTTTGTATAAAAATAACAAGAAAGAGGCAACAATTTTTAGTGATAATTACAACTCTAGAGATATTGTGGAGCCTGATGAAGATTTTACAGAGCCTGTGGAAGATTTTGTGCAGTCTTTTGAAGATTTGTCTACTCCAAAATAAAATTTGCACGAAAATTTATTTTACTTTAATGAAATTTATAAAAAAAAAAATTGATTAATAAAATATCTAATTTAAGTAAATAAATGCACCTGTTTAATCTTATTCCCTTAATAGTATAGAAATCAAGTAAAAAGTTCCAAAATTGTAGACTAGAATTACTAAAATGTACTAGTGAATCTCTGGTTCCAATGTCAACACCTAGTCAATAGTTGTGTAGATTCGCAATGACACGCACATGTTAAATGTCTACAGCAGAAAGCGTTGGCTGGGGCATAATTGGTCAGTAGTACTAGTGACAAAGTCAATAGTGAATCAGTACAGTTTCGCTATCGACATTTCTTACAGGGTATACATACATATACTTTGTATTGTACGAGTATATATAAAAAAAAGAAAAAAATTCAAAAAACGAAACAATTTCAAATAAATGATAAAAACAATTATTGTTTAAGGAATTGGTAGGTAAAATTTGTACATTTATTTTAACTGATTATATCATTTGTTTCTTACGGATGTGTCAGTTGTTTAATCAACATTTAAAAATAAATAACAAAAGCTATTTGATTTAAATGAACAGTAAGTAGACCAGTTTTTAAATGAAATATCATTTCTTTTAAATGATATTTTCAGTTATTTTAACTTACAAACTATTTTAAGTGTAAGTAAACGTTTTGAATCAAAACTCAATTTTTGGCTGCTGGACTTTTTATTGCTTTGGGAGCCAAAATATAATAATAATATAATATATATATATATATAATATATATATATAATATATAATAACATATAATAATATTTTTCAATCGCTAATATTATGTAGTTAGGCAATTAAACTAAATGATGATTGTACAAAAAAAAAAACATCTTTTTGCGCTTCTAAACGATAACAAATATATTACGAGGCCTACATATTGGGATTATCTGATGTTTTCTCAACAAAGAATATTATTTATTCAGATATTGAACCAATTGAAGATTGCACACAAAAACTTAACATTTGGCCTTAAATCTTGAGATCTAAAAAGTTTGTGGCTAAAACTAGACCATTTTTGATATTTTTCAACCTATAGTATTATTTAATAGCCATACAGCTTGTACATGTAAATTTAAAGTTGGGCCTCGCTGAATCTTAAGAACAAAAAAGCACGGGAGCCAAAGATTGACATTCACTGATATTTTCCTATCTTTAATATTTTTTAAATAATCAATTATATTAAATACAAGTTGTACATACAAATTTTAACCTTTGGCCCCTCTGAATCTTAAGAACATAATAAATAGATTAGCAAGATTGGCACACCTTTATATTGTCTAAAGTGTCTAGTTTAAACATGGTCTTAAGTTTATAGCAAATATGAACATTTAAAGGACAAATTCATTGAACCTCTGTTTTCGATATCCTTCCAAGCGCCCTTAAAAACTCTTTAAATTTTCTTTACATGATTATACACATATAAAAGACAAGTTTATGAACGCACTATATCCTTAAGCATATTAAATGAGTTTGAAATAAAGAACCTACACTATTGAATAAAATTGTTCGTGCCAGTATTTTAGAAAGGCATTTTTTTGGGAGCCTTTTTGATTTAAAATTCATGTTTTGGAGGAAAAACCGTTTTCGCATATTTCCCTGTCCAGTAGTGGTTTTAGATACGAGTTTAAATTTTATTAATTTTTCTTTTAACATATTTTAAAAAACTTTATTTAAATTATTTATTTATTTAAATTATTTATTTGTTTATTTATTTATTTATTTATTTATTTATTTATTTATTTATTTAATTTATTTATTTATTTATTTAATTATTTTTTTATTTATTTATTTATTTATTTATTTATTTATTTATTTATTTATTTATATTATATCCTAATACCCTAACCGAGCACTAACAACAAAGGCCATCGGCTAGTTGTAGGGAAAATAGACCAGAGCCTCTGGTGGGAATCGAACTAGCCTACCTGGGCGCTTTTTATTTAAATTAAATTTTGCTAAATTTTTCAATAAATGCCACCCTAATATTCAACAACATATCCAAAATATTCTTTGTTTTCTGGTTAATTGTGATTTTTTTTAAGTATTATGATTTTCCCATGAGTCAATAAAAAAATATTAAATTCATATTACTGAACTCAATACCATTTATGTGTAAACGCATACAAATTGCATTTATGATTTATATATTTTTAAATATTATTTCCAGAATTTCTAGGAATTCTTATGATTGGTGTTTGTGACTTTTTTTGTTCTAACTGACAAGACTGATTAAAAAGTAATTAATATGATAAGCTATTATTTAAAATCTGAATATTATGTATCATGAAATCAATTTAAGATCAATTTAATAAATTATATTCGCTTCTAATCGCATCATTACATTGTGGCTAAATACCTTTTGCACAAAGTGGGACAATAAGTACCACCCTATTGGTAAGTGCTGCCATTTTTGCAAATGGCTTCTTATACCCTTTTTTGTATAGTTTTGACAGTAGACGGAAGTAAAATTTATAGTGAATAACAATAAAAGCTTCAAAAACCTGTGCATCCACGAAGTGGATGGTTTTCTATAAAAAATGTTCATGAGCGAGAAGGCTCTTTGGCGGCCACGTCAATAAAAAAATTCTTGGTTCTGGGGGACAGAAAATCCACGAATCCATGAAGTATCTTTACATCCTCTCAAAGTCATCGTGTGGTGTGCAAATACGTCACAAATGATGATTGGACTGACGGTAAACAGTGAACAGCACTGCTATGGAGCCATGCTGTTAAAATTTTTCTTACCGTAAGTGGACGATATGGATTTCAATAACAAGATTAAAATAAAAAAAATGTAATTAAAATAAAATTTGCATTAACGCCAACCACTGCCATTTGTCAGACCTAATTTTTCATAACAAGTGCGAACAAACAAAATCAGTTAAAAACCAAATGAGTTCTCCCTGGAAAAAAATAAAATAAAAGAAAATCAGAAGATTGGTTTTGCCCCACCCTGTATATTTCGAATAAAAAATGGAACAATTTTTTGATAAATTAACCAAGGAAATATTTTCACGGACTCTTTGACACGTATGGAATCATAAATTTGTCTTTTACTGTACGATAACGGTACCTAAAACACGTAACCGGCAAAGCTTGTATGTATACGAAACATAAACGGAACGTATATTCGGATTTTCGAAAACTATACGTTTCGAATCCGTTTTATTGTATCGGTTTCCGCACCGTTAAAGGCAATTTAAAAAGTTTTTAAATATCGCAAAAGCGACCATCCGCTCTAGGCCGCAATAACCAAATGACATGAAGTCACAAAGATAGTGAGTGTTTTCACGATAGTTTTTTGTAAGCGAATGCAACTGAACAAATATAATTTCAGGCATTTTAAGTAGTTTTAGTACAAACGCAATGGATTTTATTATTTTATTATTATTATTATTATAACTATTATTTTTATGACGTTTACTGCGTCGGATACAAATATAAAAGGAGTTTACAAGGTGTACTTAGTGATGAATTGTTGTATTAAAAAAATAGAGTTGTTAAAATTTTTATTTCACTAAAACGACGATTTTCTTTACAAATTTAGTTTTGTACTATCATTTATTGTTGTATTAAATAAAATTTAAACAACTATGTAATCCATGCATAAAAATACGAAATTAATTTTAAACCAACAAAAACAAATTTTCGTTTATTTTCAAAAAGTTTGTGATAATCTTAAATTGCTTCGCATTTTAATTTATGAATTATCAGTCCGTTTTTCTTTGTAAAAACGGTACGGATACGGACCGGATAAAGCATTCTGAAAAGGGTGTCATTCCAATGACAATGACTGGCTTTGAACGAAATCAAACCCGGTTTTTACACAAAATAACGGTGCGTCAACGGTCCATCATTGACAAGCTTTTAACGGATTCGAATCAGTTTCGATGTTACTTAAAATCTGTTTCTGGACCGTTCATGTAATACGTAACTTGATTTATATAAAACTTACACAATTTTTTATTTGTTTTTAATTATGAAAAAGTTCAAATTTTTCTATGTGCTGTAAAATTTTCGATGTGATATTCGGCTTTTTTTCGAGGAAATAGTCGGCACATCGCCAATATTCAGTAAAAATTAGTATTTTTTTCCTAGTATAGGACACCTAAAGCAATAATCATTATAATAAGTATATGCCCAGACAATTAAAACGCGCCGAGCATTGCAGTTATGAAATAGAATCTATTTTATTTTCAAAAGGTTTTTTTTATTCTCTTGTTTTTTTATTTTCAATTCTTTTAACAGAGTTTCTGTATTTTAAAAGTTTTTTATAAACAAAAAACATATGACGAGTAAAATTAACATTCTTATATTTTCTTTGTATACTCGCGAATGAACAACGTATCGTACTATAAACCATCTTAGTATATTTGTTTGTTTTTATTTAAATAATAATTTTTTTTTTATTATTTTAATAAAATTAAAATGTAAAAAAGACAAATAAATAAAATAGGTCGTTAATAATTAATAAAATAGGTCGTTTTAAATACAAAATGTAAAAGAAATTAACGATTTCTAGGATAAATTAAGTAATCTATGCTGTACGAGGGGTACTATTTATATTTCGGGAACTGGCAACACTAATGTCAATTGCTAAAACCTGGCAACACCATATGTTAATAAAGTTTGACATTTTTTAGCATAAACGAACTCAAAACGTTTTGATGTACAGGTGCTATTTGTTTTGTTTACAGTGAGTTAAAAAAATCAATCCGGCATAAAAATGGAAATTTCAAGATCAGGTTTTCGTTGGATTATTTTTCACAAATTTCGTCGTGGATTATGTCAACAAGAATGTCTCGATTAACTCAGTTCTTTGTACGGCAATAAAGCACCATCAAAAACCACAGTATATCGCTAGTATAGTGAATTCAATCTTGGTCGTAGTTCGGTCGTCGACGAATTCCGTGAAGGTCGTCCAAAATCGGTCATGTGACATATTGTGAGATAGATGCAATCTTGCACATTAGTTCCACTTTAATACATTCGATTTTGCATGAACACTTAGTTGTAAAAACATTGGTTCTCTTTGGATACCCCATAATCAATTAGTGTAAGGAAATGATTAAAAAAAACTCGACCGTGGTGCTTCAATAACGTGTTTAAAATCGTCACAGGTGACGAATCATGAATATGTGCGAATGAGCCGGTAACAAAACAGCAATCGACTGCGTAGGTATTCCAAGACGAGCTAAATTCAATAAAATATTGTTCGTGAAAGAAGCATAGCGAAGCAAATAATCGTCTCTTTCTTCTGCCGAATGGATCATGTGGCCACTGTTCCGCTTGAGAAACGTATGACGATAAATTCTAAGTGGTCGTGTACCACATTTGGTTGCCGAAAGTCTTCGGAGAAATTCGTAAAACCGCCGCCGAAGACGAATCATTCTCTATCATGACAATGCGAGCTCTCCCACATCTTGTCAAACAGGTGAATTTTTGAGCAGTCAAAACATCGAATTGATGACTCATCCTCCATACAGTCCTGATTTGACACCCAATGACTTCTTCTTGTTCCCGAATTTCAAAGGTAAAATGCGTGGTCAACGATTTACGATCGCCGAAGAAGCAGTTAAAGCATTTAAAAACTATCTTTTGGAGGTGTCTCAAGAGGAATGGAAAAACTGCTATGACAAATGGTTTGAATGAACGCAAAAGTGTATTGACTGATGACGAGGCAATATTTCGAAAAACAATAAAGCCATTTTCATTTTTTATTATTATTCCCGAAATATAAATATGCACTTTTAGGCTTAAGTTCGTTACGATGAGCCGTAGGGCATTTTTTTTTTCTTTTTAACTTTTCAAATTTTGTCCGCTATTTAATTAGTCATTAAAAGCTAATTTTACACAATATTTATGGTTATGTGAAAAACTGAGTTTTTTTTTTGATATTTGTTGCTTTTCATATTGTATAGCTTAATATTGTATCTTTTATGTATATTCGACTTCTTATTTTAAAGTTATGGCTAATTTGTTTTGCAAATTTTAAGAATAATTAAATTAGTTAAGGGGTTTAAAATTATGTCTGATTTTAGTGGTTTAAAATAAATAGCCGGATCTTTATGGATTTATTTGCCTGATTTTAAGTATTTTAATATTTATAATCATAACCGTAAAAAATAATTATGAATGAAAAACTTCTTATGTTTTTATTAAAATCTGTAAACATAAAATTCTGATCTTAGTCAGCTACTTATTTTTCTTATTTTTTTTTTTTTTAATAATAAAAACTACTTTATTCCCTTTAAGGTGTAGTCCCAAGATTCATGCAAGGTCAATATGTTTTGCACAGTTTTCTTACTTGTGTTATTTTTATAGAAGTTTAACAAAAAAAGTATTTGTTTTAGAGCATCTTCCTGATAAATGTGTTTATAAGTAGTTGAGAGATGATTGTGGTTCCTTTGTTTATAAACCGCTTATACAATTTTAATATCTTTATGGATGAGGACTTGCTTGCCAACACTTTTGTTGTCAGTCATGTGTATTAAAATTATTTAAAACATCTGTGAGGCTGATGATGATAATGATTTTAATACTTGTGTTAAATGCATCGTTACTTACAAATTGGCGAACAATAGGGACCAGGTAAATAAAAACAATGGTTTTGAAGTGTTTTTTTTTTTTTTCAAAAAAGATGACATTATTGACATGAACAGGTACTTGAAACATCACAAAAGCTTAAATAGTAGGTGTTAAGACTTGGTTAACACAACAAAATAAATAAGTTTATTTAAATCATTTAATAACAAACTTCTGGAAAATTTGTATTTAATAAGTGTTTTTTGTAAATAACATTATTTATTTGATAAATCTTAATAACTGGCATTAATTTAGAAAACTCATTAATTTAAAAGTTGTCAAATATTCATAATGTCAGTATCCAAAAATTTCAATCCTTTTTTGATTGTCCATTTACAAGAGACTACGAAATGATGAGTACACCTTAGTTTTTATAAAAAGTTTTTTTTTTGTTTTCTTACAGAGCCATTCCACAAATTTTCGAAACGATTTTAGTCATTTTTGGAATAGATGTCTGGATTTCGCCTAAAATTGTCACATGGATATTCCTTGTTCGTGTGGTATTTGTACGGTTTTTGGTTTTTCAAAATTAGTTATCGTTCATGAACTATTGTGACTCAAAGTTGAATACTTTTAGCAAGAGTAAGATACCCAGAAACACTTTGGTAATGGGTGCGATATTCTCATGCGTTACCTTGTAGTGATAGCTCGTTACCCTTTTTATTATTTGCAAGCATAAAGTAATAAGTGACTCATAATTATTGATTGATTAATAATTGAAATATTTTTGAAAACCTATTTTTAGATACATTGCTTTGTGTTTTTTTGTAAGCAGACGGGTAATGTATGTTTGTTTTGATAACACTAGCGAAAAAAACGAAGCGCAACAATTCATTTAAGTTTAAAGCAATCAAATACTACATGCTTTGATAACTCAGTGGGTAGAGTTCTTGGCTGGCAACCAGAGTTCTCTGGTTCGATTCTTATCACGACCACATTATTTTTAATAACAAATATTTTAAATAAAATATTTGTAATAATTTTTTTTAATAAAAATTTCTCTTTTTTTTAAATCAATTTTAGACACATTACTTTTTCCATTCTCGTAACCATATAAGTAACCCCTTACATTATCACCTCTAAAGTAATGGGTATATACATTACTTTGAGGCCCATCGCCTGTAAAATTCATCAAAGAAGTAAGGTGTAAAGTAATCCATCGGCTATACATTACTTTACCCATTATTTGGAAAATGTGTGATTTTGCTGGGTACTTCATGTTTAATGTTCTAAGCAATTATCCAATTTTTAATAATCATAATTCACATGATTGATAGTGCTTAGAACTTATATTTCAAATATTTCTTTCTAAAATACATAGTCTCCTGTCATAAAAATTGAAAAAAATGCAACTAGGTCTGTTCAATGTACGTTACCGCGGGTGCCCTCGGAGATAGTAATTGTGTTTCTCTATTAACCAGAACTCACCCGTACTTTATATTTGGGAAAAATTGTATAACTGTCAAATCATCACCTGCTGCTAATAAATCAGCTGTTTTGCATTTTTGAAAAGAAAAAAAAATTAAATAAAAAATTTTCTAAAAAGAAGCTTTTCTTCATAACAATGAAATATATATTTGAAAAAGTTATTTGCCATTTCAAATATATTTATTAATTAAGCTGTTTTTTAATATGAATAAATTTGACGTTTATTTTTGGGCATTGTTATGGTTTTTTGAGGGTATTTTTTTGCTTACCACAGCAAAACCACAGATTACCAAATAACATGTAAAGTAATGTGTAGCCATATGGGCTCATGTATTACTTTTAACCTTACTTCACTGATGAATTTTACAGGCGATGAGCCTCAAAGTAATGTATATACCCATTACCAGAATGGAAAAAGTAATGTGCCTAAAAATAGATTTAAAAAAAAGAGGAATTTTTATTAAAAAAAATTATTACAAATATTTTAAACGTTATTTAAAATAATGTGGTCATGATGGGAATCGAACCAGGGAACTCTGGTTGCCAGCCAAGAACTTTAAACACTGAGCTATCGACGCATATAGTAGTTGATTGCTTTAAACTTAAATGAATTGTTCGCTAGTATGGCCAAAACAAACATACATTACCCTTTAACTTGCAAAAAAACAGAAAATAATGTATCTAAAAATTGATTTTCAAAAATATTTCAATTATTACTTTACATTTATAAATCATATATTACGTAATCAGTAACTTATTACTTTATGCTTGCAAATAATGAAAAAGGTAACGAGCTATCATTACAAGGTAACGCATAAGAATATCGCACCCATTATCAAAGTTTTGCTGGGACTCTCATTTTACCAGACTTTACCCAAAATCACCTCGTACAGACCTTTTATTTATTACAGAGTATTTACAAAAAAAATATCCTCAAATTTTCTTTCAAAAATTTAATGATGTTGACAAAAACTCATAGTGGAATATCCATTAGATCAAAAAATATTCTTATTTTAGTATGAAAATTATATTGTTTTTCTTAAAAATGTTAAAATTTAAATTTTGTTTAATACATAGAAATCCAACATATCTCAAGACCGCTACTAAAGACTATACTTTTTAAAAGGTCATCCGCGCTCTAAGACAAAATTTGAAGTCAGAATTTATCCACATTTGGTACTAAATAGCGCGTAATGGCGTATTTTAGTAAGAAGTGTCTAAATGTAGAAATATGAGAAATGATTTTTCAAAATCGGTCGATTGGTTGAAAAGTGAGAGCAGTTTAAACATAAGGAATCCCACTCATTAATACACTATGAACATCAATGAAGTTTGAAAAGCCAAAAACATCTCAGATAACATAGGGACGTGGCCTTATAGAGTTTAAGAAAATAAAAATTGCATTTTTTTAAAGAACTCTTATATGCAAGTATCCGAAGCCCGTTTAGAAAATTTTTGGAACGACCCTTTAAGTTTTAACAAATTATTCTTAGGCGTGATAATGAATCATGTCTTTTATAACAAATCGCGTGATGAAATGTCAAAATGGTAAACAAATCTTACAAAAAATATTAATAAATTACAATTATTATTTTAATCACGTTTTGTGGTCATTGGACGTTCGTAAGAAAATAACAAGAATCCAGAAATATTTTTATAAAAACAACAACAACAAAACTTAACACTTTATTTTAGTGTTTTACAAAAAAAAAATATAAATTAATCTTTACTAACGTTATTTGTTTAAAATTAAATTGAGACTATTTATTTAATTTAATTAATTTATAAAGTCATTGACATTTCTGACGTCTGACAATTAACCCATTCATTACCACTGTTACATATACAAACTAAATGGGTAAAATTTAACAGTAACTGAGTTTAAAACTGAATTTAAATAAAATACTAGTTTATTTTGTTATTGGATTTGAAACATATTTAAGGCCTAATAAGTAAGGACATTAAACTCGGGTTAAAAGAATTTGTTTTATACCCGCACACAGTAAAGAAAAAAAAAAATAAAATTGAGAAAATAATTTGGTAAAGAACTTATTTTGAGGTTAAAAACGTTTTTGTGTGGGAAAATTATTTTTGTGGTGCCAAAATTTTTATGAGATGAAAAAAATATTTTAGGTGAAAAAAATTTAAAAAAAAAAAATGGAAAGATGATTTATCCACCAGCCGCTAACATAAAAATGTTCATTCATATCATTTTTACCACAGTAATGTTCATTTTCAAAACCAAACTGGTCGGGTGAAATCATCAACAATAGTATGCTTGCCAATATTATTTCAAAAAATGTTTTGAGTAAAATTTCGAAGATATCACCGTAAATCACGAGAAAATTTTTATAAGAAAATTTATTTTACATATATACTTTTTTATATAAAGCCAAAGTCGTCCAAAACGGTTTTGTGTAAACATTTTTTGATATGACAATACATTTTGAATCAAAAACATGGGGAAAGGAGTTTTAGTTAAAAAATTTAAATTTCCAATGACTTGGGTGGCATTTTTTTTTTTTTTTTGACAAAAATCTATAAAAATATTTTTTCGGGACTAGCAAGGACGATTCTGTGGAGTGGTTTACTTCGATGAAATTTGTTAGCTTAAAAAAACTTAATGAAAACGTTTTTTTATATCGGCTCAATGTAATATAATTAGGGTTATGCTTAGAGTATTCAAAAAACCGGCCTTTTGGAAAAACCGGTTTCGGTTTTCTTCGAAAAATCGAATTTTAAAAAAACCGGTTTCGGTTTTTGCAGAAAAAACTGTCAACCGGTTTTTTCGTTTTTTTTTTAAATTTGAATAAAAAGCTTATATAATTTGTTAATTGTTTTAATAACAAACAAAAAAAAAGAAATTTAATATATAAAGTAATAAAAATAAAAAAATACATTATTTGAAAAAAAAAAAATATTTTATAAAATTTTTTTATTGTATTTCATTTCAACATTTTATTAATTGGTTTTAATATTTTTTATTATAATATCTTAAAAATTAATATTATAAAACTATATTCATATCAAATGAATAGATATCATTAAGTTTGTAAATTGGGTAAAATTAGGTACGTTAGTAATTTGAACGTTTAAAACGTTTGGGATTAAATAAGTTTTTTTAATATTACATTTTAAATATGTAAAAAGAAAGTCTATTTTTCACTTCTAAAATAATATTTTAGAAATAATATTCAATTTAAATGTTTCGTTTTAAGATGATTTTTTTTTTTTGTTTGCTTTTGATAAAACTAGAAGTGGAAAATACTCTTTCACTAATAGTAGATGTTGGACAAATATTCAAAAGAGAATTATATAAATTTTCCAACTTTTCAGTTCTTTTGTCGCATTTATCAAGATATATGAAATCATCATATAATGATGAATGATTTTGAATACTGTTTATTGTGTTATTTAGATCAGAAATTAAACTATTTGAATTTGGAATATCCAAAGTTAAGTCTTCATCGGAATCTATCATACTTACATCTAAATCTTTATAACCAAACGATTATAAAAGTGTTCGGAAAAAATAAAAGAGACCAAGTAACCCAGTTGGTTATGTAATTAAAAAAACCGGTTAACCGAACAAAAAAACCGGTTTTCTTCGAATTTACAAAATATTCGAAACCGATCGGTTATAAAAAAAACCGGTTGACCGGTTTTCGGTTTCGGTTTTTGAATACTCTAGTTATGCTTGAATGGAAGCATTTTTCAAACTAAGGAAATTATTCCTATCTAGCTTTTTATTTTTCCTATCTAGCTTTTTGTAATATTTTAAATACGAGGGCGGATCAATAAGTCCGTGACTTTTTGAATGAAACACAGTTTTTTTTTGGCAAAAACAAAAATTATTTATAACATAATCTCCCTTTAGCTTAATAAACCTAGTCCAACGTTTATGCAATTTTTGTATCCCTTCCAGGTCTATAAAATAGGCATTTGTTTGATCAATAATTTCATCGTTGGAGCAAAATTTCTTTCCACCGAGCCATTTCTTTAGGTTTGGAAATAGGAAACAGTCACTAGGGACCAAATCCGGAGAATATGGCGGATGAGGTACCAATTCGTAGCCCAATTCATGGAATTTTGCCAATCCTTTGAAGTTGTCACACGATTACGTTTATGGTCAATTGAGAGCAAACGCGGCACCTATCCTGCAGACAGCTTTCTTAAATCCAACTTATCATTTCAAATCGAAACCACACTGGCATATGAAATGCCTATGGCATCAACAATCTCACGCACTTTTACTCTTCGATCGGCCAACACCATATCGTGGATTTTTTCGACATTTTCAGGTGTATTGACCTCAATTGGCCGTCCAGAACGTTCAGCGTCATTTATACCTGTGCGACCACAACGAAAGTCAGTAAACCACTTTTTTATCATTGAAATAGATGGTGCAGAGTCCCCATAGTATTTATCAAGCTTTTACTTGGTTTGATTGACGGTTTTTTCGCAAAAAATAATGTTTAATGAGCACTCGAAATTCACTTTTTTCTATTTTTAAGAAAATCCACGAGGTTCTATGTTTTGAACAGCTGTTAAACGCAACGTAAATGACGAAACTTGCTCAAAATTTTACAGTAGTCTATAAACAGGTGGTACTTGATGGGAGCAGTGTTGCATTTCATATAACTACGGGGGAAGTTCGAAAAGTTACGGAATTTTTGATCCGCCCTCGTAAAACTATTAAAAATCGGGAATAAAAAATGAATAAAATATATAAATTTGGTGATTTTTGGTAAATTCAAAACAAGTTCTGGATTTTTCTATTTCATTTAAATGACCTTTGTAATATTTCATAATAATCTATTTTTTAAAAATTTCTAAAGGCAGAAAAATATTTAGTTTAAGTGACTTAAGTATAAATTGAAAAATCAAAATTTTTTAATATTAAAAATTTTATAATTAAATTTGGTTTCAGCCTTAAATTTGTTAATATATAACCACACCTTCTTCACCCATATTTTGTTAAATTTTAAAAAGTAGTTCAATGTGTTTTCTGTAGGACAATAAATGCGTAAGTACGACATTAATCCGACATACTAAGTTTTCATTTAATATACTACAAACTAAGTTAAAAGCCCAATACTTCGTCACTGGCAGTTTTAAAAATCGGAATATATATATATTCACAGGATAATTTAGTTATTTTTTCAAAGGAACTTCCTTTTTAAGTAAATTTGTTCAACCTTGCGAAATGGGTTTATAAATTTAAAGTTTCAGATTTCTATAATAAAGGGTTTATGCAAGTCTTTCAAGAGAGGCTTTTCCTTTTTTGAACCTCCAACTTTACCACCTTGCTGTTGAAAATTCGAAAAAGTTCCTCATAGTTACACATATTTAAATTTTTGATTTGAGCTGGTACCCGATCAGGTACCATTTTCCAGAGAACGCAAATTTTAAATTTTCAATTTTAAGCTGAAGAGTTAAGACGTTTTCTCCATTTTTAAAAAACCCCGTCTTGGTGAATGTCTAAGCCGGAGAAGGAACTTTTATGTCAGATTTAAAATTACTAGGTCCTGCGGATTGGGCTGAGTGATTAAGAGGACACTATATATCTTTTAATTCTATTTTTACCACGTTCTTATTGGAAATTTTAAAAATGAATAATCGTTTTGTGTTTTATTACCACCACTATACATTAAAACTTAACCAGTGACACATGTCAAAATTTTCGAAAAACGTAAAAATAGAGTAACATCGCTGATATGGAACTTGTCATTAAGACCTAACATATTCTTCGCCAATTTATCTTCCCAAAAAATACCGTTTTTTCAGTGAGTTAGCACATATTACAGCGAACACTTGCTTTAAATTTTATGTTTATAACCAAATTTTCCTCTTTTTGCCTCTGCCCGGAGAAATTTCCTAAAATCTCATTTTAGCGAAGGCCTACGCCGAAAAATATATCAAATTTTAGCTTCGTAGTCAATGACGTTATTCTTTATACTATATTATTTTATATTGAAATTTTAGATGAAAAAAATTTTATGATGAAAACAATTGAGGTGGAAAAAATTGTTCACCTTTGATGAAAAAATATGACAAGGCTTTTTATTCACCAAACGTAATATGCATGTTAGTTATTTATTTACTTTTCAGAATAAAGCAAAGTAAGTTGTTTGGGTTCGTGAAAATTTAGTACAATTTGTTTTTACGCAAACTTAATATTCAAGACTATTTTTTTTTCTAGTGAAAAAGTGACATTTTGGGTTTATTGTGATGTATCTTTCTTAAAAAATAAAACAAATAATAATTTTAACAATTCAGGCCAAACAGTAGTTTGTAAGCAACGAGAAGACGTGGTATGCAATTTGTTAAAATTATTTTAATTTTTGTATTGAAAATTTTATGCGATTTTTAATTCTTATTCAATTTGTTGACGAAATATTTATTTTGTTGCTATAAAACCTTAACAAAAACCATGGTTGACAAGCAATACCTTTTCATTACAACGGTAGTTGTCTATCACGCTCTGATCAATACCGGTACGAAAATTTAAAAAATGCGGTTGCAATAGTGACATGTTTTTTCAAATATAACGGGGTTTATTTCATAATATTACCTGTTAAATTTTGTTATATTTGCAAAATACCGTTATAAATTGGTGTTTCGGTAGTTTAGCGTTATTTCAAGATATTTCAAAATTGAACCGGTAAAATAGCGCAATTAACCCGGTTATACAAAAAGACACTTGCCTTTAATGGAATGGCCATTTTTAAGTTTTCATGTGGGTCTAAAAGTAGCTGTGGTAGCCAACTACCGTTATTATGAAAAGGTATTGAATGCCAACAATGATAAAAACAAAAGAAAAAAGATAAACAATAACAATAACAAATCCTAAAAAATGTTCTCTACTGTTTTTGATACAAATAATTTTAAAAACTTTACAAGTAAAATTATGAGGTGAAAAATTTTTTTTTTGGAATAAAAAAAAAATTTGTGGTGAAAAAAAAATTGAGGTGAAAAAATGTTTGTGTACAAAAAAAATTTTAGTGGTGAAAAAAATATTAATGGTGAAAAAATTTTTTGAGGTGAAAAATATTTGAGGTGTATGTAAAATATTAATCAATTCTAAGCGATTGGTGAAAAAACAAGAGGAAATATCTTATTTGCCGGTCACATTTTTACTCATAACTTTTTAACCGCTGGAACTATTTATCTCATTTTCAATAGCAAACTGCTCGAGAGGATGTCCATTTATCTTGGTAAAAATGAGTAGCCCTGCTTGCGTCTTCACGCCTTGATCTCCATTTCCCGGTACCTTCACATATTCAGCAATAACATTTTAACCGCTGAACCTATTTTGCTCATTTTCAATAGAAAACTGCTCGTCAGGATCTTCATTACCCCCGCTTGCGTCTTTGCGCCTTGATCGCCATTTCAACAAACAGATAGACGGACATCGTTAAATCGACTAGAAATCACAGAAGCATCACAAATACATATACTTTATGGGGTCTATATTTCGACTTGTTACAAACCAGAGAACTGCATTTGCTGATTGCAAAACGTTCATACGCAATCAACACAAGAATAAATATGTGTTTGCGTTCAAACGCTGAATATACTCCAACACACATATTTGTTGATGATTTTAAATCAATCAAACGACGTGCAAATTGTTTTGTCACTGATTTATAATCATCGGTCGTTGTTAAACCTTTGATTTTATTCTGTTCATTCGAGCCAACAATAATTATTTTGATGTAGAATAAATCAGAAAACAACAACCAACGTGTATCAGTGTAATCATAATTAAAACAAAATAGTTTCTTATCTATAAAAAGGGGGTGGTTTTGTGGAAACACATTTCATTAATGTTATATGTATATTAGGGTGGGTCTAAAATACGTTTTTTTAGAATTTTTATTAGAAATACCAAAAATATTGTTCTTTGTGAAAATTTTTTTTTTTTTTTATTTTAGGTCGACATCTCAGTCTCGCCCAATCCGGTTAAAGTTAAATATTGCCTTATTTTCCAATCAAAATAGATGAAAAAAAATTTAGACAATATTTAAATTTTTCCTGATTAGGCAAGCCTGAGATATCGACCTAAATTTTTTTTTCCAAAAAAATATTTATATTTCACAAAGAAGAATATTTTTATTACTAATAAAAACTCTAAAAGGCGGATTTAAGTCTCACCCTAATTTAACAATATCATTTATGATATGTGTTTCTATTTTGTTTTAATTATGAATACACTCATACGCGTTGTTTGTTGTTTTTTCTGATTTATTTAACGCTGACTTTTTGTTGAGTGATTAAATTTGCAGTAAACATAATCGACATATGATTCAAGCTGGTCCTAATTACGCGTTCAGTAACATGATGCTGATTTTATTATACAGTGAATTTTGTTGAATTATTAAATGTGAACAAGAATTTTTATGTATGATTAAATCAAGAAAAAATTTGATTTTGCAGTTCTCTGTTACAAACGATGAAGGGTATAAAAAAGTGAACCCAAAAACAATTTTTTGGCCGAAAGTTTTAGTGAAATTTTGCTCTGAAAGCCTTAGTTTATGGCATATTAATGATTATGTTTGTAATTCAACTCACTCTATATTATATGGCAAAAAAAATAAGTGCTAATTGGTCCAAATTAACCCGTATTCTCCCAAATTAATTTTTCGAAAAGATGAATACTGTATAAAAAATATCATCATTAATGATCTTTAAAAAGACTAATTTTTAAGAAATATTTTTGATAGTTTTTCGGTTACCATATGACAACTATGGACTTGTTCGGGTTAATACACTTTAATTTAAAATGTTAGTATAAGTTAATTTAATAAAAGATACAGCAATTCAAAGACTTTTCCCACTTAAGTAATAATAAATTGAACTTGAACTTCACGCATCACATACTACTATGTACTACAATACAACATACTGTATTGTAAAGACAATAGCATCAATTTCAAAGGAATTTTAATTAAATCATTTTTACTTTTTTTTTTATCCATGCCATGAATAATTCGATTCTTCATCTTTAATTGTTTTAAGATTGATTCAGCAATATACGGCACCTGCTGATTTGCTTCTGCTTGCTGTCACTCATAAAGGTCTCACGTTTGAATGCGTTTTTTTTTTTTTTTTTGATAAATAACAATATAATAAAACTGGAAAAAATATCCCTGCTAATAAATGGCAAACAATTACACATACATAAAAAAAGACGAGATTTTTCATACAATTTAAATTTTTATTGTTTCAAAATATTTACGTAATATTTAAACGTGCAATTCTTTTACAGCGATTTTTATTTTTGTGTTGCTTGCGGTAATTGTTCTTTTGGTTACTGCTGCTGCTGCTGAACCTGCTGCTGCTGACAATTATTAAAACGAATTATGGATTACGATATGTAAAAAATTGAAATGCAGCCATCAAAATTATTCTTTTCTTAATAAGTACATATTTACGATGAAAATAAATCACAGGAAATTGAAAAAATATCAAACTCTAGGGAAACAGGAAATTGGTTGTAAAAATTTGGAGTATGAAAAATCGTATAATTTTTTTTTATAATTTAAAAAACAACTTGTTGCTTTGTCCAGATATTACATAGTTAAGCAGTGATTTTTCATTTTTTGTCTTTTGTTTTTATTAATAACCCAAAAAGTTAAAACCACATAATAATTTATTTGGTCGTCGTATACGTAAGATACCAAATTGAAATACGGACATATCATCTGCCACATTCATATCCAATGTCATTAATTTTTCAGCTGCCAAAGGATGCCATGCTCCAAATGTACAAGCAGAATTTATCTATAAATTAGAAAAAGAGAAATAAAATAGAGGAATTTCACAAAAAAAGAATATTTTAATTCGTGAAAATTTTAAATGATACAGTGAAGTAAGAAGAAAATGGCTTAAATTATTAGAAAATTTTGGATAAGAATATCTAAGAAACTATTTTACTTTTAACACTTTTAAACTTTTAAAAGTTTAAAAGCGACGCTCTCCTCTGTACAGGATTATAAAGCTTTCAAATAGACTTTGAAGCTCCTGCCCATATATAAAAGTTGTATTCCATTTTCGGGTATAGGTTGTATAGACTAGTCAGAAGAACGAATGAGATGAAGTACTTCTTGCATCGTTTCAAAAAAGTTAGACTACTTATTTGAAAAGACGCCATTGAAGACTTCACATCCCTATGAGTCAACATATAGTTTCATAAACTAAAATCCACCCTATTTGAAACATTTCACTCGATTAAGTGTGTCATTCATTACCCAATTAAGTGTGTCATTCATAATCTGCCTCCTCTCCGACCTCTAAAGAAAATTAATGACAAATGTTGGTGTCGTCTGTTGCTGTTCGCGATAGTGTGGCTGAAGAGCCGTCCACCTCAACTCGTCGTCGTTCCCAACAATTGCACCTCTCACGCTCGTCGTTGATGAACATTATGCATAAAGACTTGCATTTACACGCTTACAAGGTGCAATTGACTCAAAAACTAAAGCCACTTGACCATTCCAAACGTCGTCAATGGTCGGAATGGTGGCAAGAAATGGCAACAGTGGATGGTCAATTTTCGAAAAAAACTCATCTTCAGTGGTGAGGCACATTTTTACCTCAGTGGATTCGTCAATAAGCAGAATTGCCACATTTGGGCGAATAACAATCAAAGAGTGATTGTCGAAAAACCAATGCACCCACAAAGAGTGACTGTTTGGTGTGGTTTATGGGCTGGCGGCATCATCGGGCCGTATTTTTTCCAAAATGAGGCCGGTCAGGTAGTTACTGTGAATGGTGTTCGTTATCTTGAGATGATAACGAACTTTTTATGGCACCAATTGGAAGAAATGGATGTGCACGATATGTGGTTTCAACAGGACGGTGCCACTTGCCACATAGCTAACGAAACAATGGCTCTTTTGCGCGACAAATTCAATGGCCGTGTTATTTCACGTGGTGGCGATGTCAATTGGCCGCCAAGATCATGTGATTTGATACCGTTGGACTTCTTTCTTTGGGGTTATTTGAAAGAAAAGGTGTACGTCGATAAGCCAGCAACAATTAAAGAGCTAAAGGATGAGATAATTCGGCACACTAACGGCATAGAACCTCAATTATGCCTCAGCGTCATCGAAAATTTGGACCATCGGATGGAGGTGTGCCGCCGAGGTCGCGGCTGCCATTTGGCCGATATTTTGTTCCATACATAATTGAACAATACAATATTATCATAATAAAAAGAAATGACAATAATTTGTGTTTTATTCAAAATCAACATCGGCCCTTAAAATTTAACAACCCTTTATAACTGCATGGAGGGGCACGGAAACGCTGTTCGTAAAAAATTTATACACGTTTAAATTTCCTGGAATATTTGGTTCTCGAATGTTTTCGAAGCAGTTCAGTTTAACGTTTTTTTTTTTACCTAACGCTTCCTCACGAGAAAACAAAGTTTCCAATTGAAATGACGAAAAAACCAAAAACAAACGTTTCGTTGCTGCTGTGAAATCGTTACGAAGTTACAGTGCCCCGAATTACCGAGAAGCGCACAAATCTGTATTACGTACTTGTCAGGGTGTAAAGTTAATTATTTTGATGTTTATCTTCAACGCAAGGAATATGCGTTTGTTTATTCATAAGTGTGAAGGCTTTCGGAAGTTCCATGTCCCGAATGGGGAAGTCAAGTAGAGTGGTGGATATGAAAATCCCCATCAACGGTGATTTAAATATCCGGGCGACTCCCCCAGTATTCTCGCCATGGATTCCTGAGGTAAAAATTAGTGAAATTCATGTCTCATTATAGTTAAAATATTACTGAACTAGTACACAACTTTGTCGTTAATGAACACACTGCAAAGGCCCGATGGGAAATAAAATTTAATTAAAAAATTCGTTCTAATCATGGCATAACAATACCAGGTTGACATATTATAAAACATGTTATCTCAATTACAACAAAAAGTTTAAAAAATTCATACAAAACTGCGGAATAAATAAATCTAATTCTCCCTAATAACCCTTTACCTGATATTGTTCTGACATGGTTTAGATTAATTTGAAAAAATTTTAATTGGAACAAAGTAAAATCCAATAACTTAATTAAAGATTTTAGGAATTTCTATAATTTTTTAACACACTTTATTTTGCCCTATTATCTTGCCAAAAGTAATATCTATCTATGTTATATTTAACTGAAAATTTTCCATTTCTCTTAATTTCCATTGTTATGATACTTAAACAACGGGACCATTGAAAACTGTAAATGATTGATTGTCTACCCACCTCTTTGCTGTAATAATGACAACGACCATTTAAACGTGTCGACGGTATGTATTCAATAAAATCAACAACAGGACAATGAGGTAGAAGTAAAGCAAGACCTGCAAGAAACGAATTATTTAAATTATATTTTAAAACAAAATTATTAAAATGAAAATATAAAATTTCATTCACAAAAGTTTTTCTATCAGGTGTAAGATAAATTGCAAGTACAAACATACGAGGGCGGATCAATAAGTCCGTGACGTTTCAAACTTTCCTCGTAGTTATATGAAATGCAACACTGCTCGCATCAAGTACCACCTGTTAATAGACCACTGTTAAATTTTGAGCAAATTCCGTCATTTACTTTGCGTTTAACAGCTGTTCAAAGCATACAACCTCGTGGAATTTTTTTAAAAATAGAAAAAAAGTGAATTTCTATTAACAGGTGGTACTTGATGGAAGCAGTATTGCATTTCATATGACTTCGAAAAGTTACGGACTTATTGATCCGCCCTTGTAGGTAAGTAAAAATGTGTATTTTTCAGAAAAAGCGATGGATTAAAAGATAAAAGCCAAAAGTAATATATGTATGTGGTTTTGAAACAACACTTAAATAATTGCAAAATGAATCTTATTAAACGTTATTTTGTTTTATTATAAAAATAAATAATTGGAAAATTAAACACAAAACCGTATTTTTGGAAATTTTTTAATATTTTAAAGATGATATTTTGTCGATATATATTTTTAATTAAAAAAAACTGGTAAGTAGTGAATAGTCATTTTGTTTAGAAGTTGTTATAGATATAGAGAAAAAAGTCAAAGTTGGTCACTTCTTTTTAAATCAAGGAAGTGTTTTTTTTTAATATTCGCGAATAAATAACTTTTTGGATTTTTACAATATTTCTGTAAAGAAACTACTTATTTTCAAAACAATTATCTTAAATTAGAAGATCTTAGCTTTCATATGAGATATGATTTGTAAAAATAATTGCTTAAAAAACTTAGAAACATGAGGTATTTATCCAACTTTAAGCCGCTAAAAGTATCTAACTTTTAGCATTTTGAAAAACCAAAAATATTTGGTAAAAATTATGTAATTTCTAAAATGTAAATAGCAAAATTTACTAAATAATATTTTTTTTACTAAAAATTAGTACAAAAATAGTAAAGTGGGATTGAAAACTGTTTACAAATTTGTCTTCTAACTTTTTTCTGAGTGTACATTAGATCTCAATCAATGTGATAAATAAGTTTTGAATAAAAACCTTTACTGAATACACAAGCTGTAAATTTTGTTTTAAATACTTCAAATAGGTCGAAAAATCAAGATTTTGAATTTACCAGCTTTTAAAAAAAATTCTGGGCACGCCACTGACAGGACTTTCCAAACAGGGTAATACCTGTTGCCCCATTCTTATTAAAATCCACAGAAATTTTGCTCAAAAACTAAAAGATCTTAAAAACTACTAATTTTTAAAAATCGAAAGATTTACTATGGAAAAGCTGTGAATACGATACAAAATTACTATTTCAGTAAAAAAAAAAATCCTACATACGAGGGCGGATCAAGAAATCCTTGACTTTTTGAATGAAACACAGTTTTTTTTGGCAAAAAAAAAAATATTTTTCAACATAATCTCCTTTTGGCTCAATACACCCAGCCAAACGTTTCTCCAATTTTTGTATTCCTTCCAAACAATAGGAGGTCCATAAAATAGGCTTTTCTTTGACAATGATTTCATCGCTGGAACTAAATATCTTTCCACCGAGCCATATCTTTTGGATTGGAAATAGGAAAAAGTCACTGGGGGATAAATTCGGAGAATATGGCGGCTGAGGTACCAATTCGTCATGGAGTTTTGCCAATCCTTTGAAGTTGACACAGTTGAGCAAACGCGGCACCCATCTTGCAGACAGCTTTCTTAAATCCAACTGATCATTTAAAATCGAAACCACACTGCCATATGAAATGTCTATGGTATCAACAATCTCACGCACTTTTACCCTTCGATCGGCCAACACCATATCGTGTTTTTTTTTTCAACATTTTCGGGTGAATTGACCTCAATTGGCCGTTCAGAATGTTCAGCGTCATTTGTACTTGTGCGACCACAACGAAAGTCAGTAAACCACTTTTTTACCATTGAAATCGATGTTGCATAGTCCCCATAGTATTTATCAAGCTTTTCCTTGGTTTGATTGACGGTTTCGCAAAATATAATGTTTAATGAGCACTCCAAATTCACTTTTTTCTATTTAAAAAAATCCACGAGGTTGTATGTTTGGAACAGCTGTTAAACGCAAAGTAAAAGACGGAACTTGCTCAAAATTTGACAGTAGTCTATTAACAAGTGGTACTTGATGGGAACGAGGGAAGTTCGAAAAGTCACGGACTTATTGATCCGCCCTTGCACTGAGATTTTATCTGGAAAAATTCTGCCAATGTTAAAACAAAAATACATCTCTTACTTACCTATAAATCCCGAACTTGGTGGATTCTTTCGAATCGGTCGATTACCGGCAAACATTTGTAAACTTTGCCACAGACGCCATATCGAATGAGGATCAATTAAAAAAGCACGTGACTTGGGATAACGACGCCTATACATTTCATAATTTGTAAATAAATCATAATCCGATGTTGTCAACCAATCATCGAGTGAACCATTATATTTTCCAGGATCCCAAGCTGCAATGGTGACATTTTGAAATATAGGTGCATGTGTAAAATCAAATTCAGGCTTGGTGACAACCTTAAAGGAAGTAAAATATAAATCTTGATTTTTAAGTAGTTGCTGTTGCTAAATTCAAAACAATGATGGCAATTTATCATCAAAAACAACAACAAAATAACTATAAAGTTAAAATAAAAAATGACATTAAAAATCATAAAATTGTAGAATTGTAAATAGCGTTTAACGCTCGAGCCAGAAAGAAGAAAACGGGCAAAAAAAAAACACCAACTTACTTGTGAATTCACTACACGTATGGTGGTTTTACTGCCTACATCCACCTCATATCCCTGCGTTGGGGCATGATTAAATCTCATTACGATGTCATGAGTGTCTAAAACATGAAATTAGAGTAAATATTATTATTTTTATCATCATCATCGTTATGAATTCATCCTTATTTTTATTGTTTTTTTATATGTATTTTGTAAAATTTCCACATAAAAATAATAACAATAACAAAAGAGCGTCAATGGTAAACATTTTTATGTTTTTAAAATTATTATTGTTTTTTTAAAAGAGAACCGCCAACAAAATTGCACTTCAGATATTAAGAGTAAGATAAACAAAAAACAGAAGTTTATGAACTTTAATGGAACTATAAACAAATTCTTGCAGTTTGTCACCGAATTACGTAGAATTTTAAAAAAATTCCGTAAAAAACATAAACAAATTTTAAGAACTAAATAATACGTCATTATATGTTGAATAAATAACACATTGCAACAAACAATTTTGGTCTTAACGAGTCTATGTGAAATTAAAGTATAGCAGCAGTTCCTTGGATTTTTATGGCCTTCTGAATTCTCTGTATATTTAAATGGGGGCCACTCTGCGGGCTAGCGAAACCTGCTATGTTGTTAGCGTAGAAACAATGTTGCCCGGGATTGCCACACTTCCAGATCAAAATGGTTCAAAAAGTGTCATATTGGACATAAAGGAAGGATGTTGTAGAAATTTTTAAAAATAAAAATTTCAAATTTCAGACCGTTAAGGGGAAAATTCCCTTTTTCCCCCTTCCCGTATGAATATCCAAGAATTCCATCTTACCAGTTCGATTATGGGCTAAATCAAGCCAATACGTATTTCAAATTTCAGATTTCTAGCCAAAGGGGTTTGGGCTGGTCGTCAAGGGGGGAAACATCCCTTTTTGAACCCTCCCTATTGTCATTTCCAATTATCCCGTCTTAGCTGAGATGGAACCTTCATACCAAAATGCAAGTTCCAGGCCGTCAAAGGGAAGGTTTTCCCCTTTTTGCTTCTTCCTATGGGAATTTCCAAAAGTACCATTTTAGCGTATGTCTTCGCTGGAACAACAGACCAAATTTCAGATTTCTAGCTCCAGCGGTTTGGGCTGAGCGATGTTGACTCAGTAAGTGATGGAGTCAGTCAGTAACGTTATTCTTTTATGTATAGAGATTGTTTTCCATTTGGTGTTAAAAATGATCAAAATCAGTCCTGTCCCCTCCATCCCTAGATATATGAACTTGGATATAAAGGTTGATTTTTTAGCAACTTTCTTTTAGGCAACACTGTTTTTGGTAGCTCAGCTGTTTTTGTGTAACATGTTACTGTCAAACATGTTCACTTTGGTCTATAATTAAACCATGAATCGACTTACAAACGAACAACGCTTGCAGATTATAGAATTTTATTATAAAAATTCATGCTCGGATAAGAAAAATTCGCACCAAATTAACATTATTGGACATTAAACCACCAACGCGCGTAGACTACGGACAGAGGAAAATATCGCAGCTGTATCTGCGAGTGTTGTAGATGACTGTGAATTATCGATTCGGCGCCTTTCGCAGGAATTCGGCCTCTGTTGCTGACATGTGGTTTCAACAAGACGGTGCCACATGCCACACATCACACGAAACAATGGCCCAATTGAGAGGCGGGTTCGGTGAACAGTTTATTTCAGTTAAGTCTGGTCAATTGGTCACCTAGAACGTGCGATTTAACGCCTTTGATTATTTTTTGTAGGGTTATGTTAAGGCTCATGTCTATAGGGACTAGCCCGCAAGCAATAAAGGCTCAAACCGGTTTAAAACAGACGAGTTATTAGAATATCCCCCGGCAACTGATGTAACGTAGACCATTTAATAAAAAAAATTCGCCGCCAAATTTTGAAAATCATTAAAATAATATACTCCAAATTAATTTTTGTACACTACTACTCAGCAAAATATTTCAATACCACATAAGTTGTGGTATTACGAAACTAAATTTTCTTAGTGCTTATAATTCGGCGTCAAAAGTAGTTTTTTACTAGACAAAGCAGTCAAGCTTAACCGCGATTATTTATTAAATCACAAAAATAATGTTAAATTGCTAACTAATTATTTTTTAATTACCAAAAAGTTTATGAGTAAGCCTTTTTATTTACCAGAGAATCGGCATGTTGTGCGTTCTTTAAAACTGTTTGAGCAAACATTCTAGTCTACTTGAAGAATTCAGTATTTTCAGTTTTCCCAAATAACGTCACCGTACCCGTGCTTTACAATAGTCCTTGCGCATGACGGGCAAAACCAAGGAAGTGCTCCAGGGTCTTCTCGTCCAAAAAACAATAAATTTTTACCAACATTTTTTTACAAAAACTTTTATTAACAGAAATAAATAAAATTCATTTTTAAACACATATGGCAATATAGAAAAGTAGATAAAATGCAACTGTGTACTCAAACAGTGCGACCAAACACTTCAGATGTCTTCACTAGATACCTTTAGTTAGATAGAAGTTTAAATAATCGATGTTAATATTGCAGATATGTTTATTTAACCAAAATGGGTAAAGAAATCTGTGTTAAAGTTCGTGAGCTTATTGTAAAGTATCATAAAGAAAATAAATCTAAAAGGGATTGGAAAACTAGTTGGGAATCTAAAATCAAACATTTAAACAATAATTCAGAAATATAATCAAACAAAATATGTAGAAAGCAAATCAAGGATTGGTCGCCCAAATAAACTGACTCCACGTGCAAAGCGAAATTCGTTGAATTTTGTTGCATATTTAAGAAAGTTCTACAATTACAGCAATAGATATTGCAAAGACTTTGGAAAACCAGGATATTGCTTCAGCGCATCCAGAAACGTATTGAAAAGCAATGGAATTCATAACCGTGTGCCTAGAAAGGTGCACAAAACTTGCTTCCTACAGTACAAAAACGGTGGTGACTCCATTATGGTATGGGGTTGTATGTCGGCAGCTGGGGTGGGTTATTTAGCATTTATTGATATTCTCAAAGATAATCTGAGGCAATCCACGCAAAATTTGGATCTTACAGAAGGTTGGTACTTTCAGCAAGACAACGATCCAAAGCATACCGCTGGTGTTGTTACCGCATTTAAACCCCGTAGAGAATTTATGGGATGAATTAGAAAACAGACGATTAAAAATAAACAGGACCTTAAAACTACACTCTAAAAAAGGCATTGAAATTTACAACGATATTGTGTGTAGCTTTTTATTTAAAACCAAACATAGTGTTTTAAATTAAGCACGAAATGTTTAAAAAATGATTTAGCACACTTTTGTATACAAAGTTATACATTTTTCATTAATCACAAATACATTTTGTAGTAAAATTAATATAATTAAGAGCAAATTTGTATTATACTTTAATTTTACACATTTGTGCTTAATTCTAAAAAAGTTTGTGTTTAACTATTTGGGTTTTAATAAAACAATTATATATTTATTATAAATTATGTTGATATAAATAAAATGTGCCAACAAACTTGTAGTGTTTTAAAACGCGGTTTTACCAAAATCGCTAATAAAAATATTATTTATGTGTTTCTAAGCATTAAAATGCATCTATTCTCATGAATTTGTGTTTTTTTAAGCACATAAATATGAAATTTACACACATGTACAGTATTGATAACAAAATTTCCAGACATTTAAATTTACACACTTTTAGTAATTTTATAGGTATAAAGGTAGGTATTAAGTTATCTACACTCAGAAAAAAAAGTTAGTAGAAAAATTTTGTTTTCAATCCCACTTTATTATTTTTGTACTGATTTTTAGTAAAAACATTATTATTTTGCAAATCATTTTGCTACTTACATTTTACAAATTAGAGAGTTTTTACAGAATATTTACAAATTTTTGTTGCTAATTTCAGAAATCATTTTACAAATTTTTGAAAGCCGATTTGCTAAAATTAGCAAAAAAAATTACTAATTTTAAAAAAGTGGATATTGAAGGAAATGTTATTTCTAATAATTAAAACTTATACATACAAACTTAAATTGCCCTAAAATGTTACATAGGTTTAAAAAAGGGATCGGAAGTGAGGATACCGACTCATGTCTAAAAAGAGGACATCCACGTAAAATAGCACTAAAAAGTTTTTTTAGTTCTAAAAATCAACCCTAAAGACAATTAAAATTTAACCTTAAAAGTAAAAAAAAAATTGAATTAAATATTTTTCAAAACAGAAACTACCAAATTAAAACAAAATAATAAATTCGTTAAAAATTTAAAACTTTGTACTAATATTAATAATATTTAGTATTTTTTTTTTTGCTGATTTTAGCAAACAGATTTTAAATTCCACTTTACTAAAAGTCTACTAAAATTTAGTAGCGACTACTAATTTTTCTACTAATTTCATTCTACTACACGTCAGCAGACATGTGTTGTTAGCAAAAAATACCGCTGGGCTCAAATTAGCGGAATTTCCCGTAATAACAGCAAAATTTTCAGTTGCCATTACAGACTTTTTTTGGTGAGTGTACCATTATGGTAGTAAATTTAAATAAAAATTTATTAGAGTGTACTCTACTTGAGGAATGGAATTTAATTTCAAATAATTACACAAAAGTATTGGTAAACTCTATGAAAAATAGATTAAATGTTCTACAAAGCCAAGGCGAGCGGGCCCACCATGTATTAATTAGGAACACATGTCTGCTGACGTGTAGTGCAATGAAATTAGTAGAAAAATTGGTAGCCTCTACTAAATTTTAGTAAACTTTATGTAAAGTGGAATTTAAAATTTGTTTGCTAAAATCAGCAAAAAAAAAAATGCTGAATATTATTAATATTAGTACAAAATTTAAAATTATTTTTTTTATCGAGCATCAAAATTTTTAGAATTTACTTATTTTTTTCAAAAAATATTTTATACAAAATTAAAAAAAAATCAAAGGCTTAAAAATATTAAAAATTGTTAAAACATAAACGAATTTATCATTTTGTTTTAATTTGGTAATTTCTGTTTTGAAAAATATTTTAATCAATATTTTTTTACTTTTAAGGTCAAATTTTAATTGTTTTTAGGGCTGATTTTTAGAACTAAAAAATCTTTTTAGTGCTATTTTAGTGGATGTTCTATTTTAAGACATGAGTCGGTATATTCACTTCCGATCCCTTTTTTATCTATGTAACATTTTAAAGCAATTTAAATTTGTAAGTTTAAGTTTTAATTGGAAATAACTTTTCCTTCAATATACACTTTTTTAAAATTAGTAATTTGTTTTGCTAATTTTAGAAAATCGGTTTTCAAAAATTAGTAAAATGATTTCTGAAATTAGCAACAAAAATTTGTAAGTACTCTGTAAAAATTCTGTAATTTGTAAAATGTAAATAGCAAAAAGATTTGCTAAATAATATTTTTTTTTTACTTAAAATCAATACAAAAATAGTAAAGTGGGATTGAAAACCATTTACAAATTTTTCTACTAACTTTTTTTTCTGAGTGTACATGAAATAAAATTTTTGAACAAAGTAGACTTTTCTGTGTTTAAAAACTAAATTTTATATGTTTTTGTTAAAATTTTAGATTGAATTTGTTTGAAATGAATTTTATTGTTGCATTGTTCATAGAGACTTTACTGTCCCACTGTATAATCGTTGTAATGCATCTGGTAAGCAATTGCACAAATTTTATATGTTTTTTTCCTGCAGCGAATATGTACTACATACAAAAATTACCCTGTCGAATAAAAATAATGAGCTTTGACAATGAATTATATTGTAAGCAGTAGAACCGATTTATACTGGTTATTATCTAGGTATTACACTCACCAAAAAAAGTCTGAAATGGCAACTGAAAATTTTGCTGTTATTACGGGAAATTCTGCTAATTTGAGCCCAGCGGTATTTTTTGCTAATCTTAGCAACATATGTCTGCTGACGTGTAGTACAAGGAAATTAGTAGAAAAATTAGTAGCCGCTACTAAATTTTAGTAGACTTTTTGTAAAGTGAAATTTAAAATCTGTTTGCTAAAATCAGCAAAAAATATTACTAAATATTATTAATATTAGTAAAAAGCTTTGAATTTATTTTTCTTATCGAGCATCAAAAATTTTGATTATATTTTTCAAAAAACGAATTAATCATTTTGTTTTAATTTGGTAATTTCTGTTTTGAAAAATATTTTGGTCAATTTTTTTTTTTTACTTTTAAGGTTAAATTTTAATTGTTTTTAGGGTGGATTTTTAGAACTAAAAAACCTTTTTAGTGCTATTTTAAGTAGATGTTCTCTTTTTAGACATAAATCGGTATCTTCACTTTGGATCCCTTTTTAAATATATGTAACATTTTAAGGAAATTTAAGTTTGTAGGTGTAAGTTTTAATTAGAAATAACTTTTCCTTCAATATCCACCTTTTTAAAATTAGTAAAATTTTTTTGCTTATTTTAGCAAATCGGTTTTCAAAAATTTGTAAAATGATTTCTAAAATTAGCAACAAAAATTTGTAAATATTCTGTAAAAATTCTGTAATTTGTAAAATGTAAATAGCAAAAAGATTTGCTAAATAATAATTTTTTACCTAAAATCAGTACAAAAATAGTAGAGTGGGATTGAAAACCGTTTACAAATATTTCTACTAACTTTTTTTTCTGAGTGTAGAAATCAACACTCATTACTGAGATTTTGCTAAGAATTTCCAAGATACTCCGATTTTAAGTTATTATACCCACACAACTACGTGTGTTACGTAGTCGCCATGTCCGACTTTAATATTTGTAATAGCTTTCATCTTGCGTTTTGTGAACTCTTTAAGACCAAAGAAGTCAGAATTTTTAAACACGATATTTAAATCCACAATTTGTATACCCCACACTACTTCGTGGTTTGTGTGTATCCATATCGACTTCCTGATTCGATTTAACAACGTTCTCCCATTCGTGTGTCCATTTTAACGATTAAATCAAATTACAAGTCGCAAATATAAAGATATTTGGATAAAGGCTTTGGCGCATAGGCTTTTATTGGCCCAGGGACGAACTCCTTTTGAAATGGCTTGTTAGCCGGTATATATTCAGAGGTTGGTCTGAAAGGTCTTTAATTTGGCTTATATGTTATTTCAGCACACAGGACAATAGATGTTTGTTGAAAATTTAGTTTTTGAATGTTATATGGTACCAAATTTAAAACAAAAATCGGGTCATGAACTTTAATCAGTTTGAATATGAACCGCTTTCCAAAAGTGATCCAATTTGTAGGATATTATATAGTGGGCATTTTGGGCTTAAATCTGTTTACTAATACTTGAGTCTGAAATTTTTCTTTTACAGAAATTTAACAAAATCAACTGTCCACACATACTACAAGTACCATTTCCCAAATATGAAGTGTCATATTCAAAACAAAGTTAATAAAAATTTAAGAATTTTTATTAATGTTTATTGATTGTTAGCGTGTAAAACGACCTTATTTTTTCACCCCACTTAAGTGTTTAGAAAATAAATTTAGTCAACAATTGTTTTACTAACTTTTTTTAAAGTGTATTTATTAGAAATTTGATTGAATATTATAATCAACTGTCTAACTTTCTGTTTTCCAAATAAACGATTTTTTTTTCTTATCAAAAATCATTTTTATTAAACAAACTTCTTTTGATAACAATAATGTTTCAGAATCTTGACAAATTCGCTTGCATTGTGATTTTAGTATTTGTCTTGATATTGGGTAAGTGCGGAGCAGAGAATATGATGAGATCTCAATTCTTATTTTGCAATTATCTTTTAATACATATTTTTAGTTTCCGCTAAGACGCCGGATATTATAAAGTGTCATGTTTGCTCAAATCAGGATAATGTTAATTGCGATTTCATCCATACTAGAGATACAACATTTTTGCAATTATGTGAACCGATTTTTGATGAACCAACTAACAGAACATGGGCTAAATGTGTGGTAGAAAGAGATTTGAGATGTAAGTAAGTTTACATTATAGGATTTCCGAAGAGATTTTGCTAAATGTCCTAAATATTTTACTTTTATATTTTCGTAAACTCATGGCGAAAATCTTAGAAAGTACAATTGCCTTAATTACCACTAAAGGTTGACCATAGTTCTGTAATCTTCCTTGTTTTTTTTTCGTTTTATTATTTCAGCCCGTATTCCTATTGTTAATCGTAAGTGTGGCCCGTATGTATGTCCTAGTGGTGTAAAATGTTGTGACTGCACTAAAACTGGTTGCAATGGTGACAACAAATGTCAAATGGTGTTTAGTAACTGCAGTATTTCTCAAATATCGAAATTTTTGCTTGTTGGAATTTTTTTAGTTTTTAAACATTTTTAGTATGTAGAATATTCATTAAACACATTTGCTAATAAAATATTAATTCTTGTAAAAATTGTAAAAAAAAATTTTAAAAAATTTTCATTCAGAATTTGACAGGTTTAAGATTATAATGAAGTTTTACTATTAAATAAAAAAACAGAAACTATGACAAATCAATACCTGGGGACACATTTGTAAACAAAGAACCCTAAAATGCCAAAGAAAGCACCCAAACTTAACAAAAATAAGCGAAATTCATTGTATTTAAAGCAAAAAATGTTGGCAAAAAAAAAGCAAAAACAAGCAAATGAAAAAGAAAAAAATGGAGAAAAACAATTTTTTTTTAAATAAAACTAGGAGAAAAAATATATTTTTTAATTAGAAAAATGCACTTTGAGGCAAAAAAAAATGTGAAAAAAACAATTAAAACCTCAAATATTAAGAAAAAACTACTTTAAAGATAAAAACTGGAAAATACAAAGAAGCAGAAAAATACGAATAAGAAAAAGCTGCTATTTTACGAGGGCGGAACAATAAATCCGTGACTTTTTGAATGAAACACAGTTTTTTTGCAAAAAAAAAAAATACTATTTTTCAACATAATCCCCTTTTAGCTCAATACACCTAGTCCAACGTTTCCCCAATTTGTGTATCCCATTCGAAAAAAAATAGGATTTTAAGAGGTCCATAAAATAGGCATTTGTTTGATCAATCTCTTTCACCAAGCCATTTCTTTAGGTTTGAAAATGAAAAATAGTCACTGGGGGCTAAATCCGGAGAATAAGGCGAATGAGGGACAATTCGTAGTCTACTTCATGGATTTTTGCCATGGAAACTAAGCTGTCACAACAAAAGGCAGTAAACCACTTTTTTACCATTGAAATCGATGGTACAGAGTCTCCATAGTATTTATCAAGCTTTTCCTTGGTTTGATTGACGGTTTTTTTCACAAAAAATAATGTTTAATGAGCACTCGAAATTCACTTTTATTAAAAAAGCCACGAGGTTGTATGTTTTGAAAAGGCAAAGTATTGTTGAGAACTTTAATTTCACAAAATCGAGTAGAAACCCTCAAATAAAGGGTGTCCCAAGAAGAACGCAAATTTTAAATTTTAAATAAAACACAGATATTTAAAAAAAATCGTGAAACTTTATTATATCGTAAAGTAGACAGAATGAGGTTATGTATGGAACAATATATCGTGCAGATGGCCGCCGCGGCTTTGCTGGCATGCACGCGATCTTTAAATGAAATTTTCAATGACCGTTTTGCATGAATGCTGCGGTATTTCATTAATGCAGCGTCCAATTTCCTCTTTTAAGGCTTGAGTCGTCGTCGGCTTATTCGCGTAAACCATCGACTTCAAAAAACCCCAAAGAAAAAATCTAATGGTGTTAAATCGCACGATCTAGGCGGCCAATTCTGATCTCCAAAACGCGAAATAACACGACCGGGAAATGACTGATGCAGCAATTGAATTGTTTCCCTGGCTGTATGACATGTGGCGCCGTCTTGTTGGAACCACATGCCCTCCACATTCATTTCTTCAATTCTAGGCAAGAAAAAACTGGTTATCATTTCACGATACCGAACACCATTGACTGTTTGCGCTTGACCTGCCTCATTTTCATAAAAAAAAGGTCCAATGATTCCTCCAGCCCAAAAACCACACCACACAGTGACACGTTGAGGATGCATTTGCTTCTCGTGAATCACTCGAGGATTTTCCTCACCCCAAATGCGACAATTCTGCCTATTGACGAAGCCATCAAGATGAAAATGGGCCTCGTCACTGAAGATGATTTTATCGGCAAAATCAGCATTTTCATGTTGTCTCTCCAATACCCAATTAACGAACTCCCTCCGCTGTCCATGGTCAGCTGGCTTCAGTTCCTGAGTCAATTGAACTTTTTATGCATGAAGATGCAAATCTTTCGTCAAAATTCGCTGCAAAGTGGATTTGGAGACACCAATTTGCTGAGCTCGGTGTCGAATTGAGGTGGATGGAGTTTGAGCGACATCATCACGTACAGCTGCGACATTTTCGGTCGATCGACCTGGTCGATGGCGCGTTGTTGTCTTTACATCACTAACAGACCCAGTTTCGGCAAATTTATCCATTTTGGTAAAACAATTTCACAATGAGAATGCGTTGTTCATTCGTGTAACGCTCCATTTTTACTAACCTCGTACCTTCTACTAGCAAACAATAACAATTGTTCAAATGTCAAACAATGACACTTCGAATGTTGCCAGATTTAAAAATTGCGTTCTTCTTGGGACACCCTTTAGTTTTTCATCGTATAACTTCATCCATTTATGAAAGATCCTTTAATGTGAGGATAATTGGAATTCGCTTCCTAGATACCTTAAAAATTTCGTTTTTTCAAAGGCTACGTTTAAATGCAAATTAGTGCAGTATTTCGGTATGTAACACCCACTCTAATTTATGATAACTCTAATTTTATCTTTTCTTAATTGCTACATTATGGACCTTAAATTTTAAATTTTATTTTAGATTTTATTTTATATTTTAGTTATTATTTTAGTTTTAGGCATTTTATATAGATATATTTTTTTATATAGTAAATTGTTTTTTTTTTAGTAGTATACGAACCATATAAAAATAAATAAATAAAATAAATAACGCAACTTGCTCAAAATTTGACAGTCATCTATTAAAAGGTGGTACTTGATGGGGCAGTGTTGCATTTCATATAACTACGAGAAAAGTTCGAAATGTCACGGTCTTATTGATCCGCCTTTGTACTTAAAAAATGTAATGAAAGAAAAGAATCAGCGCTAGAGGGAGAGCCACACTTTCGACCCGACCGATTAGGTCATCGTCAGCCTTATTCTGAACCACAACCCACAAAAGCTCTGGTTTTTTATAAAGTACATACAATTTTTATGAAAAACATATGTAACATTTCTTTATTTTAAGAAATTTGTATGCAAGTTTGTTAGCGATCTTAGTAGAAAACGAATGCACAGTTTAATTCTCCAACTTTAGCACCATCATCTACTAAGAATAGTGAACTTTTAAATCTCAAATAATTGAGGATCTAAAAAAGGGCAAAAAGCAAGCATAACAGGTCAATTGAGAAGTACCCGGCCTGACACATAGATGGCGCTAGTAGACTTAAATCGATATGATTTAGTTAGCCCTACTCTTCAAAAGACACATGTATAAATTTGACAGCTGTCGGATCATTAGTTTGTGAATTATAACATTTTAAGAGAAGCAATTTTTGTTATTGTGAAAAAAATTTATAAAAAAAAAATTTCGCGTGTTGATAAAATATTGCTTTTTGAAGGGAAAAAATACAGTTGAAGAAAAAACTTGGCTTGATGACGAGTTTCCGGACAATGCTCCAGGAAAATCAACCATCAAAAAAACCATCAAGCCATCAAAAAAATCCACCATCGAAAAAATCCACAAAATGATTTCAAATGACCGTAAATTAAAATTGAATGAAATAGCAGGTACTTTAAAGATATCAACTGAACGTGTACATCATATCATTCACGAATATTTGGGTATGAGCAAGCTCTGTGCAAAGTGGGTGCCGCGCGAGCTCACTTTTGAAAAAAAAAACAACGACGAGTTGATGATTCGGTGCAGTGTTTGAAGATGTTCAAGGGTAATAAACCCGAGTTTTTGCGTCGATATGTGACAATGGATGAAATATGGCTCCATCATTTCACTCCGAAGTCCAATCGACTGTCATCCGAGTGGACTGCACGTGATGAACCAACTCCAAAGCGTGGAAAGACGCAACAGTCGGCTGGCAAGATTATGGCGTCTGTTTTTAGGGATGCGCATGGAATAATTTTCATTGACTACTTTAAAAAAAAAGAAGGACCATCAACAGCGACTATTACATTGCGTTATTGGACCGTCTGAAGGACGAAATCGCCGGAAAACGGCCGCATTTGAAGAAAAAGAAAGTGCTGTTTTACCAAGACAATGCACCGTGTCACAAGTCAGTGAAATCGATGGCGAAAATCCATGAATTGGGATTTGAATTGCTTTCGCATCCACCATATTCTCCAGATCTGGCCCCCAGCGACTATTTCCAGTTCTCAGATCTCAGAAGAATGCTGGGAAGAAATTTTCGTCGAATGAAGAGGTGATCGCCGAAACTGAGGCCTATTTTGAAGCAAAGGACAAATCGTAATACAAAAATGGCTATAATCAGTGTATCACCCTTGAAAGGAACTATGTTAAATAAAAAAAAAACGAATTTTGCCAAAAAAAGTGTGTTTTACTATGGTAGGCCGAGGACTTTTCAATTGACCTATTATGTTGCTCAAAAGTATAACATAAAAATATCTATAATTTACAGATTGTTAAAAAAAATAATAAGTCGAGAAAAGAAGTATACGTAAAGCATTTTGGAGGACGTCCACGAAAAACTTCTGCGCGTGATAGAAAAATATGTTTTAGTGAAAGTTTAAAATACCCCTGTTGACCCAGAATACATCCATAAAAGGTAAGATACCAAAACCGAGATGTTTTTAACTCTATCTAATCATTTGGTGTTATTTTATTTTTTAAGACTAATTTTTGTCAAAAAAAAAAAATCAGAACTGAACCGTACAGAAATGGAAAAACGCTTTATTTAATGACGCATCAAAGTTCGGATGGTATGTGTACAGATCAGCGTTTACGAAGCAAAAGGCTTGAGTCACACAATTGGAACATGAGTTTTAAGCATGGGGGAGGCAAAATGATGTAAAGGACTTGCTTTTCAGCAAATGGAGTTGAACCATTCCACAAAAATTATAGGACAATAAACTGTTTTATGTACAAAAAAAATTCTTGAAACGAAAATGATTCCTCGTGCTGAGTGGATTGTGTCACATCCATAGGTGTTTCAACACGATAATGACCCGAAACATACATACATCGAGTTTGGTCAAAGAGTTCACACTCACAATAATATTTTGTTAAAAACAATCTGAAATACACATTACATTAATCGAAAAATACAATTAAAAACAAGATTCCACCCATTTTGTTTATTTTCAATCATTGTTTAAAAAATCAAGTCGTTTAGAATATTCTTTAATATTTAACTGACAAAACCTTAGAAAAAAACGATTTTTGTAATTCGAAAGTTTTTTTACTTTTATGTTCATAATTTTCTATTCGATGTTTGCATGTATATGTGAATAATTTCTTGTAATTTGTATTGAAATAATTTTTTTTTAAACAAACTGTTTCGATAAAAAAAGGTAACGAATTATTTGAATTTCTATTTTTAAAAGCAGAAAACATAAAATTTTATATTTAACCGAATATATCAACTTTTATTGAAATTTCCTATTTTTTATAGTTTGTTTTTTTAATGACTGATTTATAGTTAAAAAATATATTTTTTATTAATTTCAATGGATTCTTTACTTAAAACAAACTTTACGTTTTACTACAGTCGGTAACGGAAAATATATTGTAAGCGAATAGAGGAGAATGAAATTCAAGTCATTGATTGGCCGGCACAATTACCCGACTTAAAACCCATTGAAAACCACTTTGGAATATTGAATGTATAATGAAAATAAGTTTGTTGCAAATGAAGTTTGTTGCTTTTGTTTTGCACAACACTATTTGTTTATATTAACCACTACACTCACCAAAAAAAGTCTGTAATGGCAACTGAAAATTTTGCTGTTATTACGGGAAATTTTGCTAATTTTAGCCCAGCGGAATTTTTTGCTAATCTTAGCAACACATGTCTGCTGACGTGTAGTACAATGAAATTTATAGAAAAAATTAGCTGCCGCTACTAAATTTTAGTAAACTCTTTGTTAAGTGAAATTTAAAACCTGTTTGCTAAAATCAGCAAAAAAAAATACTAAATATTATTAATTTTAGTACAAATTTCAAATTTTTTTTTTTTTTTATCGAGCATCAAAATTTTTTTTATTTTATTTATTTTTTTCAAAAAATATTTTAGACAAAATTAAAAAAAAAAATCAAAGGCTTAAAAATTTTAAAAACATAAACAAATTTAACATTTTGTTTTAATTCGGTAATTTCTGTTTAGTCAAATTTTTTTGCTTTAAAGGTAAAATTTTAATTGTTTTTAAGGCTGATTTTTAGAACTAAAAAAACTTTATAGTGCTTTATGTCCTATTTTCAGACATGAGTCGGTATATTCACTTCCAATCCCTTTTTTTAATCTACACTCACCAAAAAAAGTCTGTAATGGCAACTGAAAATTTTGCTGTTATTACGGGAAATTCTGCTAATTTGAGCCCAGCGGTATTTTTTGCTAATCTTAGCAACACATGTCTGCTGACGTGTAGTGCAATGAAATTAGTAGAAAAATTAGTAGCCGCTACTAAATTTTAGTATACTTTTTGTAAAGTGGAATTAAAAATCTGTTTGCTAAAATCAGCAAAAAAATACTAAATATTATTAATATTAGTAAAAAGCTTTGAATTTATTTTTCTTATCGAGCATCAAAAATTTTGATTATATTTTTTAAAAAACAATTCATTTTGTTTTAATTTGGTAATTTCTGTTTTGAAAAATATTTTGGTCAATTTTTTTTTACTTCTAAGGTTAAATTTTAATGGTTTTCAGGGCGGATTTTTAGAACTAAAAAACCTATTTAGTGTTATTTTAAATGGTTGTCCTCTTTTTAGACATGAGTCGGTATCTTCACTTCCGATCCCTTTTTTAATATATGTAACATTTTAAGGAAATTTAAGTTTGTAGGTGTAAGTTTTAATTAGAAATAACATTTCCTTCAGTATACACTTTTTTAAAATGAGTAATATTTTTTGCTAATTTTAGCAAATCGGTTTTCAAAAATTTGTAAAATGATTTTTGAAATTAGCAACAAAAATTTGTAAATATTCTGTAAAAATTTTGTAATTTGTAAAATGTAAATAGCAAAAAGATTTGCTAAATAATAATTTTTTACTAAAAATCAGTACAAAAATAGTAGAGTGCGATTGAAAACCGTTTACAAATTATTCTACTAACTTTTTTTTCTGAGTGTATGTAACATTTTAAGGCAATTTAAGTTTGTATGTGTAAATTTTAATTAGAAATAACATTTCCTTTATCCACTTTTTTAAAATTAGTATTTTTTTTTTTCTAATTTTAGCAAATCGGTTTTCAAAAATTTTTAAAATGATTTCTGTAATTAGCAACAAAAATTTGTAAATATTCTGTAAAAATTCTGTAATTTGTAAAATGTGAATTTGCAAAAAGATTTGCTAAATAATAATTTTTTTACTAAAAATCAGTACAAAAATAGTAAAGTGGGATTGAAAACCGTTTACAACTTTTTCTACTAACTTTTTTTCTGAGTGTAGTTCATCAAAATCCATGCATATACGACAAAAAGGATGGCAAATATAAAGACGTACATATAACTCATTTTGCTAAAAGCAACGCCTCACTTCACATAATTAAAAAAAAAAAATAGATTTGGTTAATTGATCGCGTTAAAACAGCTGTTCGTTACGTTATTTGAAATTTTATACATATAAATTATAATTTCATAAATCACTGCTCTGAGAAATTAATCACTTGAGAGGTCAAAATAATCACCTAAATTGTTTGAGCGTTGGTTTGAAATTTTCTTCAAACTATTTAAAAAAACACGCACACAATTTGTAATTTGACATCAATATTGTACCGTAATTGACGTTTAGTAACGCCAATAGCCTGGTTGGATCATCCGAAAGAAGACGAGGCATCAAAAAGTAACGAGTACAATTATTTTATTTTTTATTTTGTGATTTTTATTTATATTTTTATTTATTTTTTTTTTTGCACATTTCTTTATACAAGACAATTTATAATTTTATACACAAAATACAAAAAAAATGTATATTATTATTTTTTTATTTATTTTATTTTCAATCAGCTGTTAACATTGGTGTTGCCAATAGCAAAAAAAAAAAAAAACAAATTAAACACAAATTCAGGTAACACGGAAGTTATTTTAATTTGACAATTAAAATGGTAACGTAAAAGTCCAACGCAATGGCGTAGTGATTTAACAAATTAGATTTTTTTACACTTGTCATTTGCGTTAGAAAGTGAAGTGTAGGTGAAGCGTTGGACGCAGGGAATTTCCGAAATTTGGGCATATTTTTTTTTTTATTAAATTTTAATTCACAAATTTTAATTTACAAATACCGATATTGTAATGTACTCTATTTTTAAAATAATCGGGGTTGTTATATTTGTTTTTTTTTTTTAATAACCCTGTTTTTATCGTTTTGACGTTGCGTTGCCGCTCTTGTTTAGGTATGGCATTTTAGCGTAAAAACGTTCCGCCTTCCGCTCTTGTTTAGGGTTGACTGTAAATAAAGCCCTTTAAAGTCAGATTGTGCAGATAAAAAGTGGTTGTTCTCTTATTTTAAGTCCTAATAAAAGAGCTAGTAAAAATCAGATCAAAAAACCTTGCAGTAAAAACCGCTGAAATCGGCGGAAACTTTTTACTTAATATTAGTAAACATAGAAGAGAAAAAAAGGACCAATCTACACCAGTTTAATTTAAATAATATTTTATATTTATATTTAAATAATATTTTAGTTTCTTTCAAATGACATTTTAACCTGTTAAAATAAGAAAATTAATTTTTTAAATATTATCAGACAAAAACTGGAGAAAATTGTAGTTATATTTAAAATAAATTTGGTGGAATGCAAATAATAATTTATTTGCTAAAATCAACAAAAATATTTGCTAATAGGTAGATTGTTAAAATCGAATGAGAAAGTAATTTGCATTTAAAAAAATCTTATCAAAAAATTTTTTGCGATGTGTTTAATTTTCTACTTTTCTAGATAAAAAAATATTTTTTGGTAATTTCAGCAGGATTAATTGACATTTACAATTATCTAAGTTAAATTAAAATTTTGCTAGTTTAAGATATTTTTTCTTGCTTTCTTATCTTTAAACAGAATCTGCTGAGTTCAGCAGACCCAATTAGAACACACAAAGAACAATTTTGTCAGTTTCCACTTGAAATTCGGTTTCAACGTCTGAAATTGGTTGAAACAACTGGATATTGGTCTCCACAACAAAATTAAATTAACACAACTGAAGTTTGGTTGGAACCCTTACAATATGTAGATATTTTTCAATTAGTGTATGAAACATTTTAAATTTTTGGCAAAGTTTCATTAAAGTAGTTGTAAAAAAAGTTTAGACTTTCCTTCACTGTGAAGAATTTCGTACGACGAAACTCGTTTATTAGTACTAAACTCACAATGGAGTTTGTTTTGAAATGAAGAATCAATTGAAATTCATATTCATATTTTTTAACTATTTGAATCAGTCATTTAAAAAAACTATAAAAATTTACAGTCATTCAGCAGGAGTTGATATTTACTGTTAAATGTATAATTTTATATTTTCTGATTTTAAAAAAAGAATTTCATATAATTCCTTTTTCCTTTTTTTTAACCAAAATAGTTTATTTAAATACAAGAAATTATTCACATATACATACAGAAATATGAACCTATGTGTGTGTTGTGTTTTGCATTTACACATACAAAAAAATTTTCAAACTTGAAAAACAAATTACAAAAAAGGTTTGTTATTTTCCAACGTCTTGTCAGTTAAATATTAAAGATTATTGTAAATGACTTTCGATTGGTTTTACTACTTTTGTCGATTATTTAAAAATGATTAAAAATAAACAACAAAATGGATTAAATATAATAAAAAATCAGAAGTCCGTATTTTAATTGTATTTTCAATTAATTTAATATATATTTTAGATTATTTTTTACTAAATAATATTGTGAGTATATCATGTTATCTAAGATCTGAAGACCACTTTTTGACAACCATTAGGCATTAGAGGGTTAATGTTTTTTTATAATTATTACTTTTCTTACCTATAAATCGTCCCAATTTTGATCCAGCCATCGATCCTGCACTAGATATTATAGCACAAGTTTTTATATTTTTATTTTGACGAAATAGTTTTTGTTTTGGAAATAATTTTCCAAATTGCAATTTATTAAATGGTGGATCTTTACGTTTTAACACCCGTACACCAGCCTCCATTACCAAACAGCTTGAGGGATAATATTGTTCCTCAAAGCTGTCGCCAAATACTGGCTTAAAGTCGACATTATAAAAATTTGATTCATTTAGCGATTCCATCATGGATTTGTCAAATGTGCGTAGGATGCGTTCCTTAAAAGCCACAGTTTTATTTTCACATACTTGTGAGAATTTATCATGACACAGATAAAGTTTAGGATTCAAAGTAAGTTTTGTAGTTTTGGAGACCTTTAGTCGGGGATGTGGTGCCAGTTTGGAAGAATTAATGGCCGGATTTTCATGTGATTCAACAATAAAACGTTCATTTGGATTCCAGCGTACATGAAAAACACTACGTTTCTTACGTTTTATTGTTAGTAAAAAATCTGTAACACAATAATATACAAATTGTATGTGACCACCTGTTGTTTGCTGTTAACTTAACTTTACATACCTTGTTTACATTGTTTTGAATTCAACTCGGCTCTGTTGCTGCTGTTGAATTTACATTCTGTTAACGTTGTTGATTTTTTAGGTTTTGAACTTGACTGAGCTTTTGTAAAGTTTTCATATGATTTGTTATGTATGACAACTGTTTTGTTGTTATTCCTTTCATTTAATGTTGTTGGTATGAGTTGAAGGGGTATTTGTAGTTGCACTGGTTTACTATAGCTATTGTTGCTGTGGTTGTTGTTGCCGTGAACGCTTTTGTTGATTGTTTTGGCGCAATTTCTTTGAATTTGTATAAATAGCACAATTAACAATGTTAAGTATTTTAACGTTTTAATTGAAGTTTTTAACATTTTTTAGCATTTATTTTTTTTTTTTTTCTTAGTTTTGGTTGTGTTTTATTTTTAATTTATGGCAAATTTTCGTTTTTAGGCATTATAATGGCAGTTTCTAAACATTTAATTTTTTTTATATATTTTACTGATTGTCCTTTTTCTAAGCTGTAAAATGAAGGTCAAGTGTTTTTTTTTTTTTTTTATTCTTTAACACGTGAATCTTTAATTTTTAAGATTTAATGTGGGTTTTCTTTTTTAATTGCAGTAGGTTATCACGTTTGTAGTAGATAATTCTTGCTTTAAAATTTAAAGTGTGTTGCATGCTGCTAATCTAATTATGGGAGCAGTGGTAGTCTCCCATTTCTTATTTATTTTAAATTAACCCATTTTTTTAAAGTTTTTATAAAATATATTTTTTATTATTTATCATTTCGAATTAAAAATTAATAAAGTTATTTCGCAACTACAGTGACCCACAGCTTATTTCGTGTGAGGAACATTTTTGTAAAGCCAAGCATAAAAGTGGTATATTTTATTCTGAACTCAACAAATAAATGATGCAGTTTTATAAATAATTTAGTGTTAAATATAAAAAAACCAAAACAATTTACATAAATACACTTAAAAAAGTTTGTAAGTTAAAATAACTGAAAATATCATTTAAAAGAAATGATATTACATTTAAAAACCGGTCTACTTAATTTTCATTTAAATTAAATGCCATTTGTTATTTATTTTTAAATGTTAATACATCTGTAAATAACAAATGATTTAATCAGTTAAAATTAATGTCAAAATTTTACCTACTAATCCTTAAAAAATAAATGTTTTTTTTCATTTATTTGAAATTATTTCCGTTTTTTGTATTTTTTGTTTTTTTGTTTTTTTTTTTTAAATATACTCGTACAATACAAAATGTATGTATAGCTTCATATCTATAAACACTTTTTGTATGAATGTGTTTGTGTATGTATGTGTGTTTATTAAGTTCTTGTAATTTGTATTGAAAAATTTTGTATATATACAACCAATTTAAATAAAAAAACAAATTAAAATTTTTTGAATATTTTTTTTGAAAACAGACAGCAAAAAAAATTTTAATTTATAATAACTGTTACGGACACAAATAAACCACAAGTTTCCGTTTTGTGGGTAAATTTTTATTAAATTTCAAACAAATGAAAAAAATAAAAGAAACTGAAAAAAATGGTAAATGATAGTAAATTATTTCGAATAAATGTATTAAAAAGTTAAAATAGATATTTCTTTGAAAAATAAATGTATGTTCCTTTATTTTTAAATATAACGAAAAACTTTTTTTTAAACTACAAACAGTTAACTATATAATATTCTGAGTGTATCAACATTGAAGGATTTTTTAAAAGCAAAACTAAACAGACACATAATTTTTATGTCACAGCTTATTTCATGTATGGCAAGAAAAGATTAAATGAAATGTAAAAATTGTTGGAAAATATGTGAGCAAAATTGTTTCAACCAAATGTTCAAGAGGAGCTCTTGAAAATTGTTAATAAATTTTGTAGGACTTTTAAACAAAAATCTTGTTATTTTGAAAATTATTTGAAAATCTTCTTCTTCATTAAGGTGAGTTTGGACTCGGATTTTATATTCTTTTTTAATCAGTTGATTATCTCCCATTTTTTATTTATTTTAATTAAAACATTTTATTGAAGTTTTTATAAAATATATATTTTATTATCATTTCGATTTAAAAATTAAACTGAAAATTTGTTGACATAAAAAACTTAGAAATATTATTTACAATATATAATTAAAATTTGTTACCGGAGATAGTGGGAAAGTCTCCACAAAGTCATATGTAACTTTACAGAGTACATCAGTAGAAATAACTAAAAAATTAGTTAAGTTGATAAAAATGTTTCCACATTTAAAACGGTTGTTAACCCGGTTGTTGTGAAGATACATCAAAATTTTCGAAACAAATTTGTGTATTTTAGTACAATTTCATTTTAGCGTCTGGTGAAAAAGAATATTTGTATTTTAAATAAATAGATTAAAATAGATTTTTAAAAAAAGAGAAATTTTTATTAAAAAAAATTTTGACAAATATTTTATTTAAAATATTTGTTATTAAAAATAATGTGGTCAAGATTTGAATCGAACCAGGGAACTCTGGTTGCCAGCCAAGAACTCTACCCACTGAGCTATCGACGCATATAGTATTTGATTGCTTTAAACTTAAATGAATTGTTGCGCTTCGTTTTTTCGCTAGTGTTATCAAACAAACATACATTACCATTTTGCTTACAAAAAAACACAAAGTAATGTATCTAAAAATAGATTTTCAAAAATATTTCAATTATTACTTTACATTTATAAATCATATATTACGTAATCAATAATGAGTAACTTATTACTTTATGTTTGCAAATACTGAAAAAGGTAACGAGCTATCATTACAAGGTAACGCATTAGAATATCGCACTTATTACCAAAGTTTTGCTGGGAATTGACAACGTTTTCTAAATTTTATTTTTATTTTACCTGTAACCAGTGTGGCCATATACTTTCTCGAAAAACTGTAGCAAAAACAGGGTTCGTTATAGAAAAAAATAATTTTTTTACAAAAAATTAATATAATCGAAATCTGACGAAATTTTGGAATTCCAAAACTCCGACCAGAACAAATCACAGAGTGTCAATTTCCAAAATCTTGTGATGAAGAAACAAAAACAATTTGCTGCTAATATGAAGCGTAAAGAGCCAACTATATTATACTTTTGCTAGCTTAAGCAAATGTGCGAATACATGTAATCAAATGTGTATGACTATATTGTACTTAACAAACTTTTCGTTAAGTTTCGTCAAGTGTCATTTGCTTAAGCAAACAGCAAAACTGACCGCACTTTACTTAAGGAATCATATGTTTTAAAAAAAAAAAAAACAAATTGCAATGTACGCGGAAAATATTTTTATAGAAAATTTAATTGAAAATGTTAAAAAACAAACGTACATGTATAACAAAAGGGGTGGGTTTTTTTCGATTGAGATGCAAACACTGTTGCATTTTTTAGTACTTTTTTATTTATGTTTTCATTTGTTTCTTTAAATTATTAAAAGTTAATATAGATTTACTTGTTAATTGTAAAAAATTTATAAATTGAACACATTAAATAATATTTTTGAAAAGATACATATATTTTAGAAATATAAGAAGAAAACAGTTTTTGCAAAAGTACAAATATTTGCAACTAAGTGTAGTAAGTATTTAAGTTTAAAAAGTACATTGTAGCCACCCTAAAGTCTTTAATAAGTTGATTAAGCATTTGACAGACTTTTCGTTAATTTTTGACAGTAGCTTAAGTTAGCAAAAGTATAATATAGTTAGCCCTTAAGCATAATGACCCATAATAGGCACACTATTTCTCTATTCAATGCAGTACTTTTAAAAGGCTATATTTTTATTGGATAGACTCAAAATAGTTTGTAGTTTGAATTAATTGTAAATGTAATTTATTTATTCATTTTTTTTATTTTTATTTATTAATCATATAATTACAATTTATATGTTAATACCCTAACCGAGCACTAGCAACAAAGGCCTTCGGCTCGTTGTAGCGAAAACAGACCAGCGCCTCTGGTGGGAATTGAACCCACGACCCCAGCACTGATAAGCTAGCACGCAACCAACTAGCCTACCGGGGCGCTCCCTGTAAATGTCATTTAAAATAAATGAAAAATCGCTTAGGTTAATTTTAATTTGTTATTTAAAAAACAAATTTACGAATTTTTTTTAGCAAAAAAAATTAAAAAAATATTTTATGAGAGACTTTTTTTTAAATTATTAAAAAATGTCAAGCGGATTTATGATGCTCAAGAAATGGATTAACCCATTTCATATTATTTATTTGGTAAGTAATGATATTTCATTTAAAACCCGGTTTACTTACTTTTCATTTAAATCAAATGATTTTTGTTATTTATTTTTAAATTTTGTTTAAAAAACTGATACATCATTAAAAACAAATGATTAATCAGTTAATCCGTAAAAATAAATGATTATTAATTTATTTAAAATTATTTGTTTTTTCTATTTTTGTTTGTTTTTTGTCTGCCAAATATAGAATCACACACTCTATAAACACATGTTTTCTGAATTACCTTATGTGTATATATGATTCCAATAGAAATAATTTTATATATAAAAAACAATTTAAATAAAAAACAAAATGTTTTGTATCTTTTTTTTTTTTTGAAACGGACAGCAAACAAAATTTAAATTTGTAATACAGAAACAAATAAACCAACAAATTTCCATTTTGTCGGTAAATTTTAATTAAATTTCAAATAAATGAAAAAATAAATGAAACTGAAAAAATCGTAATATACAGCAAATCATTTTAAGCAAATGTTTAAAAAAGTTAAAATAAATATTTCTTTGAAAAATAAATGTATGTATTGAACTGAAAACTTTTTTATTAAACTACATAATATTCTGAGGGTATTCAAAAATTTCATGATCCGTTCGATGACAATTTTTTAAAAATATAATTTATTTTCAAAGGTTATTATTTTTATCAATAATCTAGCACAAGAAGAAAATCTTATAAATTATAGTTTACATTTTAAAAAGAAAACAAAGTTATAATTTAATATTTTTTATATACAGAGTAATAATACAAAACATAAATAATAAATTGCATATGCATAAAATAAAATAAAATAACAGAAGCATAAAAGGTAAAATAAATCTGACAAATTGAAAATATGCTGATCAAAAAATCAAATTGTAAACGAAAATTAATTCCAATTTTTGTAGCATTTAACATGTTTTCTAGAGAATGTTTCAGAATTAAAAAATTGACAAATTTCTTTACAAAAATCTTTAAGTTTAAGATTTGGCAGTTTTTTTTTTAATAAACCAAATTAAAAATTGTTTGTGGTGTAAAAAAATACCTTGACAAAAAATGTGACAGAATCTATATCGAATATTACTCACGAAACCCAAATAATTTTCGCTGTCAAAAATCTCTGAATATTACAATTTAAACATTTTTTGGAACACAATTTTTTTTTCTGCGGGACCACTGCTTCTTACTACAGTTTTTACTCATTCATTAAAATACAGAGCTTAGGAGTCTTAAGACAACTTCGGTGTAACTTCGTTTCCAGATATTTTTGATCCTGGGTACGCCACTGTGCCCTGCATCAAGCTTACTTTGGGTAAGAATTCGGGAAGTGGTCCAAATTTTGGAAAAAGTCCTGATCCTTTCTAAGTGAAATAACCTAAGAAGTTCCTTTAAGTAAATGCCGGGATCCATATATGCTCCAAAAACGGTCCTATATAATGTTGATATACCATTATCAAAAGGGAATTGAAGGAGTGAAAATCACCGTGTTACGTGATGTTTAAATCTCTTTAGTTAGAAACTTGAAACATTAAAATTGGGAAACGAAATGGAATGATTACTAAAATTAAATGAAACGGAAAAATAGTGTTGGAATTAAAACATTAGACACGGGGATTCAAATGGAATAGAACTGATAACGAGTGGAATTGAAACACTTAACAAGGGGAACAAAACGGAGAGGTGCAGGTTCTACCTGTTGGGTATGTAAAATTAAAAATATGTGTTCTCTGGAGCATGGGCTTAGTCGATATTGAGATACTTTTTGGAATTTCCAATACCGCTACCACCTCCTTAAAACCTGTTTTCGTGATATTAACCCCAGCAAAAACATGGTATCAACTACTTACCAGGCTATTAACTCGCTTAAGTACTTTTGTTCGCGATGTCCAAAAAGTAATGGGTACTCATTATTTTTTGGCAGTTCGTAAGCGAGAGAGTAATGACTTCCCATTACATTGTGTTTTTTGTAAGTGAGAAGATAATGACCACTCATTACTTTTAGGACATTGCGAACAAAAGTAATTAAGCGAGTTAATAGCCTGGTAAGTAGTTGACACCATGTTTTTGCTGGGAACGTAATGTACTGCATTTATAGGGCATTTATCTGAGTGCTGGTTTAACGCAAAATAGGAATAGGGTAAAAGTCTCCCCCAACCTTCTGCCCAACCACTTCTTCTCGAAATCTGTATATTTTCCCATGTGTCCCTTACAATGCAGTTAATTTTTACAGAGTTTGTAGTTAATTTTTAAGACATTTAAAAAAACGAAATAAACAAAAAACATTTATTTTTACAGTTTTTGAAGTTAATATGTTGACTTACTGTCAAGAAATTACAATTTTCTTTAACGAATTTGTGGTTAGTTTTTTAACAGTTAAAATAAATGCAAAATCATTTATTATTTAAAATACAATAAATTTAAGTTCTTTTGATTTAAATTATTTCAAAATTACAATTTCAGTTAATTTAAACTATTTTGAGTGTTGAAATATCTAATTAAAACTTGTTGAAAATAGGTTTAAAAGGTAAAAAGTGCCCCTTGCATGACTTTTAGAAACCCTTAAAAATACAAATTTGAAACTTTAAAGTGAAGTACTCAATACGAAACAGTTAAACAAAATTATTTAAAGAGGAAAATTTGTAGAAAAATGAAATCAATTTTCTTTTTAATATATCGTATTCTGATATTGAAAACTACCGGTAAAGAAGTATCTGGCTTTTAAGCTAAATACATACATGTTTAAACATTATTTTTATCATTCTGAATTTGAATTTATACCCTTTTAATTTTTAACTTTGACATTGTTAAAGTCTCTTTACTTTAGATAAAATTAATTATTTATTAGATACACTTTTTATTTATTTTTTTTGCTAACATTGTTTAAGCTTTGCTGCTGTTGTTATTGTTGTTTTTGTTGCTTTGGCATTTATTTTTAATCCAAACAAACAAAACTTTCCTTAAAGGTATGTTACAAGAAAATCTCGGCAATTAAACGTAAAACACATAAAGGTTGGTACATGAATGAAATTATTTAAAGTAAATAATCCACTTTTTACTAGATTAACTTTAGATTAACGCAGGATAACATTAATATTAATTTACAGGATATTTTTTGGAATCGTAATTACACTCTGAATATTATGTAGTTAACTCTTTGTAGTTTAATACAAAAGTTTTCCGTTCCGTTTAAAAGTAAAGGAACATACATTTATTTTTCAAATTTAATTATATCAGGATTTATTTTACTGTGTGATATATGTATTTTGGCCTGAATGGCTTTATATTACAAAATTGAAATAAAGAAAGAAATAATATATTTAACTTTTTTTACATTTGTTCGAAATGATTTTCTATCATTTACAGTTTTTTTTTCATTTTTATTTATTTTTGCATTTGTTTGTATTTTAATAAAAATTTACCCGCAAAACGGAATTTTGTGGTTTATTTGTGTCCGTAACAGTTATTATAAATTCCAATTTGTTTTTTATTTTAATTTTTTGTTCATAAACACACGCACATACACAAACACCTTCACACAAAAAGTGTCTATAGATATAAATACATTTTGTAGATTAAAAAATATTTTTTTTAAGGAATTAGTAGGTAAAATTTTAACTTTTTTGTCAATTGATTAAATCATTTGATTCTTACGGATGTGTCAGTTGTTTAAACAACATTTTTAAATAAATAACAAAAGCCATTTGATTTAAATGAACAGTAAGTAGACTCGTTTTTGAATGAAATATCATTTCTTGTAAATGACATTTTCTATTATTTTAAGTTACAAATTATTGTAAGTGTATATTAAGTAAGGATTAATAACGAGATTTCATCGTAAGCAGTGGCCAAATAAAAATTTGTACAGATAACAAAGGTTCGGTAACTGAGAGAAAACAGGAGAAAATTTATTAAATTTTTGTAATTTCAAAGTAAATTTTCTAGCTTTCTGCACAAATTTGAGCAATTTTCCTGATTTTAAGACCTTTATTTAAAACCAATTAGTAAATCTGTTTAAACCCGATTGGACTTGCACAGAAAATCAAATGGAATTGCAAAAAAAATATACTGCACCTTTGTAATCTGCACATATAAAAGCCAAGAAAACAGTTTTTACATCGTGAGAGAGATCATCATTGTGTGGTTATAATTAAACCCAGTTATGTTGATCGTATTTGAATATAACCGTGAATGTATTCAGACCAGAGAACTGCAAAATCAACTTTTTTCTTGTTTTATTCATACACAAAAATTCTTGTTCACATTTAATAATTTAACAAAATTAACTGTAGAATAAAATCAGCATCATGTTACTGAACGCGTAATTCTGATCAGTTTGAATCATCTGTCGATTATGTTTACTGCAAATGTAATCACTCAACAAAAAGTCAGCGTTGAATAAATCAGAAAAAACAACAAACAACGCATATGAGTGTATTCATAATTACAACAAAATAGAAACACATATCATAAATGATATTGTTAAATTAGGGTGAGACTTAAATCCGCTTTTTTAGAGTTTTTATTAGTAAAAAAAATATTCTTCTTTGTGAAATATAAATATTTTTTTGGAAAAAAAATTTAGGTCGATATCTCAGGCTTGCCTAATTCGGAAAAATTTAAATATTGTCTAAATTTGTTTTCATCGATTTTGATTGGAAAATTAGGCAATATTTAACTTTAACCGGATTGGGAGAGCCTGAGATATCGACCTAAATTAAAAAAAAAAAAAATTTCACAAGGAACAATATTTTTGGTATTCCTAATAAAAATGCTAAAAAACGTATTTTAGACCCACCCTAATATACATATAACATATATGAAATGTGTTTCTACAAAACCACCCCCTTTTTATAGATAAGAAACTGTTTTGTTTTAATTATGATTACACTCATACACGTTGTTTGTTGTTTTTCTGAATTATTCTACATCAAAATAATTATTGTTGGCTCGAATGAACAGAATAAAATCAATGGTTTAACAACGTCCGTTGATTATAAATCAGTGACAACAATTTGCACGTCGTTTGATTGATTTAAAATCATCAACAAATATGTGTGTTGGAGTATATTCAACGTTTGAACGCAAACCCATATTTATTCTTGTGTTGATTGCGTATGAACGTTTTGCAATCAGATTTTGCAGTTCTCTGATTCAGACCCAGTAAAAATAAATGAAAGTGATTCTTGAGGAATTAATTTTTCATTAATTCGTTTAGTTCGGATTTTCCTGTTCTAAGGAAGTTCTTTTCCACAACTTCTAAAAATGTGATTCATAATGAAATTTAACACTTTTCAAATCTATGACGGGTAACTTATTGTAAAAATAAACAAACTTAAACATTTATCATAGATATTTTTATATAAATTTGACATTTATAACTATGGTTTAAATTTAAAATTTACCAAATTTTAAATTTTTAAAATCGTAGTTATTATTTCTACAAAAAGTACAAAACTTATGTAGCAGTAAAAATTGCAAGAATTTCGAATAGAGTAATTTAATAAGTAAGCCCCGATTACTGAATGTCCGGTTATACACTCCAAAAAAAAAAAGAAGACATGAACTAAAATGTAGTCAAAAATTTCCTTCAAAATAGTTTATAAATTGTCCCCAATTTAAGTAAAATTTTATTAAAACTTAGAAAAATTTTCTTAAAAAGAATAAAAATTCCTAAGTTTAAGGAAAAATGTAATAGTTTATATACTCAGAAATAGTTCATATTTTTCCTAAGTAATATTTCTTGATTTTAGGAAAAAAACAAGTCAATTAAATAAAAATTTATTAATTTTAAGAAAAAACATCTTAGTTTTAAGAAAATTGCATACTAAAGGTAATAAAATTAGTTCAAAAAAAAATTTAGGACATAATTTACTCCTATTTAGTTCAAAAAATGTGTCTTACTTAAAGTACTTTACTTGAACAAAAAATTAACACACATTTAGTTCATTTTTTGTTCGCGAATAGTAAAATTAACTAAAATTTACAAATTCAGTTTTTAAGTCTACCACTTTCTAAGTTTTAAGAATTGTTTTCTAAAACTTAGTTCAGACAATTTAAAACAAAAAATAATAAATTTTTTCCTATGCAATAATAAAAATTTACTTGATTTTAGAAACTGATGAAATTATTTCTAAGGAAAATTTTCATGCAACTTAATTCAAATCAATTTTAAAAATTTTAATAAAATATTCTTTTTTTCAAGTTAAAGTTTCATAATTTTTAAAAAATAAAAAAATTTGGTATAGGATTTTTTTTTTTTTTTGTTGGAAAACGTTTAAATAATTTAAAAAAAAAAAAACAATCAATTAAAAACAAACCATTTAGTTTTCCTAATTTTCAAGAAAAAATATTATTAAATAAAAGAAATTAAATTAACCATTTAAAAAACTATCGTGCATGATTGTAATTTTTGGTTTGTGATCGTGCGTGAGCGTGAGTCAAAAATCTCTCACGTGCCCTTCTCTAATCTTAACAGTCTTAAATATTGAACTTAAAGTTGCTTAAAATACATTTCAAAATTTTGTTAGCAGAGGGTAACAAATTTCAAATTTGCGCTTTTATGTAATAAATTAGTTTGTTGACAACAATACAAAATATCGCAGGCACATTTTATACATACGGCATGGCTTTCCCATAATTGACGTAGCGCTTATTAAACTTTATATTTATCGAACCATTTTTTTCACTTAATAATAAAAAAGTTTAAATTTGTATATGTCAAATAAAGTTTAAGCTAAAAATCCCATAAAATAAACTTATGACTTTTCCATTTTCCAATAATAACAAGAAATGTAAATGTGATATTTTGTATTTTTGCAACAATTTCCTTATATTAGTTAATTTTAGAAGACAAAGGACCCCCAGTGTTCATTAGCCATAGATGCAGTGCGTCACGTAGGGTGTCCCTTTTTGCAGTTTTCTCAAGCAGAACCGTTAATTAACTACGAAAAAGATCTGACTTTGTCACAATTTATTACGTTTTTTTAATTTGTTTACCTTTTTGCTAATGAAATTTAATTTATATTTTTAATACATGAAATAAGTATAATTCAATTTAGTTTTAAGACAAAATTGTATAGCAAAAAGCTTGTTATGAGCAGTGTCCTCACAAAGCGGAAGTCCTCCGAAAGTGGGAAAATACCTACTCAATAAGTGTAAAGTACTTTAAAATATATGGTAAAATATATTACGTTTACCATAGAATCAGGGTAAGAATAATTGTTGTTAGAAAATATTTTCTTATTTTTAGGGAGTTAAGTCCTAGTTTTTAGTAAAAAAATATTATGTTATGAACTTAAATAAAATAAAATTTGTCTTAAAACCAAGGAAACATTTCCTAACTAACAGTACAATTTTAGATGATGTATGAACTAATTAGGAAGAAATTTTACTGTTTTCTTTTAAAAATTTACTTCTATAATTTAGAAATTTTGACCAAATTTTAAGTAAAATTCGTTTCTTAATTTCAAGGAAAATTTTATTAAATTTTGGTAAAAAGGGTCTTTGGCGCCGTTTTCATTTCAATTTTTCCTCTAAATAAGTTAATTTTTCTAATTTAACCAATAGTAAAACTCAAATTTTATATGGAAAATAACAACAAATGTGTAAGTTAAATTCCCAAGTAGAAGCTATCGGAAGATTATAAAAATGAGGCTAAGGCCCGATTACTGATGTCCTGTTATAAATCTATCAAAAGATCCCCTTTTTCACTAAATCATAAGAAGGGTTTTAGATGCAATGAAAAAGGATCATAAAAATCATTGGTACCGATTCAAATTTTCACAACACCGGAATTAAAATCACTGCTTCTTTTTCTCTATTCTTTTGTTACTTTTTTTTGTGCTGGGGATGCGTATGATTTATATTTAATTCAGTTATTATAACTCATACGTACACAAGATGTTTGCACTATTTTTTAATTGTTTTCATCAATTTATCTGCACTTGAATTTTCTTTCACTGTAAATAATTTCTGTTAATATTTTAGTTTTTATTTATGTGTATTTGATTATTTACATAGTCACTGCATTCAAATTTATTTTTGCTTCTTATTTTATATCACTTTTTTTTATAAACATCCATTCTAAATAAACAACAGCAGAGACAAAGTTTTCCAAAATATATATAAAAAAAAAACTCATACCAATAAAACACTGAAAATGACTACACAGAACTTTACTTAAACACTTAAACAAATTAATATTAAAACTAAATTTTATTCAAAATGTATTTAACAAAACAAAAAAAAATTGTTATTCAACAGACTATTTTCATATTAAAATTCGCGTGCCGTTTTGTTGCGCATTTTTAAACCAAACGTACATATGAAAAAAAAATCCAATAAACAAACACTTGACCAAGTCTTTTTATAAAAACAGTTTTTTTCTTGTTTTAAAACATCTTATTTATTTGACTTTTATATTTTCAATTTTCCCTTATGCGTATTTTAAACAACTTTCCCTTTCACCAGCCGAAACGTATCTGATATTAAATTTGGCTTTTTTCTTATTTAACCTGCCGAAAAATATGAAAAACTTCAACAATGCGTGCTTGCTGATGACTACACTACTACTACGTGTTTTACTCTATATACTAAGGTATTTATTTTTGTACTACTAACTATGTACATTAGAGTGGGTCAATTTGTATGGATTAAAAAAAAAATTCACCAAGCGCTTGTGAAAATCGTAATCTAAGAAGGTTTAGCCAAGGAACCATCGGTCTAAAATCAAAATCGAGCTTCCCGTTTTTAACGAGAAACTTTTCTTTTTGTATTTTACATTTTTTTTGAAGTAAAATTATGCCGGTGAAAAAATTTGTTGAGGTGAAAAAACTTTTTTAGATGTGAAAAGAACTTTTTTGGTGGAAAAAAAATTTAGAGATGAAAATAATAAATAATTTTTGAGGAAAAAAAAATTTTTGTGGTGAAAAAAAATTTTAGTGGTGAAAAAATGTTTGAGGTGAATACAAAATATTTACTGCTATGAGACTAGTGAAAAAAATATGAGAAAGTATATTAGTTACCAGTCGCTACTATGAAATTGTACTAATTTTGTATGAGCAATTAAGAGGTACCTTTACATTTTAACTAGTTTTTTTTAACCATGAACTGCACAAAAAAAAACATTTTAAAGCATAGTTTTTGTCAAATACTCAATTTTGTTACTAGCTAATTGGGACAAGCTCTGCAGCAGAATATGCCTAATGGAGAGAATGCACTTTCTGATGCGCCACGTATTAATAAATAGTTGCAACGAATATTCTTTCTTTAAAAAATTAAAGTGTGTTCGTAGGACAATATGCCAATAAATTAATATGTTAAAGAAAGAACCTGAGTTGTAACTATTTGTCAATAGATGGCCCATCAGAAGGTGCATTCTCTCCATTAGGCATATTTTGCTGCAGAGCTAGTCTCCATTAGCCATAAAATATATGTTTTATGCTCATATTATACCTTAATTTTTTAAATCAATATTCATTTAAATGTTTAAGAGCACAATATTGCACTTTATTCATGTGTATTTTTTTATGAAAGAAAAAATTAACATAAATATACATTTGCCAATCCCTCAATCTCTCAAAAATTATACAAATGCAATAAAAAAAAATACAATTTCCCTTTATGAAAAATTTTTTTTACATAAAAATGTGAAACAAATGCTTTTATTACGTTAAACATTTAAAAAGTTGACTTTAAAATTACGTAATAAGTCTACTAGTAACATCTTAATGCATTAGAATTTGACGTATGTAGTTAATTTAATATTTTTGATAAATAAATTAATTGAAAGCCTAATCCAAGGCTATGTCGACCTAGCCATGGCGCCACCTATTCAAAAGTAGCGGCACTTAAGCAATTATATATTTTGTTCTTTCTTTATTTATAAATGTCTTTGGTTACAAAAACAAAAACTACATTTTATGGAATGAAACGAAAAACCAACAAAGCTTAACAGCAAAAAAAAATAGATGCAGAAAAATTGTACCAATTTGTATGGAAAATTTAGATGTACCTTCACATTTTCACTCATAACTTTCGAACCGCTGGACCGATTTTGCTCATTTTCAATACCAAACTGCTCGGGAGGATGTTAAATAATCTAGCTAAAAATAGGCCCCCGCTTGCGTCTTCGCGTCGTGATCGTCATTTCAACAGACAGACAGATGGACAGACAGACAGACGGACATCGCTAAATCGACTTAAAATTGAATAAGGATCACGAATTTATATATACTTTATGGGGTCTTAAACCTATATTTCGACATGTTACAAACGGAATGACAAACTGATATTTACCTTGATTATATATGGTGGAGGATATAAAAAGAAAAACGTATAAGCAATTATTTTCAAAATGGTCCAAAAATCGCTTTTGTCAAGTTTCTAGAAGACTCAATAAAATTTTAGCATATTTTAACAAAATATAAAATAGGAAAATTTATCGTTAGAAACGGTTAGCATGATTTTGATTTTAGGCATATGGTAACTTGGACAAACCATATTAGAATTCGTCGTAGATAATGATTTTGCCAACCGCTTGGTCGAGAAAAAAAAATTGACCCACTCTAATGTACATTTATACCTCTGTACGTATGAGCAACGTCATTAAATGGGGTGGTGGCAATTGGGTTTTGGATATCCTCGTGCTTTTTTTTAGCAATATTTATAGTATAGAATATGCTAACATACCATATAAACCAACCATTGATATTACAGTCAGGTTTAGTTTTGGTTTTTAGTTGAATATACCATTACAACGATTCAACAACAACTACAAATACACCAATACTAAAGTATGTTATAGGTTTTGTCAATATTAGGGTGATAAATAAGTTTTGGCACAAACAATATTTCAAATGAATAAGTTCATTAGGCTAAACAAACTTTTCTTTCAATAAAATCATTTTCATTTCAACATTTCATATGAATTACAAAAAAAAAAATCTTTAAAAAAATCAAATTAACACTTCACTGCATGCGACTACATATCTTAATAAAATCTATAGAGTTTCCAATTAGATTAAACGATTAACTGATTCCTCGATTAATCGCCTCTATTTCGGTTAATGTCGAAACAAATAATTTAAAACTCAAATAATTATTCCAACCAAATAATTGATGAAAATAGGTCGATTAACCGTTTTAATTTTCAATATGGAGCAATTCCATATGAAAGCGATCACCTTTTGGACGACCCCTCGCCGATTTTAAAATAAATAGTCTCAATCGATTGCCCAGCAAAAAATAATGTACCTACATATTTTATTTTTTTTTTTTTTTTTATAGTGACTGGTTTAGTGGTGGTGTACACCACTGTCATGTGACAAAATTGAAGAATTCTTCATAAGGGACCTCATTGAAAGTTGTTTTAAAAAAAAAACTACTAAAGCGATCGCAACGAGTGATAGCTCGTTGGAAAGGTATTGAATCAGGCTTTAATTGATTTAATTTTTCTCAGAAATTTACCTTTTTTCCCATGAAAATTAAATTTTCCCATGAAAATTAAATTTTCCCATGAAAATTAAATTTTCCGATTTTTCACAGAAGCTCCTAAATTTTCCGGCTAATTTTATTTTTTTTTGGATTCCTCATAATTTTTGCTTTAAGAATCAGCAATAAAAAAATGGGCCCCGACTCCTTGTTTGGACAGGAGAAGAGCATTTAAGAGACCACCTTGTTCTCATTGTTTTTATATTTTTTATAATTGAATTATTTTTAATTATTTAATATTATTTTATTTTATTATTAAAAATACATTTTAAAAATTATTTTACAATTAAAAACATTTATGAAGAAAAAATCTTTCTTATTTTGCTGCTTATACTTAATTACAATATTTATTAAAAATTTCAATTGTCTTGGCATCATTATTAAATTAAAGTAACTTTAAATTTAGCACGTCGGCAGACGAAGAGTACCGCTTTACATTAATTGACATATCAGAAATATTTGGTATGAAGCAATGAAACTTTTGCGTTCCAGTTATAGTTTTGACATTATTATATCTGTTTTGAAGTCGTCGCTCCATGGCATCGTGTTCTTTTTGAGTGCATAAAACTGTGTTAATGGCAATTTCCTTGCTTTGAATCCATGAAAACAAATGTTGTACATTTAAGATCTGGTCAGTATATGGCCTTTGCAAACTTGCCTTAGTCGCCATGCGTTTTAGGGTTCCCACTAACGCATCGCATGGGCCCTTACCGTCGCAAAAAAGTGCCACTCGACCTTGCAGTTTTGTTCTTCTTCAATTATGCAAAGATTGTAAAAATTTTTTTTATTCTTGTACTGAGAAGCCGCGCCGTCTGAGAAAAACGTTACTTTGTCGATTGCATCGAATTTTGATCTTAAGAATTCAAACAGTTTCATTTGAAATAAATAAACGGACATATAATTATGAGCTAAACTCTCCGCGACAACAACAAGGCTTACGGTCTGTAGTTCGTTATCTTCGTTTTTGAAATAAATGCAAAAAGGATGCACCGTGCACTGGTCGTTTGCCCAGTGATAAGCCTGAATTTCATCCTGAACGAGAAAAGTGTAATTCTCGGCAAAGTCGCTTATCACAATGAATTCATTTTGTGCTAATTTCTCCTTACTTTCCTTTAGAAATTTCGATTGCATCTCGGATATGAAATGGTGCGCCTTCGGTTCATTCAACTTGAATCCGAATTCCTCGATGAATTCCGGAATCTGCTTTACCACGGTCTCAAGGGAACATCTGCCGCTGCTAATTTTTCACTGTTTGAAATGCACCTCCTGAATTAACAGCTGTTCAAACTTTTCCGCCAAATATTGCTCTAGCTCGTCAATCTTCGGACAATTGTCGCATTTGGACAGATGACAATTTTCCGTGGGGTATGCGCACAACGACTTCGACAGGAGGTCCCTATATGTTTCAATTTCACCGTGAAATACTTTCAATTTCTTGCATGGAAAGAACATTAATTTGATGTTTTGATGAAACATGCAAACGCAGACTGAATGCGTTCCGTGCCTGTCTAATGCCAGCACGCATTCTTTTGGTCGTAGGATGGCAAACTTAGAAAATCCCACTTTTTCTGCTGGGTATTTCTCTTTGAACTGATGGTATGCTTCGGATAGATTACATAATAATAATCTGCGCTGCTTGTGTACTGCTTGTGTACATCTTCACGTGTGATAACATAGTCACGTGTACCTGGGCAGGCGCGGCTGTTGTCATCATTGCAGTAAAAATCTTGAATCAATTTCACCGTTGCTTCGCTGAGGGTCCTTGAGCCAAATTTCTTGTTGGGAATCGCCAATATGCCCTTCTGTCGAACTAATTCTTTGCTTCTTCTCGCGATGTAAAAAGATGTTTGAAACTGTTCAGAAATCTTGCGTATTGATTGAGGCAGCACAGATAAAATGAGATATTTCTCCGGAAAAGTGGTCGCTAAATTGAATTTTCTTTTCAACTGCTCAATCATTTGTTTGCCGTCATCAACGTCATCTGCTTGACTGCATTCGTTATCAGAGCCTTGATCAAATATTGTCGCGATTGCACTCATAACCTTGCCTTTTTTATCTTTCCTGTATTTTTCACTTCGCAACTTTCTTTTTCCAATAGGCGTTTCACCTAAAGTGGTAATAGCCTCATTCAAAGGACTCAAAGACATATTGACCATCGGAATGTCTGCCTCACTATCAGATGAAACATTTTGTTCAATTGTCATTTCACTCTCGGATTGTGGTTGCATTTGTTTCAATGCATTTGCTTGTTGAGACAAATCGATTTTACACTTGGGGCAAATGAATTGTGCTTCTTCACCGTATTGTATATTTAATTCATTCATGTATCGCTTCGAAACACCAGTTAATTTTAATACTTTTATCTTTTTCGAACAATGTCCACTCTTGTTAAACGCATTTTACTTTAAATTGTCTTTACAGCTTCACTCTTTACTTTACAAAAAAAAAACACTTTAACACTTTCACGTTTAGTATTCAACTGAAATTTGACTCAGAGTGTGTGAAGTATTTATATTTATTTTTTGGTAAAAAATAGGTAAAAAAAAATAAGCGATATTTGCTTTTCTTTAATAGGAAAATTTGCGTGAACTACTGGTCATAAAATGTTTTTTAAAGAGGGACTTAATTGGTTACTGCCAATAAGCCGACCACAGGTCATAAAATGTTTTGTAAATTTTTTAAATTACCAGGTAATAAATATTTCGCCATATTTATGGAAAATCCGTGTTTTATGACTTGTTTCTGCACGTGTCATTTTAGGCGAAATATTTATTACCTGGTAATTTAAAAAATTTACAAAACATTTTATGACCTGTAGCCTCAGTCGGGTTTGGTGTGCCATTACATGCCACTGCTGCTATTATCCATGGATTTATGGCCGATCTTGTGAAGGCAGGCAGACCATATTCACTACACACTCAACTTGGGGCTCTTAAAAAAAATTGATTTTTTCTTCATAAATGTATTTTTAACTGTAAAATAATTTTTAAAATGTATTTTTAATAATAAAATAAAATAATGTTAAATAATTAAAAATAATTCAATTATAAAAAATATAAAAACAATGAGAACAAGGTGGTCTCTTAAATGCTCTTCTCCTGTCCAAACAAGGAGTCGGGGCCCATTTTTTTATTGCTGATTCTTAAAGCAAAAATTATGAGGAATCCAAAAAAAATAAAATTAGCCGGAAAATTTAGGAGCTTCTGTGGAAAATCGGAAAATTTAATTTTCATGGGAAAATTTAATTTTCATGGGAAAAAAGGTAAATTTCTGAGAAAAATTAGGAAAATTTTATTTTTCAATTAAAGCCTGATTCAATACCTTTCCAACTTTCAATGAGGTCCCTTATGAAGAATTCTTCAATTTTGTCACATGACAGTGGTGTACACCACCACTAAACCAGTCACTATAAAAAAAAAAAATATGTAGGTACATTATTTTTTGCTGGGCAATCGATTGAGACTATTTATTTTAAAATCGGAGAGGGGTCGTCCAAAAATTTGCCAATTTTGATCGTTTTCATATGGAATTGCTCTATGAATTTTTCTGTTATTTTTCTTAAAACTTCTTAATTTTCTTAACTTTGGCAAGAAAATCGTAGAAAAACCATCAACTAAAATTTAATCAAATTATTTTAAAATCGACTGAATCAAAGCAAATGTTATATAAGCTTTAGAAAATATAATAGACAATTTTTATTTTTGTTTCAATTACTTTAAAAAATAAATTATAAATAATATGGTATGTGATGAAATTCGATCGATTTGGTTAAAACCTTAAATTTAAAAGGTGAATAAAAAAAACAAATAGGATTGAAATTATTTTTTATAGCTTTAATTGAACCAGAAATACCGAATTATCTTTTCACCTTTTTATACCCTTCACCACAGGTGGAAGGGTGTATATAAGTTTGTCATTCCGTTTGTAATTTCTACAATATTGATCTTAGACCCTATAAAGTATATATATTCTGGGTCGTTATGAAGAGCGAAGTTGATTTAACGATGTCCTTCTGTCCGTTTGTGTGTTGAAATGGGTTTTCCGAAGAACCCAGACATGATGAGGATTGTTATTTATATCTGTTACATGTGATCCATTTCTGTTTGCTATTGAAAATCTGACAGATGCGTTAATAAATGGCTGAAATATTAGCAAAAAACCAGGACTACCTCTAATTTTTTCCGTAAAATCCCTTTGTTTTTATATGTATGTTGAATATTACGCATAACAAACACATCCATTTGTTGAAATTCTTTTCTTTGTTGAAATTCTTTTCTTTCACCTTTTATTCACAAACACATACAAAGATTTGACAAACAAATCTCTAATGAACGAAGACTTTTTATATATGTACCTCTATTAACGATGATTTTGTGTGAGCTTCAATAGCTCAGTTGTCTAGACGCTATGTGACAAATACTTTTTTTTCTCCAAGGCCGCGGGTTCGAATCCCAGTCAATTCACTTTTTTTGTACATTTTTTTTATTTTCTTAAGACATTTAATAATTAATTTATAAAAAATTTTATATTAATAATTAAACAATCCATAAACAGGCTAAAACCATCAAAATTTTTATAAAAATCCTCTGATACAAACAAAATACAAACGTTTTTATTTCTATTTTTTGCTCCGATTTAAAAGAATTTATAAACAGATTTGTAAACCATTTTATTTCTCATATATTAGAAAATTGTATACATAATTTCCCTTTGAGTGCAACTATTTTAGGTCATAACTTATAATAGTTTATATAAAAAAAAAATGTATAAACTATTTTCCTTCAATTTTTTAAAATTAAGCTAAAGAAATTAAAATATTTTTTAATAAAAAAGCGAAATAAAATCCCAAATTCAAATTTGCCAGCTAAATCAAACGTTTTTGTAGAAATAAAACACATGCAGTTCTAGTGATTTCTTTTAACGATTTGTTGAAATTCTTTTCTTTCACCTCTTCACCTTTTATATACAAACAACAAACACTATTCTAGAGCTGTAATATGACCTATGGAGACGTCTTATATAGCAAAAGATCGAAAATCTTTAGTATAACATATTTGCTGAAAAAACTCGGAAATATCGGTTCAGATACAAAAAAGTTATGCCCAAAACATAAATTTTTTTTAAATACCTACTTTCTGGAACCATAAATTTTCCCGAGTCCAAGTTTTATCACCAAACTAAATGGTTAGTTTCCTCTTAAAGACGTCCGTATATAAATCTGTCCATTCCATATATGTCCATATTTAAACTTCAGTTTTTTCCCAACCATGGTGAAGGGTATATAAGATTCGGAATAGCCGAATTTAGCCGCTCTTACTTGTTTAAATTAAAAATAATACAAAATAATACTCATTGCAATATCGATCGATTTGAAATCGGCCGATTTTCATCATATACCAGAATAAAAAATTATATTTTCATGACCAAAAAATTTAAATAGAGCTTTCAACCTACGTATACATCTATTTCAAGCTGAGAAAAGATTTCATTAGAACGCGAAGTTTTAGAGCCTCTAAGCAGAGCTTTAACATAATAGCTTTAACCTATTAAAATATATTTTTTTTTTCTTAGCATTGAAAAACGTGACTTGGTGTATTTCTAACAAACACTATGACGTTAGTTATGTTATAGAATAATAATATAAAATTGCTTTAAATTCGAAAATTTTATTTTCTAAAAAACAGTATCATTTAAAATTCTATTCAAAAATTAAAAAAAAACTAAAAAATAACATGGAATTTTGTATCTGATTTGATTTATCAACAAATTTTGGTAAAGTAGGAACTTCTGTAGAATTAAGTTATGAATTGTCAGGAATATGGTTGATTTTAATATCTTTTCTTATAGATAAACTTTTAAACTCTAAAGCTTAAGCCAGGTTGTGAAAGAGTCAGGGAACTTTGGCAGTTCTTTCAAACGTTGTTTGTAAATTTCGCAAGACTATTCACACAATATTTTTAAAAATTTGTTATTGAATTTTTTGGAGGCAGCTCTTTATTATTTAGAAATTTCTTTTAAAAACCAACATTATCGACAAAATGTCCCACTTCGGTAAATCACTATATACACTACGTTTTTAAGGTTTAACTTCCACTGAACTCAGACGTGTTCAGTGGAAGATAAACCTTAATTTTTAAAGAGCCGTCAGATTCCTTTGAAAAAAAACCCAAGAGTATAAGGCATGATGCTTTAAAAAATCTCAGAATGTTTTGAATTGTCCTGAAACTTAAAAAAGTTACCAACTTTGAGCCGCGATACACCTTGAACTGTATCGAATTTTGGAGAAAAAAACAGCTCAAATTTCATGATAACGTGCAAATTTTTAGTCAAATCCAAAGGTAACCATTTCAAAAACGATTAAATTGTTTCCAAAACTTTTAAAGAGACTGCAAATGTAATTTATAAAACATTAATTGAAATTCAAAAACACCAAATTAATTTGAAGAAGTATTTGTTGAATTTGAATAATTTTTTTAATTGCGTTTGATTTTGTTAAATTGAAATTGCTCTTTTTGAAGTACCAATTGCAAATTTTTAAATAGTGTTTTCTTTTATTTCAGATTTTTTTTTTGTAATTTCAATTGTCGTTTTTGGGCAACCTGGGCCCTATTCCACAAAAAAATTATCAACTTTTCACTTTGCACTTATCAAATTGCATTTTTAGGCAAAGTGATAAGTGTTTCTGTTCCACAATATTTTTTGCAAATCTATCTCTCTCTCAATATTCTTTGCAAAAACTTTGCTCTCTTTAAAATTTTTTGCAAAGACTTTGCTCTTTTAGCAAACTCTTTGCGCTCTCCTGAAAAGTGAGTGTGCAAAGTGTTCCACAAAGCATTTTATCATCTTTGCATTTCTGTCTTATGACTTTTTACTTTGCATTGCTAAATAGAAGTCGTGAAAATGAGCCGAAAAATAAAAATAGAAAAAAAACTAGCATTGTTACATGCAATAAAAGAAAAAAAATATATTTTCTTTGCTAGTTTTAAAAACAATAAAGTAAGTATTTATTTATAAAATAATTGTAATTGTCCGTAACCACTATCACCCAAAACAACAGCATCTGGAAATGGTCTCCATCCATTGTCAAATCTTTGACTTACAGCCGAATTCCGTAACACCCTTTAGTCATGAACGCTGCCCGGCCAACTTGCATTTACACTGTAAAATGTGTAGTCTGGCCCGCATATCATCATCACATTCAATGAGTGGTTTCCATGCCGGTCCACAAATCCTTCCTCGTGTAATGAAGGCGCATCAATTTTAATGATTGTGCCATCCACGCAACCACAGACACAAGGGAATCCACCCATCATGAAAAATTGTTCAGCAATACCACTGACGTCATCGGGCCACCGCACTGTGTTTTGAAATAAAACGTCTATTATTACGTCGACAACTCAATGGATAGTTCTGCAAACGGTTGATTTTGCAACACCATGCATACCTGCAACTCCATGGTACTGGCAACCATTTCCGATCCAATGCAAACACAGTAGCAGTTGATTTTCAGCCGACAAAGCATGACCGCGCTGTGTATTGTGCTGTAATTTTTCACTTATTTTATTTAAAATGAAATCAACTTGGATTTGCTTTAAACGAAAACACTGTTAAAGTTTTGTAGTCCCGAAAAATTAATTCGGTCTCTATAATTTCTTGTTATAACCGCGTCTTCACTATCGTGAAGACGAAAGCTTTACTAGTTATAACAATCACCCTTATTCTAGTTGTCGTTATCAATGTCGTCGTCGATTTTGAGTCAACATCACAGTGTTGTAACGACGTTGACAGTTTATCGATTTAAACAAAAACACATCTCTAAAAATTGAGTTGGCAGATTTATTTTGTTTATTATTTTTGCGAAAAAATGTTTTTTATGTGTAATTTAAATTCTGATACCAGTGATGAAGAAAATAAAGAAAATCTAGTATTGGAAAGAAGACTTCTCATACAGAAATCCAATATCTTTAATCTGCCGGATAACAAGTGAGTAGCAAAATCAAAGTCTGTTACTTTAAAGAATGTTAATCTTCTAATTTTTTTTAGAAGGTTTGAAAATTACTTTCGGCTGAATAAAACAGCCACCAAAGATGTGCTGGAAACAATAGCACCTAATTTGAAAACCGGAATCAAGTCCACATTTATTTCCAAAATAATAAAGTTGGCAGCTACATTAAGATTTTTAGCCCAGGGGTCGTACCAGCTCAGTGTTGAAAACGACTTTAACTTAGGGTTCAGCTGTTTCTGAAACTGTAAAATATTTGCCACAGCTTCCTCCAGCGGGCTCAATATAAATTGCTTCAATCTTCCGCCACCTGCAGCATTACACTCGGCTTTGTTGGCCACCATTTTCTTTTTAATTTTAAATTTTAAGTCTCGCCAAACCTATAAATAAATTTTGTTATATTTTTATAATGCACTTTTTATGATCATGCTTTCTTTACCTTCTGCCATCCATCTCACATTATTCTCGGTGTGCCAAGTGCATTTAATAAATTTGATATTTCTTCCCATTTTTTTCCGTTTTTTTTTTTCAGTCATTACTTTTCCTCAAGTCGTTACTAAAAATTGTGTCGACAAAATCAGAGTCGTTTCAAGACAATATTGTCGTCACATTTTCTTACAGAATACCAAATACTTGTCGACAGTTATCAATTAACGACAACGGGAATACCAATTTCAAAAAAATCCCAAAACAACATTGTCTTGTGTCGATGACGACAAGTAGAATAAGGGTGAATATGAATTTGTAAAGCGATCGTTTACCTTGCAAATTTTTGACAAAATCATAAAAATTTGCTTTGCAAAAATAGAATGTGCATTTTTTGTGGAACGAAACAGCATAATTATTTGCAAAATCTTTGCCAATCATACTTTTCAATATTAACTTTGCACAAGAGAACGTACGTGGAACAGAAATAGTAAAGAGAACATAAAAATTGAAAAAACTTTGCAAATTCCGCTTTTCAATTTCTACTTATCATTTATGAAATTTTATAGTTCTGAGGAACATAAAGTTTTGCAAATTGACGAAAAATTTGATAAGTGCAAAGTGAAAAGTTAATAAGTTGTTTTGTGGAATAGGGCCCTGGTCTACATAAGGTTTGTTTTTTTCGAATTATATATAAATATTCCATACAAATTCAAGTAGATATAGACATGCTAAGTAGTTATAGATATAGCTACTTAAAAATCAAGAATGTATAAAAATGTTGCCAGGTCTAAGAAATTATTGTATTTACTCTTTTAAATGTAAACAAAAATATTTGTCATAAAAATATTTGAAATTTATGTATTTTTAATTTGATAAAATATTAATTGTAAGTAAAGGTAGAGCAGGACAAACAATATAAATGGTCTATTTTGCCTTTCCGCGAAGTCCGTATACGAAAACAGCTTTCGTATAAAGGAGGTCTCAATTGTTCAATTTGTATTTGTTTACAAAAAATAAAAAAAATGTCAGTTAAGTAGGGATAGTTGTTTTTTTTACTGGTAGTTATAGATATAGATATGAAATTCGAAAAAAAATAAACCTATACATTTATGGGTAATTTCAAATTTTTATTATGGCAATACTGACTTAAATATTTTTTTTTTTATAAAAAATCTTTGTTTTTCCCAATTACGATAATTAGTACTTACTTGATTTTTCTTTATTTTTTGTAAACAAACGAAATTTGAATATTTGGGGCCGTCTTTATACAAAAGCATTTTTTTATATGGACTTCGTCGGAGAACGAAATATAACAATTATAACACATCGGCTAAAAGGCCGTATGATAACCAATAAAGCAATATTTTTTTTGGCGAAATTCCACTTTATTCATCAACATAGTTTCCTTGTCGAGCCTTAAAAAACTTTCGAAACCTTTGTTTATAGACTTATTTACATATCTTTGTCCTCAAAATAGGCCTCTGTTTTGGCAATCACCTCTTCATTCAAACCAAATCTCTTTCCAGCGAGCATTTTTTTTTTAGATCTAAAAACAGATAAATATCGCTGGGAGCCAAATTAGGCGGTGCATAAGCAGCTAAATTCGTGCAATTTGGCCATGATAACCAACGACTTGTGACACGGCACATTGTCTTGGTGAAAAGCTAAACGCGGCACAAATTTCGAAAACAGCTTTCTCATGGACAAATGTTCATGCAAAATAAAGTCGACAACATTCTTCGATATCTTATCATCTATCTCCTGCAACCTCACTGCCAAAACGATTTTGTAAACTTCTTTGATGTTTTCCGGTATCACCAACACTTTCAAATATTTTTGTTCACATTTAAATGAGAAAAGCCAAGAATTTCCAAGACTTGGCAGCATGTTTACAAATTCATAATATTAAAGTAGCTATATCTATAGCAACTTACAAAGTATTTATCTCTTAAATTTGTATGGAATATTTTTTTTTTTATTTCGAAGAAAAAAAAACTAAAATCAAAGGTTAACGATAGAATGAGTTTAGCACGCGTCGTGTAAATATAAGGACAGACAAATTTCAAATGGCAAAATTTTTCAACATAGTCTCCTTTGAGCTCAATAAACTTTGTCCACCGTTTCTCCACCATTTCTCAACACAAAGTTAATGACCTATCTTGTTGAAATTTTGACAGGAGTCAACTGACAGATGTCTGTTGACAGGAGCAGTGTTCGCCTTTAAGTTAAGAAGCTGGAAATAATTTAAATAAGAAGCAGTGCGAGGTAGCTAAATAAATTACAGAAATTTGGAAACCTGAATTTAGTTTAGATTTTATTTAGCCAGCTTACACCCACGCTAAATACAATATTTGAAAACAATAAACCACATATATTTTTTTAATGTTTTTATTATGTTGTTGTTTTATCAATTTTTTAACCCAACACTGAGTAATAGTACTTTTAGATAAAGGTAGTCGAAGTGTAAATCAACCTTTAATTACTTATTTTTTTAGAAAACTTTCAAAAACAGATGAAAGGCGTTAAATTAAATAAAACCCCAATTGGCCGGGCTTTACGCACTTGAAAGTGTATTTTTGGTTGTTTTTACCCAAATAATGTTGTGAGTGTGGCCATAATAATTTAGGTGTCGTTATAGAGGAAAGATAAGTATAGAGATTTCATCGTAAGCATCGGCCAAATAAACCTTTGTACATATTGCAAGGTTCGGTAACTGATAGAAAATTGAGCAATTTCCCTAATTTCAAAGCAAATGTATTGGCGCATAATCATAGTTAAAATAAAATATACTTTAAGAGTTCTAAAGTCGACTTTTCTTAAAAGTATACTTTAGGCATACTTTAGACAAGTAAAAGTATACTTTAATCGCTAAAGTCTGCTTTAAAATTAAAACTGCTTGAAGTTGACTCTATCCAATTTAACAACACACAACAGCTGTTTTCCGCCAAGAAAATTTTTGTGAAAAAACTGTTTGAATTGCAAATTATTAAAAGGAAAATGATATCAATAAATAAGATATTTTGCATAACATTTATTAAGTTAATAAATTTTTATTAATAAAAATACACTTTTCGATTATTTTTTTATAAAGTTTTTTCCTTTTTACATTTTGCAATTGCAAATCTTTTATTTACACACTTCATTTTTTTCGGCAAATATTAAATCAGCTAATCAATGTTGACACCTGCTTCTTGTTTAGTACAAAATGTGTGCATTTGATGTGATACCCATTTAAAGCCGGTTCAACTTAAAACTGGCTTTAATTCTGACTTTAATAGCAAAATAGATAATAACAAGTTTTTAATTTAAAGTTGTTTTTTAAAAAAAAAACCTACTTTAGTGCGGGACTATGATTACGGGCCATTGTATTTTTGCTTATTATTCATATACATAACAGGTCAATTGAAAAGTCCCCGGCCTGACACATAGATGAACAACAACTTAATGTAAATGTATGTGGTGCAGTGGCTAGAGTCACGGCCTACTAGTCTTAGGGTTCTGAGTTCTAATCCTTAGAAATTTTTAAATATATTTTTTTTTATATTTTTTATTAATTAGAGCTAAAATCAAGTTACTCAAGTCATGTTTTCCAATTTCTAGCCTTCATTTATACTTTAATAACACTTTAATTTAATAGCATATTCCAACAAAATGAACACTGGAATTCGAGTCAAATATTACAGTGAGAATAAACTTTAATTCAAGCCTTTAATCATAGTTCTATTCAAGTTCAAACAACATAATGACAACACTTGTTTTCAAGTCCTAAATTAAAGTAGTGGTACAATTTATCAAATCTTTTAAACATTCATACATTTTTTTTAATTTCAATTTTGTATATTTAATCTTTATTTTTTTCTTTTTGATTCTTTTTTTTCACTAATCCCTTTTTTATTTAGAAGCGTAAATGGCAGGTGGAACCACAAAAAATCAGTTGGCGAAAAATTCCGTTGCAACTAATTCATTTATGTTTTTCGTGTTAATTATGATGCTGCCTACACTCAGAAAAAAAAGTTAGTAGAAAAATTTGTAAACGGTTTTCAATCCCCCTTTACTATTTTTGTACTAATTTTTAGTAAAAAAATTATTATTTAGCAAATCTTTTTGCTATTTACATTTTACAAATTACAGAGTTTTTACAGAATATTTACAAATTTTTGTTGCTAATTTCAGAAATCATTTTACAAATTTTTGAAAACCGATTTGCTAAAATTAGCAAAAAAATATTACTAATTTTAAAAAAGTGGATATTGTAGGAAATGTTATTTCTAATTAAAACTTGCAACTACAAACTTAAAATGCATTAAAATGTTACATAGATTAAAAAAAGGATCGGAATTGAAGATATCAACTCATGTCTGAAAATAGGACATCCACTTAAAAAAGCACTAAAAAGTTTTTTTAGTTCTAAAAATCAGCCCAAAAAACAATTAAAATTTGACCTTAAAAGTAAAAAAAATATTGACTAAAATATTTTTCAAAATAAAAATTGCCAAATAAAAACAAAATTATTAATCCGTTTATGTTTTAACAATTTTTTAAGATTTTTAAGCCTTTGATTTTGTTTTAAATTTTGTATAAAATATTTTTTAAAAAAATAAATAAAACAAAAAAATTTGATGCTCGATAAAAAAAATAAATTTAAAATTTTGTACTAATACTCACAATATTTAGTTAACTTTTTTGCTGATTTTAGCAAACCGGTTTTAAATTCTGCTTTACAAAAAGTTTACTAAAATTTAGTAGCCGCTACTAATTTTTCTATAAATTTCATTGTACTACACGTCAGCAGACATCTTTTGCTAAGATTAGCAAAAAATACCGCTGGGCTCAAATTAGCAAAATTTTCCGTAATAACAGCAAAATTTTCAGTTGCCATTACAGACTATTTTTGGTGAGTGTACACAATTCAACTAACTTTTGCATATCAATGATTTCGGATGTACCGTTATTTTATATAAACAAGTGTGTCCTTAGTTTTGCGTTGTCATATTATAAGGTAATATGAATTTTCCTAATATTTGAGGATTTTGTATAATAGATCATAATGTTTTTAATTTAAAATAAAGAACATTTTTGCTAAAAGAAATAAAAATTGATAAAACCTAAAAAAATTTGCTGTGCCCTTAGTGTTTGAGAGTAAATAAATAAGAGTAGACATCTCCCAGAAAACCCTTCTAAATTTAAAAAAAAAAAAAATCTAAATAAAAAAATAAATTTCTGGTTGCAATTATTCAAGTAAAATTATTTTTGCATATCAATCATGGTTTTATTAAATAAATGGCTGTGAATATTATTAACAAATTTTCATATAAAAAACCATTTGTTTTTTCTAAATTAACCACGTGCCTCAGTTGTCTTTAAAAATCTATTAAAAATAAAATTCTATAGGAATGTGTTTAATTTTTTTTACAATTTTATGAGGGCCGAAAACTTATATATAATCCTAATAGTATCTCATATGTTGCAGAGGTAAAAAGCTCTTCAGGTTTCTACCATTTATTTGTGGAAAATGTTAAAAAATAATGTTTGTATAATTTTTTTTTTGTGTTTAGTAGAAATATCATCATCATCAATTCATTATCAGGTAATAGAACAGTATAATTATATAATGGATGAAGCATGATATTTCATGACTTTTTTGCTTATGATACTTAATTATTTGAATTATGTATTAGGTTGTCCTGAATTTCCTCATGTAACAGCACTTTACTGATGCGTATTATTAAGCTGGTTATAAAAAAAAAAATACCAAAAAAATTTTGAGGGAACTATAAGTACCCTCATTTTTGGGGTTTTGTTAGGTACCCGCGTTTAGAATATAATAGCTAAAAATAATTAATTTGCTTCATTCTTGTGGATATAAGGAGGTTAACTCAGAATATTATGTAGTTAACTGTTTGTAGTTTAATAAAAAAGTTTTCCGTTCCATTTGAAAATAAAGGAAGATACATTTATTTTTCAAAGAAACATCTATATTAACTTTTTTATACATTTATTCGAAATAATTTACTATCATTTACCGATTTTTTTCAGTTTCATTTATTTTTTTCATTTGTTTGAAATTTAATAAAAATTTACCCACAAAACGGAAACTTGTGGTTTATTTGTGTCCGTAACAGTTATTACAAATTTAAATTTTGTTTGCTGTCTGTTTCAAAAAAAAATATTCAAATAATTTCAATTTGTTTTTTATTTAAATTGGTTGTATATATACAAAGTTTTTCAATACAATTTACAAGAACTTCTTAAACACACATACATATACAAATACATTCACACAAAAGGTGTTTATAGCTTCATATGCATACATACATTTTGTATTGTACGAGTATATTAATAAAAAAAAAACAAAAAATACAAAAACGGAAATAATTTCAAATAAATGAAAAAAACATTTATTTTTTAAGGATTGGTGGGTAAAATTTTGACATTTATTTTAACTGATTATATCAGTTGTTTCTTACGGATGTGTCAGTTGATTAATCAACATTTAAAAATAAATAACAAATGACTTTTAATTTAAATGAAAATTAAGTAGACCGGTTTTTAAATGAAATATCATTTCTTTTAAATGATATTTTCAGTTATTTTAACTTACAAACTTTTTTAAGTGTTGGAATATAAATGTTAATAAAAAAGAAACTTATTTTTCTTAAAATTATTCTGTGATGGATTAAAGATTTATTAATATTCTTTCTTGACCAAACTTATACGTGTTATTTGCTTCAAAGTTTGATACGCGAATTTTTTTATATTTTTCCCTTAAGCCAGCTCGGTAAAATACGCAGAAATATAAATTGCCAACCGCGGAATATTTGGGTGTTGCAACGAAAATTCAGTTGTATTAACTAAATTTTGTTGTGGAGTTTTAGAAACAAATTTCAGTTGGAAATTAACAAAATTTTGTTCTGTGTGTAATCATCGTGTTAGTGCTACTTCGTAAGATTTACCAATATCGGGACACTCTATTATGTACATATGTTGAAAAATTTAAAAGAAATATTTTAATTTTTAAAAACAACATTTTTAAAAAGGCGTAAATATAAAAAATATGTGTAAAGTGGCCTTAAAACCTAGATATGTCGATCTTAGATTTTCTTTTCCTATCATATACCCAAATTTTATCATGCATACACTTAACATAGTTTGTAAGTTAAAATAACAGAAAAACCCATTTAAAAGAAATGATATTTCATTTACAAATCGGTCCACTTACTTTTCATTTTGATTTAATTAAATGATTTTTGTTCTTTATTTTAAAATGTTGTTTAAACAACTAATACATCAAAAAAAAAAAAACAAATGATTAATGAGTTAAAAATAAATGTTAAAATTTTACCCACATATTCCGAAAAAACTAACTGATTATTCATTTATTTGAAATTTTTTATATTTTTTGCATTTTTGTTAGTTTTTTCATCTACACAATGGACACATTTTGTGTGAAGTTTGTATAATTTAAATTGTAATAAACAATTAAAATAAAAAACAAAATTTGAATTTTTTTAACATTTAAATTTGACACAACTGTAACGGGAACAAATAAATCACAAATGTCCGTTTTGTGGATAAATTTTTATTAAATATCAAACAAACGAAACAACAGAATCTGAAAAAAATCGGTAAATGACGGTAAATCATTTTGAACAAATGTATAAAAAAGTTAAAATAAATATTTCTTTGAAAAAAAATGTATATTCCTTTATTTTTAACAAACAGTAAACTACATAAAATTCTGAGTGAAGATATTATAATGCACATTTTCGGTTTTTAATGCATATTTTTTACTACACATTTAGAGCATGAAAGCTGCTGCCCTGCTTTTAACGGAGTAAACCAACATTTAACTAAATATATCAAAGCAAAATTCTACCATTAAACTCAAGTGGGTAAAAAATTAAATAACGTTTTAAATAAGTCTTTTTCGTTTTCTTTAAAGTGCAAAAAAACAAAACAAATATTTATTTTCAAACAGTTCTTTATCATTTTTAAGTAAACCCCTTATATTTTTTACCATAACTTTTTTAAAATTCAACTTTACATGTGTGTTTCCCTTTTTAATCAAAGGTTTTTACGTTAACTTTTTTCCTGTTTATTTGTAAATATTTTTTTTTTTGTTTATTTCTATAACCAAAAGTGAAAGTTTACTGGTTAAATAAAATAAAGTTAGGGTTATAAGTTAAATTAAACAACCCAATTGGAACATTTCTTCTACATATAAAAATACATTCTTAATTAAGTACACATCGGTCTTAATGTAAAAACTCGATTTTTGTATTTCTTAAGAGAAAAAGCAGAAAACTTAGTGAAATCGGAGAAACTTTGATATAAAATTGGAGAAACTTGGATATAAAATTTCTTTGAAGGCAATATTAAAGCAATACAGGTAACAGTAGAATTTATTAAGATTTTTTTTTTTACTTCTTAAGAAATAAATAATTACGGCCTTTCTACATTAAGCCATCGATATACACTTTCACGTATTTAATTCTTCATTTTCTATTTTTTTTTTTTTATAAAATTTTTAAAAGAATTGAATCATTCAATAATGAATATGCTGTTATTAAAAAAAATTGAATATATTTATTTTTTGTGACTCGAATTGTGATCCATATTTATTCTTAAAATGAGCCATTAGTTTGATTTTTCCGAAATATGTATTCACTTTTATGTAAAAGACTTTTTTGTATCGAAGCACCAAAAATTTCAAGCAAAATGGTCACTTTTATTTTCTGCGACAAATTACTGTGTTTTATTTTGAATGACCCAAATTTTTAGCAAACACATGAGCATATAAAATTTTGTTTTATATATTTATATCTCGAAAACTAATACCCAATAAAATGATAGCCAAGGTATTATAAGCTTAACATGATTTACTAAGCTTTTCTGATGCGTCATATTTTTCGTATTTCGCTAGATCGGCTTAAAATTCCATAATGTTCAGGAATATATATATGTATATATATATATATATATTATTTGCACACGAAATGACAACCTGATATGCATCCTCACCATTTATAGTGGAGAGTATAAATAACAAAATATATACAGTGTAAAGCAAAAGTCATGGTACCCCTGTCAAAATAAAAAATCTCCCCAATTTTCTCAAAATTACATAACTAAAAATGTGGCACTTATTATTATTTTGTTTATTAACTTGTAAACCATCGCAAATCCAGAAAATGTCTCACTTGTTTAACTAAATAAAACTTATAAAATTGTAGACCAATATAACTCCATAATTAAGCACAGCATAAGTCATGGTACCCCAAGTCAAAACAGTCTTATGTTTGATTTACTCTATGAAATTTTATTGCAAAACTGTTGGCATCCCTTAGACTTTTGTTGATTCCATTGCAAAAAACGTAACTGTACTTTCCGAATTTCCAAGAAGTGAAGTTAAGTAATTTTTTTAAATGTCGAGAGAAGAATTAGCAATAAAAGCGAAAAATAATAATTAATAGTCACGAAATGGGTAAATCATATACCGAAACTGCTAAAATTATAAATATAAACAAATGAACTGCACAAAGAGACATACATCTATAAAAAAGAATTGAAAATAAGCAACGGACGAAAAATTTAAGCGATTATTAAAAAACCCACGTTCAGAAGTGCACCTAAAATATCTTCGAAATTGAAGAAATCATCAGAAATCATCATGCAGACACGGTACGTGGGTGCATTCTTTAGGCGGGTTACAATGATCGTACTGCTCGCAAAATGCTGCACTTTAGCGTAACAAATAGAAAAAAGCTTATGGATTTGCAACGGAATATAAAATTAAAGCAAACAGCTCTTGGGAAAAATAAATTTTCTCGGACAAATCAAAATTTATAATTTTTGGATCGAACGGAAGTGAATTGGTGTGGCGCAAAAAGTGCGACGAGCTATATACAAAAAATATTATAAAAATCTTTAAAGTATGGAGAGGGTGGAGTAATGGTATGAGGTTGCATGTCAGCAGCCGGTGTTGGCAATTTAGTGTTCATTGAGGAGACAATTGACAAATCAGCTTACATGAACATTCTAAAAGAAAATTATAATTAGAGTGCTGAAAACTGAATATTCGAGATATTTATTATTAGGATAGGACAATGATCCTAAGCATGCCCCAGCTGACGTGAGTATGTGGATCGCCAATAACACACCACATATGCTAAAAACCCCTCCTTAAAGTCCCGATTTGAATCCTTTTGATCACGCATACGAAATCACACTATTTCTAGTAAAGCCCATCTAAAGAAAATACTTTCGACTGAATGGGGTTAAATACACGAAAATTACACAAAGAATCGTGTGCCCTCAATGTCGACATGGTTGATGGAAGTTCTACGACTTAAGGCATATCCTACTAAGTATTAGGTAAAGCAATTGATTTTTTATAGTATATAAGTAAACACATAAATATATGTTTCATATTTTTTGTTACTTTTTTTTAGAAATTACGAAAGATTTTTTATTATAGCTAGGGTATCATGACTTTTGCTGTACACTGTATGTATATCCTGACATGATTATACTCAAATCAAAGGTAATTTTATGTGGATTTTAAATCAATAAAAATATGAAATATTTTAAGGTGTTTCTCCACAAAATCAATCCATAAATTAAAAAAAAAAAACCTATTCGGAAAGGCAATTCGATGGCATTTATTCAGCTTTTGATTCGGGTTTTAGAGACCATAATAATTAAAAAAAAAAAAAGTTTTAAAAGAAGTTTGTGAAAAAAGTAGAAATCCACGGTAGAGAAAACTATTAAAAAAATCCAATTGTTACCACTACACTCAAAAACAAAAGAAATGAACTAATATGTAATCAAAATTTTGCTTCAAAATAGTTTATAAATTGTCCTCAATTTAAGTAAAATTTTATTAAAACTTAGAAAAATTTTCTTAAAAAGAATAAAAATTCCTAAGTTTGAGGAAAAACCAAATAGTTCATATTTTTGTTAAGTAATATTTCTTGATTTTAGGGAAAAAACAAGGCAATTAAATAAAACATTATTAATTTTTATAAAAAACATCTTAGTTTTAATATTTCTCATAGGACATAATTTAGCCCATTTAGTTCAAAAAATTTGTCTAACTTAAATCGAGAAAGTACTTTAACTTAATGTGCGCTCATTTTTTGTTCGCGAGTACTAAAATTAACTAAATTTTAGAAAGCCATTTCCAAATTCAGTTTTTAAGTATACCACTTTCTAATTTTGAAATATTGTTTTCTAAAAATTAGTCCAGACAATTAAAAACAAAAAGTAATAAATTTTTCCCTATGTAATAATAAAAATTTACTTGATTTTAGAAACTGTAGAACTATATCTAAGAAAAATTTGCATGCAACTTAGTACAGATAAATTTTAAAAATTTTAATAAAATATTATTTTTTTCGAATAAAAGTTTACTAATTTTTTAAAAATAATAAAACTTTGGTACAGGATTTTTTTTGTTGGAAAACGTTTAAATTATATTTAATATTCTATTCCATAATTGACATAACGCTTTTTAAACTTTATATTTATCGAACTATTTTTTTTACTTAATAAAAAAAAGTTTAAATTTGTATATGTCAAATAAGTTTAAGTTAAGAATCCCATTTTCCAATAATAACAAGAAATGTTACTTTGATATTTTGTATTTTTGCAACAATTTCCTTAAATTAGTTCATTTAAGAAGACAAAGGACCCCCAGTGTTCCTTAGCCATAGATGTGTCACGTAGAGCGTCCCTTTTTGTAGTTCTCTCAAGCAGAACCGTTAATTAACTACGAAAAGGATCTGACTTTGTCACAATTTATTACGTTTCAGGATGTCCTGCAGTACATTTTTTTAATTGGTGTACCTTTTTGCTAATGAAATTTAATTTATATTTTAAATACATGAATTTAGTATAATTCAATTTAGTTTTAAGACAAAATTGTTAAGCAAAAAGCTTGTTTAGAGCAGTGTTCTCACAAAGCGGAAGTCCTCCGAAAGTGAGAAAGTACCTACTCAATGAGTGTAAAGTACTTTAAAATATATGGTACAATATATTACCTTTACCATAAAAGCAGGGTAAGGATAATTTTCACTTAAAAGAAGTGCTATTTAACTTGTTGTTAGAAAATATGTTCTTATTTTTAGGGAGGTAAATCCTAGGTTTTAGTCAAAAAAAAAAAAAAAAAATATCTAATAAACTTAAATAAAATATATATTTTTTTAAAACCAAGGAAACATTTCCTAACTAATTAGTACAATTTTAGATGATGTATGAAATAATTAAGAAGAAATTTTACAGTTTTCTAATAAAAATTTACTTCTCAGTAGTAAAATGTTTCTATAATTTAGAAATTTTGACCAAATTTTAAGTAAAATTTGTTTCTTAATTTCAAGGAAAATTGTATTAAATATTGGTAAAAAGTATCTTTGGCGCCGTTTTCATTTAAATTTTTCCTCTAAATAAGTTAATTTTTCTAAATTCTAGTTCATTTTTTTTAATGTATGCAGGATTTTAAAAATTACTAGCGAAAATTGTCTGGCACCTAACAAGTTTTCATATTAATAATAATAATAATAATAGTATTAGTGATGCTTTTCAAACAAAAATTCTCTAATTTTTCTAGCTTTATTGTTTGTAAAAGATTTCAGGTTCCAAATCTAAACCAACTAAAGAATTAACTCTTTTGTCCTCTTATCTTAATAGAAAAGTTCGCATGTTTAACAATTAATTTGTGTTATAAACAAGTATTTTGTTGTATAGATTTGGGGGCGAGGGGGGGGAGAGAGGGGTAGTACACATAATGTTAATGGGGTTAGTACACACACATACATTAACAGTTTCAAGTAGTTGTTTGCCATTTTTATGTCATAGTCATTGTTGTTTTCTTTTTGATTCGCTATTTTTCTGTCACGACTACACCACATACACTTGCTTAAGGACCTTATGATATGAACTTCATAACATGAACTTTTTGATACTGAATATTTGCCATATTTTGAATTAATACACTTAAATATAAACGAAAAAGTATATAAATGTGTAGATTTATATGTAGGTTTTATAAAAAGTAGTTGTTAGTTGTATTTATTTGCTTAAAAATTTAGGTTTACATGCAGCCTCTTCTGATATTAAGAGGTTAATTTGTTTTGCAAAACTACTGTATAAAAAAAATTGTGAATTTTTTGTTTGTGTTTTTCTTTTCAAATCTGTTAAGTTATAAAAGAAATGTTTTATATTAGTAAACAGCGTTGTTTAAAACCACGTTGTAGGAGTGACAAGTGTACAATATTATTTTTTATTTAAGCCTACCTCTTATTGTGCTAAGGAGGGTATAACCTCCACCATATATGGTGAGGGTATGTATCAGTTTGTCATTCCGTTTGTAATATGTCGAAATATAGGTTTAAGACCCCATAAAGTATATATATTCGTGATCCTTATGCAATTTTAAGTCGATTTAGCGATGTCCGTCTGTCTGTCCGTCTGTCTGTCTGTCTGTTGAAATGGCGATCACGACGCGAAGACGCAAGCGGGGGTGCCTATTTTTACCCAGATTATTGAACATCCTCCCGAGCAGTTTGGTATTTAAAATGAGCAAAATCGGTTAAGCGGTTCAAAAGTTATGAGTGAAAATGTGAAGGTACCTCTAAATTTTCCATACAAATTTGTACAATTTTTCTGTATCTATTTTTGTTTTCTGTTAAGTAAGTAAAAATGTTATTAAGTCTTCTTCTTGTTCGATTACATTTACTGTCTTACATACTATGAGAATAATATCATTTTAGAGCTATATGTGTGTTACTCTTAATAACTAAGTTAACGTTAAAAGCAACAATGTTAAAGTCGCTAACAGAGCAGACCTCTGTAAATAACATTGCTAAAACTAAATAACAAAAGTTCGTTACATAAATTGACAAAACATATTCATATTACTGTTTATGCAAAATTTAGTATACACGTATATCATCTTCAGCCCCTATGGTGGAGGGTATTCAAAGATTCGGCACAGCCGAATTTAGCCCTTTTTTACTTGTTTTTTTTTTTTTTTGTTTTGGTTTTCTTTTTGGTTCATGTCAGATTTCATATTCATTTGCGTCTTATCAATTTTTACCAAACTTTTACATACTCACTAATGTAGTTGTTTCATATAAATGCATACACGTAGGAAAAGATATTTTTTAATATATTTGATTATGTTTACAAGCTACCATATATATGTTTGAAGTATGCTATCAATTATTTTATGTTTCTAGGCAAACGTTAAATTGTTTGTATGCAAATCATAATTCCCAACCTAAACATAGATATTTTTGCAATTTCAATTTTAATAAAATATATATTTGCAAACACGGCGAATTGATATTTATGATAGTACATACAACTCTGTAATCTTTAAAAATTACTAGAGTTGGACTTAATCGTTCATTTTAGTGACCCGGTCATTCTCGTTCGAGTCCAATAATTGAACGAGTTCGTTCATTTTTTTTCTTTTGGTTTTAGCTGTGACTGCTGAACTGCATGTCGTAAATTGTGTTATTCGTTTGACAATTTTTTACACTCTATTATTCACGTTTTACATGATTTTTCATTTATATTATTGCAAAATGTTGCAAATGTCCAGTTTCTACTGTACGTTTACGGTCTGTGTATACATCAAAGCTTGTACGTAAACATGAGCATTAACGGCCAATACAATTGAATTTTTGAAAACAATACGTTTTGACTTCGTTTTAGTGTAACCGGTTTTGCACCATCAAATACGGACTTCCCCGATTTTCATCCGTTTTTCTTCCGTTGCTTTTGAATTTGTTTTGGTGCCAAAACTGAATAAAGTTTAGAAAAATAATTATTATTATTTTATTCGTCCTTTTTTTTATAAATTCAATTAATTAAATGTTCGGGCTCGATATCATGAGGTTTTTTCCTTATATATCAATTTACCAATATTTAGAAAAATAGATGCATATTTTGAGTAAGCTCTTTTACATCAAACAGCGAAAATAAATTTGATTGATATCTATGAGGTAAATATTCATCAAATTTATATGAAGGTTTACGCTGATGTGTGGAAATTTATGCAGTCTAACAGTTTATAATAGATTTTGCTAAAAAAAAAATGCATTTTATGCTATATCATTTTGTAAACCTAAATTAAAATTTTGTTTCATTTTTTAATGATTTAAAATCGGCCATAACTGCAGTTATGATTAGATATGCTATGTTAGTTGAACTGGAGATGAAGTGTACGTTCGTAAATGCAGAAAAAGTTATTCATCACTGCGGCAGTTATGCCAATTTTTCTTGCTGATGCTACTGCTCAACAACTGCACAAATTGCTTTTTAGAACGTTTTGCAAAAGATAAAAATATGTTCACCACAATAACATTAACAAATATTATTGAAAACCTTGATGGAAAAATTACAACTTTCATAAACTTATAATATAAAATTAAAAGAAAAATGAAACGACTTTTGATTATTAAAAATCAATTAAAACGAAAATGAAGACTGATTTCCCACTATTGCATCAGAAACTTTTATGATGCTATAGTTGCAAAAATTTGCGGCAGCGCTGTCAATTGATTGCATAAAAAACGTTTGAAATAAATCAGTGCTGCCAAGTAATGCTTATTTGAACGTTTTACATTTATTATACTGCAGTGATGCGCAACTACTGTACGAACGTACCCGAATATATCATTACATTAATTTTGTAAGAGTTTTGTTTTGTTATTTTGTTTTATTCAATATCTTTATAAATAGATTTAAAGAAAAAAATCTATGATTTGTTCTTCAATATTAAAAAATTAAGGAATAATAAAGTATTGTTATTTTTCACTCAAACCAACCTAATTAGTTTGAAATTAGTTAGTTAAAAACAATTAATAATTGACAAATAATAGACAAATAATAGATGTATTCATTTATTTCCATAAAAAATATAGAGACTTGAAAAGTTAAATTAATATAAACTATTAGGCAATATAGGAAAACATCCCAGCAAAACTTTGGTAATGGGTGCGATATTCTCATGCGTTACCTTGTAATGATAGCTCGTTACCTTTTTCACTATTTGCCGACATAAAGTAATAAGTTACTGATTATTGATTACGTAATAAATGATTTATAAATGTAAAGTAATAATTGAAATATTTTTGAAAATCTATTTTTAGATACATTACTTGGTGCTTTTTTTTTGTAACCAAAAGGGTAATGTATGTTTGTTTTGACAACACTAGCGAAAAAACGAAGCGCAACAATTCATTTAAGTTTAAAGCAATCAAATACTATATGCGTCGATAGCTCAGTGGGTAGAGTTCTTGGCTGGCAACCAGAGTTCCCTGGTTCGATTGCCATCATGACCACATTATTTTTAATTACAAATATTTTAAATAAAATATTTGTAATAATTTTTTTAATAAAAATTCCTCTTTTTTAAAAATTTATTTTTAGACACATTACTTTTTCCATTCTCGTAACCATATAACATTATCATCTCTAAAGTAATAGGTATATATATTACTTTGAGGCTCATCGCCTGTAAATTCATCAGTGAAGTAAGGTTTTAAGTAATCCATGAGCCCCTATGGCTACACATTACTTTACACATTATTTGGTAATGTGTGGTTTTGCTGAGATGTATATATTTGCGGGCAGAAGCATTTCATGTGATCCAAATATATGCATATGTTCAAACATATGTATATTAAATTTGCAGGCAAATATAATATCTTAGTAGAAACACGCGAATATGTTTGACAGGTCTTCCTAACACATGCATATATGTATTACCAGCGCAAATATGTTTGGGACAGACCATTTTTTATCAGCGTGTATAAGAGGTAATTACTTTATTTTTTCCTGTATATGGCTTGTCAAATTTTGTTTCCAAAAAAAAACTATGGTATTAATAACAGACACTTATGTATACATTTATATTTTAAGTACGTTTGTATTGCTGCAAAATGCCATATAATTATTAAGATATTTTTTTTTTTTATGTCATAGTGAACATTTAAGTGTACAACTTTTATTGGGAACTTTTAATGAAATGTTTAAATGGCTAACAAACAAATATATAAATAAGATGTTTTTATTTTAATATGTGTTTCCTGAAATATGGGCTTATTCACTGAAGATGTAGTTTTTAGAATATCCGTCCCTTAAGAACCTGTCTCAACCGCTTTGGCTAGAAATCTTAAATTTAAAATTTGTGTTATCAGAAGTATGAGGTAATTAATTTGTAAGGCACTTTTTGGAGTTTCCGTCCGGTTACGACAACTTAAACTATATTTTTAATTGCGAAAGCCATTATTCAGTTATCTAATTTATTATTAATATTCCCCATAAATATTATTACGTTCCATAAAATTTTAGAAAAAACTTATTTTTAGATTTTTGTTCAGTATCGAACCTGGGCATTCAGGTTCATAGTTCACACAAATTTTAATTTTCTTTAAAATATTTGCTATTTATACATTTCAATATTTTATTTTAATTAAAAAAAAAGATGTTTTTAAATGTCTGCCATTTTCGTGATTTGAACCCAGAAATTCGAAGTATTAGGCTACCTCGCAACTACACCACAAACACCTATAAATTTTGATAGCTAATTTTGAATTTAAATATGTAATTTGTTAGGAAAACAAATGTCTGTCTGTATTATGTTGCATTATCAAGCCCAAACGGCTGAACCGATTTTCCTGAAATTTTTTGAGCATATTCTACCTAGACCAGGAAACTACTATAGGCCATATTATATTTTTTTATTTCTTTTTTTTATTTAATTTTTATATTTTTTTTTTTTTTTTTTGAGAGAAACCAAGGAAATTCTTCCTACTAATTAAAGTGCTTAAAGCTTTAAATATAGCAACATTGTTATTGGGTGACATGATAATTCTTAGAACAGTTGATGACCGCTATCTGATGAAGAGTTGGCGGAATTGTTGAATCTTTTTAGTCCTGTTATGTTATTTTACTTCGGTGGGGTTAAGTGTTATGGGAACACCGAGGGAGTACGTTGCGATATGTATAAAATATAAGAACTCCTATATATTATTTTTTTAAATTGATGTTGCCGTCGCTGGTAATCGAACCCGCAACCTTCTCAGTAAAAGTCTAATTACACCACAATGTCCGACTTCTTTTGAACGTTTTCAAATAAAATTTTGTGAGAAATCTTACAAAATGTTTTAGTGATTATACCAAAATCGGAGAAGTTAGGTCAAAGGGGCGTGACAATTCCTATACAAGAATTAATTTGCTTTTTATAAGCTCCTGTAACACACATTTGAGCAAATTTTTTACCCAAATTTTATAATAATGTTTTTTAAGTCTGCACTAAATGTGAGAGTCATAGAAGCAGTAGGTGTGGCTGGGAGGTGCAACCAAAATTTTAAATTTATTTCTTTTTTGTACTTTAAAACATATTGAAGAGGAATTTGAAATGGAGAATTGCAACAACATTTTTAAGCACTAACCAAAAAGTGGGTCACGGCGCTTTTTAACGAAATTTTTAAGCACTCTCCAAAATTTGGGCGAGATAAGAAAAATTGGCGTGGAATCCAATTCATCTTATAAATTCGTCTGTTTATAAGGCCCAAACGCCTGAACCGATATTGCTAAAATATTTTGAGCATATTCTACCTACCCTAGTGGCGTTTATAATCAATAAAATCCACAATTCGGTTGGTTCTAATGAATTGGTATAATGGCCAGGATAACCGTATTGAAATATTCACAATTTTTAAATGCATTTGATAGACTATGTCAATTTAATTTATAGAACATTTAAATAAAAAAGGTCCCTTTCTCCCTTTAATCTTTACTTAAATTTGATAATATTTAGTTTTCACAAAAAAAAAAAAAAATAAATCAAAAAATAAATTAAATTTTTAGAAAATATTACTTCAAGCTTTATTTAAGGAGATATGATCCTTGTTAGTTTTCGCAAAAATAAATCAAAAAATAAAATGAATTTTCGGAAAAATTATAAGTGATTGAAGTGAAAAGTCCTTTTCTTATTTAAAGCGTTTAGTCAAAATAAAAGTCCTTCTCTCATCCAAAGTGTTAATAAAGGAGATATGGGTCTTTTTAGTTTTCAGAAAAACAATCAAAGTTCTAATTGAATTTTTGGAAATAGGTATATTTCTCATTTAACGCATTATTTAAAAAGATGTAACCCTTTTTAATTTTGACTAATCCTTAATTTGAATTCATTTTCATTTATATTTCGAAAATCGAATGTGTTATGATTTTTTTCAAAATCTTTAAATCTAGATTTCGCTCCGGGAGCGAAAACGATCTTAATTTGAAATTACTAATTTTTCAAACAAAAATCAAGTTTTATATGAAATTTTCTTAAAAAATTTAAAATCGAGTTTTCTCGTAAACTAAGCCCCGGAGAGATAAAAGGACCTTAACTTGAAATTATATATTTTATTAAAAATATTTAAGCCGAAAATAAGCTTTATTTGAAATCATCTATTTGTTCGCTAAAACACTTAATTTTATATGAATTTTTTTAAAAATGTTTAAATTGATAGATCTCCTAAACTAAGGTACGGAGGACGGAAGGGAACTTAAATTAAAATCATCTCCTTTTTCGCCAAAAATTTTTATTTAATTAAAGCCCGGAGGTTGAAAAAGAAAATTTATTAAAAATGTTTAAATTGATATATCTCCTAAAATAAATGACCCAAATCAAAAAGGTGATTGGTTTAACATCAATTATTTTTTCAGACAAAAGTCTAATTCAATATAAATATTTTTTTAGAAAATTTAATTAGAAAATATTATTAATAACTAATTTATTCTTTGAGCTAAAAGGTTTGTTTTTCATAAAAATAATGTTTATTTATTAATATTTCGCTATTCCAATAAGTAGCATCTTCAGAAAATAATAGTTATAAATAAAAAAAAAAATAATTAGAGAAAAATTATCAAATTTTGTTTGTAAATTTCTTAGTTAGAATTTAAATCGAAAATCTTACTAAGTTCTGTCCTTAATACTGGTCCCATTTTAATGTTTTACGTAAAAAAGAAAAACTTACCAAAATCTTTTTCAGTCGTTAATATCCGAAAAATAATCTGAAACAAAAAAAAAATTTTTAGTGTTTTGTACATATTTTTCGATTTTTATTACAATCTAGTCGATCGTGTGGACTTTTAACCCTATCAGCTTCATTGATCTCCCAAGGACGAACCCTATTGCAATTGGTTAGAATCGATCCAAAAAAAACTTAGAAAAATTTTTGTGAATTTTATCACGATATAAATATTTTTACTAGTTTTTATTTGCAATAATAATAATAATATATAAACTTTACAAGAATATTCAGTAATTAACAAAATAAATCAACAAACCATCAAAAATACTATTTTTGGTAGGTGTTAATTATAATTTCAAATATAACTGCTTTAAATCACTGTTACGAAATGCAGTACCTTTTGTTTGTTGTTGTTTTAAACAACTGTGATAATAGTTGTTTTGTATTTTGTAAAAATTAGATTTCGACACAAGTCTCATAAAAATCTCGAGATTTCCCACACAAATGGAATTTCGTCATGGACGAGATTTTTGGAAAATGTAGTAAAAATTCCACTAATCAACACTACGTTTAAGACAATCCGGCATGTTTTTTTGTTTGTTTGTGACACTATTTGACTTTTCAAGCGCGATTTTTAATAAGAATATTAACTAAATGACGGAAACTATTTTCTGCAGGTATTCTATTTCATAAAACGTTAATAATTTTTTTTTTTTTTTTTAAATATATTTCTGATTTCTTTTAAAAATTTTCTCAGTTTCCGCCAATTTTTTTTATAAAATTGTCGTTTACCGAAATATCGTAACAAACCGAAATATCGTAATTGCAAATGTAAACACTCCTAGATTTCGGAGGAGATTTTAAGCGAAATGTCGAGATTTACTGCCAAGTGTAAACGCAACTTAAAGAAACAACTGCATTCAAAGTTAAAAACAACCACTGATTACTACACAAAAGATTGTCAGTTGAGTGCGGGAGAAGAAAATGGCTAGAGATAAAAAAGCATCTCCAAATAGATTAAATCGCATAGAGTGATTGGGTCATGTGGATAATGTGCGTCTGGGACATAAAGATAACCAAATTTAAAATCCTTTGAAAATAAAACTGTATATTTATAAGTTTGTATATAGAATATTTGATATAAGTTCGCAAATTTGCCTGCGTCTTACAAACAAAAATACATTTTTAGCTTTCTTAAAAATCAAGAAAAACGTAGTGGGCGACTCGGAATAACTAAAATATTTCTCTAAATCGGTGCTTTTTTAATTAAAAATTTTCTAAAAATTTGTCAAAACGATTGGAAGCACGTTTGACAATTTTTTTTACTCGTATATTTTATGTGATGTAATTTCGCCATTTCGTCTAAACTAAACAATGAAAACAAATTTTCTTCGTTATTTATTTTGTGTGCCAAACTCATAGTTTAAATTTAATTGCAAATAAAAATTCGTTCAACAGAGGTTTAATCCCCACCCAAGATAATTAACAAAAACTGTACATGGTTAAAGTAACAGCATTCATAATGAAAATTTAGTAACTCCTTTTACATCGCATTCAACGAAATTTTAACTAGAATTCATTTTACAATCAAAAAAAAAAGACATGAACTAAAATGTAATAAAAAATTTCCTTCAAATAGTTTATAAATTGTACTGAATTTAAGTAAAATTTTATTAAAACTTAGAAAAATTTTCTTAAAAAGAATAAAAATTCCTAAGTTTTTGGAAAAACGAAATAGTTTATATACTCAGAAATAGTTCATATTTTTCCTAAGTAATATTTCTTGATCTTAGGAAAAAAGAAGTCAATTTAATAAAAATTTATTTATTTTAAGAAAAAACATCTTAGTTTTAAGAAAATTGCATACTCAAATGTAATAAAATTAAGTTTAGTTAAAAAAAAATTATGACATAATTTACTCCCATTTAGTTCAAAAAATGTGTTTAACTTAAATCGCGAAAGTACTTGAACTTAATGTGTGTTAATTTTTTGTTTGCGAGTAGTAAAATTAACTAAATTTTAGAAAGCCATTTCCAAATTCAGTTTTTAAGTTTATCACTTTCTAATTTTGAAGAATTGTTTTATAAAAATTAGTTTAGACAATTAAAAACAAAAAGTAATACATTTTTTCCTATGTAATAATAAAAATTTACTTGATTTTAGAAACTGATGAACTATTTCTAAGGAAAATTTTCATGCAACTTAGTTTAGATAAATTTTAAAAATTTTAATAAAATATTCTTTTTTTTCAAGTAAAAGTTTAAGTTTAATTTTAAAATAATAATAAAATTTTGTATAGGTTTTTTTTTTGTTGGAAAACGTTTAAATTATTTTTAATATTATATTCCAAAAAAAAAAAAAACAATTAAAAACAAACCAGTTAGTTTTCCTAATTTTCAAGAAAAAATATTATTAAATAAAAGAAATTAAAGTACAGTGGCACAAAGCACTCGATTTAACCAACACTTAAAAAAATACATATAAAAAAAATATGTATTGCCATATAGCATTGATTTTTTCTTTTAATTTTTGATGAACACATCGTTAAATAAAAGTTTGAATTCTTTAAAAGCATTTAAAGACATTGGGTACGTTCGTAAATGCAGTAGTTGCGCATCACTGCAGCATAATAAAAGTAAAACGTTCAAAAAAGCATCACTTGGCAGCACTGATTCACGTCAAACGTTTTTTTATGCAAACAATTGACAGTGCTGGCGCAAATTTTTGCAACTATGCCATCATTAAAGTGTCTGATGCAATAGTGCAAAATTAGTCTTCCTTTTCGTTTTAATTGATTTTTAATAATCAAAAGTCGTTTCATCTTTCTATTAATTCTATATTTATTATAAGTTTACAAAAAGTTGTCAATGTTATTGCGGTGAACATAATTATATCTTTTGCAAAACGTTCTAAAAAACAAACTGCGCAGTTGTTGAGCAGTAGCAAAACATCTGCAACAGATGATCACGCATCAGCAACAAAAATTGGCATAACTGCCGCAGTGATGCACAAATTTGCTGCATTTACGAACGTACCCATTAATTTAACGAGATCTTCAAAAGGAAACCATTGAACATTTTTTTAAAGAATCGCAAAAGCAAACTTCAATAACAAATTTTTTTAAATAATTACTTTTTTAATTTTATATATATAATAATTCTTTTTTAATTAATTTTTTTATAAAAACCATTTTTTTGTAAAGCCCATATAACACTACATTTATTTTAAATTGGATTGATATTGACAGATACTCATTTATTTTCTATAGTTGAACTCCGCACACTCATTATTTTTCCGTATAAATATGCATCAATTTTTCACCAATATAAAATCAATAGGAAAGCTAACAATTGTAGTACGGGCTTAGTAAGATATGATATAAATTGTCCTTTTAATTTGCATGAATAAATATTTTTTGTTTAGTACTGGATTTAACGAACTTTTCGATTTAACGAACAGGGCTGTCAATCAATTGTTTGGTAAATCGGGAATCCACTGTAACTATTTAAAAAAACTATCGTGCATGATTGTAATTTTTGGTTCGTGATCGTGCGTGAGCGTGAGTCAAAAATCTCTCACGTGACCATCTCTAATCTTAACAGTCTTAAATATTGAACTTAAAGTAATTTAAAATATATTTTTAAATTTTGTTAGCAAAGGGTAAAAAATTTCGAATTTGCGCTTTTATGTAATAAATTTGTTTGTTGACTACAATACAAAATATCGCAGGCACATTTTATACATTACGGCATAATGGCTTTCCTATAATTGACGTAGCGCTTATTAAACTTTATATTTATCGAACTATTTTTTACTTAATAATTAAAAAGTTAAAATTTATATATGTCAAATAAAGTTTAAGCTAAAAATACCATAAAATAAACTTATAACATTTTGTAAGTGAATAGTATAGTAGGATTTTTTTTTTTTAAGATCATATCATATTCTTTTTAATTATTTTTATTGTAAAGAAACATGAAAATTTTATTAGTAAGTTATAGAGAATAAAAATTGAGAAATTCCACTGAGCCAGCAGGATAGAATACTTAGTATTTTCGGTTGGCGCTACCCAACCTTGTCAATACCCATGCTCTTCTTCTCCCTTTACGGTCATTGCTTGTTGATGATTGTCTATTTTATATTGAGTGTTAGGAAACAAATTAACAAACTTGTAAACAACAACACAATTAGACTAACATCAACGAAATTTAACAATTTATATTTATCCTCTATATTTTACAGTTTTTTGTTATGAACTTTAATTCTTAAAGTATCAAATAACACAGCTTATATGAAGCATTTAATATCAAATGTTTGTCTTAATCCATATTAAATCTACAACATAATCTATGTTGATAGTTAATGAATAGACAATATTTTGAATTATATTTTTCACTGTATCCTTGTGTGTAAAGTAATGGAATTTTATGAATTGTTGATCTGTTATTTTGTAAGTGAATAGTATAGTAGGATTTTTTTAAGATCATATCATATTCTTTTTAATTATTTTTATTGTAAAGAAACATGAAAATTTTATTAGTAAGTTATAGAGAATAAAAATTGAGAAATTCCACTGAGCCAGCAGGATAGAATACTTAGTATTTTCGGTTGGCGCTACCCAACCTTGTCAATACCCATGCTCTTCTTCTCCCTTTACGGTCATTGCTTGTTGATGATTGTCTATTTTATATTGAGTGTTAGGAAACAAATTAACAAACTTGTAAACAACAACACAATTAGACTAACATCAACGAAATTTAACAATTTATATTTATCCTCTATATTTTACAGTTTTTTGTTATGAACTTTAATTCTTAAAGTATCAAATAACACAGCTTATATGAAGCATTTAATATCAAATGTTTGTCTTAATCCATATTAAATCTACAACATAATCTATGTTGATAGTTAATGAATAGACAATATTTTGAATTATATTTTTCACTGTATCCTTGTGTGTAAAGTAATGGAATTTTATGAATTGTTGATCTGTTATTTTGTAAGTGAATAGTATAGTAGGATTTTTTTAAGATCATATCATATTCTTTTTAATTATTTTTATTGTAAAGAAACATGAAAATTTTATTAGTAAGTTATAGAGAATAAAAATTGAGAAATTCCACTGAGCCAGCAGGATAGAATACTTAGTATTTTCGGTTGGCGCTACCCAACCTTGTCAATACCCATGCTCTTCTTCTCCCTTTACGGTCATTGCTTGTTGATGATTGTCTATTTTATATTGAGTGTTAGGAAACAAATTAACAAACTTGTAAACAACAACACAATTAGACTAACATCAACGAAATTTAACAATTTATATTTATCCTCTATATTTTACAGTTTTTTGTTATGAACTTTAATTCTTAAAGTATCAAATAACACAGCTTATATGAAGCATTTAATATCAAATGTTTGTCTTAATCCATATTAAATCTACAACATAATCTATGTTGATAGTTAATGAATAGACAATATTTTGAATTATATTTTTCACTGTATCCTTGTGTGTAAAGTAATGGAATTTTATGAATTGTTGATCTGTTATTTTGTAAGTGAATAGTATAGTAGGATTTTTTTAAGATCATATCATATTCTTTTTAATTATTTTTATTGTAAAGAAACATGAAAATTTTATTAGTAAGTTATAGAGAATAAAAATTGAGAAATTCCACTGAGCCAGCAGGATAGAATACTTAGTATTTTCGGTTGGCGCTACCCAACCTTGTCAATACCCATGCTCTTCTTCTCCCTTTACGGTCATTGCTTGTTGATGATTGTCTATTTTATATTGAGTGTTAGGAAACAAATTAACAAACTTGTAAACAACAACACAATTAGACTAACATCAACGAAATTTAACAATTTATATTTATCCTCTATATTTTACAGTTTTTTGTTATGAACTTTAATTCTTAAAGTATCAAATAACACAGCTTATATGAAGCATTTAATATCAAATGTTTGTCTTAATCCATATTAAATCTACAACATAATCTATGTTGATAGTTAATGAATAGACAATATTTTGAATTATATTTTTCACTGTATCCTTGTGTGTAAAGTAATGGAATTTTATGAATTGTTGATCTGTTATTTTGTAAGTGAATAGTATAGTAGGATTTTTTTAAGATCATATCATATTCTTTTTAATTATTTTTATTGTAAAGAAACATGAAAATTTTATTAGTAAGTTATAGAGAATAAAAATTGAGAAATTCCACTGAGCCAGCAGGATAGAATACTTAGTATTTTCGGTTGGCGCTACCCAACCTTGTCAATACCCATGCTCTTCTTCTCCCTTTACGGTCATTGCTTGTTGATGATTGTCTATTTTATATTGAGTGTTAGGAAACAAATTAACAAACTTGTAAACAACAACACAATTAGACTAACATCAACGAAATTTAACAATTTATATTTATCCTCTATATTTTACAGTTTTTTGTTATGAACTTTAATTCTTAAAGTATCAAATAACACAGCTTATATGAAGCATTTAATATCAAATGTTTGTCTTAATCCATATTAAATCTACAACATAATCTATGTTGATAGTTAATGAATAGACAATATTTTGAATTATATTTTTCACTGTATCCTTGTGTGTAAAGTAATGGAATTTTATGAATTGTTGATCTGTTATTTTGTAAGTGAATAGTATAGTAGGATTTTTTTAAGATCATATCATATTCTTTTTAATTATTTTTATTGTAAAGAAACATGAAAATTTTATTAGTAAGTTATAGAGAATAAAAATTGAGAAATTCCACTGAGCCAGCAGGATAGAATACTTAGTATTTTCGGTTGGCGCTACCCAACCTTGTCAATACCCATGCTCTTCTTCTCCCTTTACGGTCATTGCTTGTTGATGATTGTCTATTTTATATTGAGTGTTAGGAAACAAATTAACAAACTTGTAAACAACAACACAATTAGACTAACATCAACGAAATTTAACAATTTATATTTATCCTCTATATTTTACAGTTTTTTGTTATGAACTTTAATTCTTAAAGTATCAAATAACACAGCTTATATGAAGCATTTAATATCAAATGTTTGTCTTAATCCATATTAAATCTACAACATAATCTATGTTGATAGTTAATGAATAGACAATATTTTGAATTATATTTTTCACTGTATCCTTGTGTGTAAAGTAATGGAATTATAACATTTTTCCATTTTCCAATATTAACAAGAAATGTAACTGTGATATTTTGTAATTTTGCAACAATTTCCTTAAATTAGTTAATTTAAGAAGACAAAGGACCCCCAGTGTTCCTTAGCCATAGATGCTGTATATCACGTAGGGTGTCCCTTTTTGTAGTTCTCTCAAGCAGAACCGTTAATTAACTATGAAAAGGATCTGACTTTGTCACAATTTATTACGTTTCAGGATATCCTGCAGTACATTTTTTTAATTTGTTTAGCTTTTTGCCAATGAAATTTAATTTATATTTTAAATACATGAATTTAGTATTGAAGTTTATATTTTATAGTTGATCTTTTTAAGTTTATATTTTATAGTTGAACTTTTTAATACTTATATGTATGAAAATGTATTTTTAGTTTGACTCGAGATCATAGGAAAAGTTTTTTTCCAAATGAAAAATGTTTTCCTTATTTTTTTTTAATTTTAGTAAACATGGAGAATACACAGAAAAAGTTATTAGACACCAGCCGAATGGAATGCATTTTCTGGTCAGCTACGACTTTCATCAACATTCTTTGTGCCGAAATACCAATTGTAAATATCTCTATTTAACTCACAAATCAACGGAAAAAGCTATTTTATGCTAACATGCAGTTGATTCAATTTAGTTTAATTCAATTTAGTTTAAAGACAAAATTGTATAGCAAAAAGCTTGTTAAGAGCAGTGTCCTCACAATGCGAAAGTCCTCAGAAAGTGGGGAAATACTCAATGAGTGTAAAGTACTTTAAAATATATGGTAAAATATATTACATTTACCATAGAAGCAGGATAGGAATGATTTTCACTTTCAAAAGAAATGCTATTTAACTTGATGCTAGAAAATATTTTCTTATTTTTAGGGAGTTAAGTCTTAGTTTTTAGTAAAAAAATATTATGTTATGAACTTAAATAAAATAAAATTTTTCTCAAAACCAAGAAAACATTTCCTAACTAACAGTATAATTTTTGATGATGTATGAACTAATTAGGAGGAAATTTTACTGTTTTCTAATAAAAATTTACTTCTCAGTAGTAAAATTTTTCTATAATTTAGAAATTTTGACCAAATTTTAAGTAAAATTTGTTTCTTAATTTCAAGGAAAATTTTATTAAATATAGGTAAAAAGTATCTTTGGCACCGTTTTCATTTAAATTTTGTATCTAAATAAGTTAATTTTTTTAAATTCTAGTTCATTTAGCCTAGTAGAACAAATTATATTCATAATGACTTTTTAACATGCCAATAAAGCCTTTTTTATGATTGTGATTGTGATTTGATTTTTTTTTTTTTTTTGTTGTGATTAACCACTGAACTTTGAAAGGAATTAAGCAAAAATACTAAAATGAGTTTATCAATAGTATTATGAATAAAACTCTTATTAACGCTATGCTAATTTTTTATTATGAATATGGGTATTAATGTTTAGAATATTTGCGGTGTGATCGAATGTGTATATCAACAAAAGTTTTTATATTGTATCGCAAAGAAGTTACGTTAGGAGTGAAAAAGAAAAAACTTACGAGTTTTCAACGAAAGTTAACGTGCATACGCGAAAAGTTATGTGTGAGTTTTCATATAAAAAAACAGTTTTGTGTACTTAGAATATTTTTAAAAGTTTAAGGATATATATGTATGAAAATGTATTTTTAGTTTGATTCGAGATCATAGGAAAAGTTTTTTCAAATGAAAAACTTTTCCTTATTTTTTTTAATTTTAGTAAACATGGAGAATACACAGAAAAAGTTATTAGACACCAGCCGAATGGAATGCATTTTCTGGTCAGCTACGACTTTCATCAACATTCTTCGTGCCAAAATACCAATTGTAAATATCTCTATTTAACTCACAAATCAACGGAAAAAGCTATTTATGCTTACATACAGTTGATTTTTATTATTGAGTATAGTTGAAATTTAATAACTATTTTCGTGTTATTTATAATCTCCTTTGTTTACCGTATGTCCAAATTAGCTATTAGCTAATAATAAAGACATGTGTTTTTTATGTTTAAGGATATAGTTAAAATTAATTTACCAAAAAAAAGACATAAATAGAATTTTTATAAAGCGTTATTTTATTTAATTAATAAAACAAACTAAAAATACATGTATTTTATTTCTTTATTTATTTAATTAATAAAACAAACTTAATTTATAAATATATGTTAATATAAATATATAATTTAACCAAATTACATATTAAATTTTAAAGTTGAAAGTTAACTACAGATTTAACTTGATATTGAAAACTTGATTTTATGTTATAAAGGGATTGTTTGCTTCAACTTCAACAGAATATTAGCACAGTTTAACACAGATGGGTAAAAGCATATTTAAATTTAAGGCGTTAAGCATAGTAAGCTGTTTTGATTTCACGTGAAAAAGCTGTTATACTCCATATAAAACGCAATTTTTTAGACAATGAATTTAACGAGTAAATTGTGTACAATTTTTTACGATTTGAGATATTTAAAGTTCCAATGAAATTATTAACGGGGAAATGATGTACTATGCTTTAATATAAAACTTAAAAGTACTTAACAATGATTTTAGCTAATTTGAATTTGTTAATACCAAAACTTTACAAAAACCAAGTTTCAATCAATAATGAACAACAGAAATTTTTAAATAAAATTATATACTGAAAAAATAAATACACATAATCTTGAACTCAAAAATATAAAATTTTTAAAAGAATAAAAATAATGTGTCAGTTTGCAAATAATTCACAATTTTCAACAGAAATAGTGTTAGTGTTCTACTGAAGAGAATTGGTATAAACAAAATGTTGAGACTATAATTGTTAATTTTTTTTTATAATAAGTTTCAAAATAAAATTATGTAGTTAATAAAAGTTTAATAAAAAATAAACAATTAAACGACATGAAATATTTACAAAAAAAAAATATTAAAAATTTGCATAGATTTTTTTTTTTTAGTTTTCATAACAATAAATTAATAAATACATAGTAAAATTTGAAATTAAAAGTCAGAGTTTAAATAAATAAATAGTTTTTTTAACAATAATAAAGAGGAGTAACAAAAAATAAATATATGTATACATAAATTAAATAAATTATATATTAACAATATTTTACCGTTGTTTTTTTCTAAATTTTTATTAATACTATATTTATATAAAACTTTCATTCTGATGTTCTTTTGATATATGCAATTTTTGTTGAAACATTTGTTGAAATTGACAATTGTCTTCTTTTTCATTCAATTTCTCACCGATTTCTTGCCACATGTTTTCAAAATCATATAAATCTCCAGTAAAATCAGTTTCATAATTTTCTTCATCAAAGGTAAATGAAAATTCAAATTCAGCCATCGTATTATGTGTAGATACTGAAATACAATTGGAATTAGTTTTGGAAGTTTTTAAGAGATATAAAATGGGTCCCATTTACATAAAATGAGTCTGCTTTGCCATCGAAGATTAGCTTTTGATTTATTTAAGTCGAAAAACAATCCAGGAATTTTAAGATTTATATTATTTTTTATTAACAAAGTTTAGTATATGTGTTTACTTTTATAACTTTTTTATAAAATCTCTAATATAGAGAATTTTATAACAAAATAAATTTACCCTCGATTTTTAAGTCGCATGTTATGTATGTATGTTAAACAAAAACACTGGCAATAAGTACTGAACTTCTCATTTACTGATTTTATTGGTGTAAATCAAAATCAAAATTCTAAAAGAGGTGCTGGTCTTTCTAAATAATACAATGGGGTCACCCCGTTTTAGTACAGGATGTCAAAATTGACTACATCGTGAAACAGAAATCTTTTGGGATGTATCTTCTTTTGCAAATGTGTACCGATTACTTAAATTGTTGGCCTAGGAAAAGTGTGCATTGTAAGACAGATATACTGTGAGCGTCAAAATAAAGTAAACACCATATTTTATTTCAGTTTTTAACATTTATAAAAAAGTACGTAATATTGAAAAACTTAGCAGTTATTTAGTAAGTGTTCAACATAGAACAAAACTAAAACAGTCATTTTAAATTAGGTTTAAGTTAAAGTACATCCAATTTCTAGCATCAAAATAAAGTAAACAGCAATATTATTTTTATACAAAAATGTATTTTTAATACTTCGTTTGCTTTACTTTGAACTTGCGAACTTTCTTTTAATCCTTGAGGCATGGATTCTACAAGTTTTTTGTAACATCAGGAGTGATTTTTATCCATTCTTCCTTTAAAGCCGTCTTAAGACCTTCCTTGGTCCTTTCTCTGACTTTTCTGTCAAGATGTTCCCAGAGGTGCTCGATCGTGTTTAGATCTGGGGACTGATCCAGAGTCTTAATAGTCCGATACAATAGCCATTCCTTCACAATTTTGGAGGAATACTTGGGATCGTTGTCCTGTTGAAAGATCCAGTTTCCTGATAAGCCCAATTTCGCAACACTGGGGACAACATTGTCCTTCATCATTGCCATTATACCGTAATGTATAAAATGTGCTTGCGATATTTTGTATTGTAGTCAGCAAACAAAATTATTTCATAAAAGCGCAAATTCGAAATTTTTAACTTTTTGCTAACAAAATTTTAAAATATATTTTAAGCTACGAGGGCGGATCAATAAGTCTGTGACTTTTCGAACTTCCCTCGTAGTTATATGAAATGCAACACTGCTCCCATCAAGTACCACCTTTTAATAGACTACTGTCACATTTTAAGCAAGTTCCGTCATTTACTTTGCGTTTAACAGCTGTTCAAAACATACAACCTCGTGGATTTTCTTAAAAATGGAAAAAGTGAATTTCGAGTGCTCATTTAACATTATTTTTTGAAAAAAAAAACCGTCAATCAAACCAAGGAAAAGCTTGATAAATACTATGGGGACTCTGCACCATCGATTTCAATGGTAAAAAAGCGTTTTACTGACTTTCGTTGTGGCCTTACAAGCACGGAAGGTGTCGAACGTTCTGGACGCCCAGTTAAAGTCTCTACACCCAAAACAATTGAAAAAATTCACGATATGTTGGCCGATCGGAGATTGAATGTGCGATAGATTGTGGAAGACGTAGGCATCTCACATGGCTCAGTGCTTTCAATTTTGAACGATCACTTGAGTATGAGAAAGCTTTCTGCTCACAATCGACAGCTTAGTTTTCATGGCAGAAATCCATGAAGTAGACTACGAATTCGCCTTATTTTCCGGATTTCAAACAAATGACTATTTTATGGAAATCGAAAAGTCCTGCTGTTAAACGCAAAGTAAATGACGTAACTTGCTCAAAATTTGACAGTAGTCTATTAAAAGGGAGCAGTATTGCATTTCATATAACTACGAGGGAAGTTCGAAAAGTCACGTACTTATTGATCCGCCCTCGTATTTTAAGTTCAATATTTTGACTCACGCTTACGCACGATCACTAACCAAAAATTACAATGATGCATAATAATATTTTTTCTTGAAAATTGAAAAAATCCTATACCTAAGTTAATTTTTTTTTAAAAAATTAGAAAACTTTTACTTGAAAAAAAATATTTTATTAAAATTTATCTGAACTAAGTTGCATGAAATTTTTTCTTTGAAATAGTTCATCAGTGTCTAAAACCAAATAAATTTTAATTATTACATAGGAAAAAATTTATTACTTTTTGTTTTTAATTGCCTAAACTTATTTTTAGAAAACAATTCTTAAAAATTAGAAAGTGGTAGACTTAAAAACTGAATTTAGAAATAGCTGATTAAGTTCAAGTATTTTCTTATTTTAAGCAAGACATATTTTTTGAACTAAATGGGAGTAAATTATGTTCTAATTTTTTTTTTTTTTTTTGAACTAAACTTAGTTTTATTAGATTTTAGCATGCAAATTATTTAAAACTGAAACGTTTTTCTTAAAAATTGATACATTTTTATTTAATATATTTGTTTTTTTTTCATAAAATCAAGAAATATTATTTCTGAGTATATAAACTGTTTCGTTTTTACCCAAACATAGGAATTTTTATTAATTTTAAGAAAATTTTTCTAAGTTTTAATAAAATTTTATTTAAATTGAGAAAAATTTTTAAGCTATTTAAAAGGAAATTTTGGATTAATATTTAGTTCATGTCTTTTTTGAGTGTTGCCGACTTTTAGTGATTTGTAGCTCCAAGAATTTTAAAATACATGTCTCTGTATAATTTTATGTAGAAAAAGTAAAATTAATATAGAATTTAAATTTAGCATAGTGTAAGCATGAGTTATATTCATAATACTGTGGTTAAACTCATTCTAATATTGTTGCTAAATTCAAACGTCAAAAACCAAAAATTTTCATTCACAATCTTAAGAGTCTTTGATTTTCAAACACATGGTTGGCATTTAGCGGCAATCTAAGGAATCATTGTGAATAAACTAAATTCTAACGAGATGCTAGACTTAAAATACATTCTAGTTAAAGGCTTCTTAAGTGCTCCTATAACGAGCTACTACATTTTTATTACACTCACCAAAAAAGTCTGTAATGGCAACTGAAAATGTTGCTGTTATTACGGGAAATTTTGCTAATTTGGGCCCTGCGGTATTTTTTGTCAATCTTAGCAACACATGTCTGCTGACGTGTAGTACAATGCTATTTGCAAAGAAATTAGCTGCCGCTACTTAATTTCGGTAAGCTTTTTGTAAAGTGGAAATCAAAATCTGTTTGTTAAATCAGCAAAAAAATTTACTAAATATTATTACACTCACAATATATTTTCCGTTACGGAATGTAGTTTATTTAAAAAGTAATACGTAAAGTTTGTTTTTAAATGAAGAATCAATTGAAATTCATTGAAATATATTTTTGAACTATTTGAATCAGTCATTCAAAAAACAAACTATAAAAATTTATAGACGTTCAGTAAGAGTTGATATTTTCAGTTAAATGTAAAATTTTATGTTTTCTCCTTCAAAAAATAGAAATTCATATATATATATATATATACAAAATTATTTCAATAAAAATTACAAGAAATTACTCAAATATACATACACACAGCTAATAAAAATATACATAAAAATAAAAAAAAAAACTTTTAATTTGAAAAACGGTCCACAAAAGTAGTTTTTTCTAACTTTGTGTCAGTAAAAATTTGATGGTTATTTTAAACGACTTTCTATTGTTTTTACTTTTGTCGAGTATTAAACAATGATGAAAATAAACAACAAAATGGGTTGAATATAATGGAAAATCAGTAGTCCTCTTTTTGATTAATTTAATATGTATTTTAAGTTGTTTTTAACGAAATAATATTGTGAGTGTATAAGAACAAAATTTCAAATTAATTTTTTTTTTTATCGAACATCAAAATTTTTATTTTATTTATTTTTTTTTCAAAAAATATTTAAGACAAAATTAAAAAAAAAAACAGAAAACAAAGGTTTAAAAATTGTAAAAACAAACGAATTTATCTTTTTGTTTTAATTTCTTTTTGAAAAATTTATTTAATTTTTTTACTTTTAATGTCAAATTTTAATTGTTTTTAGGGCTGATTTGTAGAACCAAAAAAAATTTACTGCTATTTTAATTTTTAGACATGAGTCGGTACATTCACTTCCGATTCCTTTTTTTAATCTATGTAATATTTTAAGGCAATTCATGTTTGTAGGTGTAAGTTTTAATTAGAAATAATATTTCCTTCAATATCCACTTTTTTAAAATTAGTAAAATTTTTTGCTAGTTTAAGCAAATCGGTTTTCAAAAATTTGTAAAAATATTTCTGAAATTAGCAACAAAAATTTGTAAATATTCTGTAAAAATTATGTAATTTGTAAAATGTGAATAGCATAAAGGTTTGCTAAATAACAATTGTTTTACTAAAAATCAGTACAAAAATAGTAAAGTCGGATTGAAAACCGTTTACAAATTTTTTTACTAACTTTTTTTCTGAGTGTATGAATAAAATGTAAAGTAACAATCAATTTACTAAAAATTAGTTAATAAATTGCATCATGTCGCACATGTTCTGGATGTATTGTGAACATAATTCCCAGTAAGATTAAACTGTTTAAAGTTTTATTTGATTACCGCACCATTAGAATTTACTTTAACTTTGCTTGAAACAAAGATTTTTGTTATAGATAAAGAATTAAAATATTTTTGTTAAGATACTAGAAAATACTATAATTTATAAACGCTGTCAAACTAAAACAAATTTAATTGTAAATTTAAATAGAGTAAAAAATTAAGACAGTTTTTCACACTAACAAAGTTTTTTATGTAATAGACTGCATTCAAACTTATATTTGCCAAAAAAAAAAAACAAGCCGTTTTAAGTATAGATTTTAAAATTTAAATTCTGAAATTTGGTAATTTTAATCTAAGCGAAATAGAAAAGTTAAATTACCCGGTTAAAAATAATCATATATGTTCATGTATGGCTATGTATGGATGATCATATATGATTCCATACATGAACATTAACGAAAATTGAGGTAATATGTAGATTTATGATCATGTATGAAGGTAAATAATGGCAAATTTGTATTCATGGGTGTATTTTTAGCATGCATACAGGTTGGTTGAAAAGTTCCGGCGCTCGAAATGAAAAAATACTGTTTTTGTTACGAAATATATTTTTTTATTCAATATAATCTCCTAGAAGCTCAATAAACTTGTTCCAATGATCTTCCAATAATTTTATCCCAACCTTATAATGGTTTTCCGGAAGCTCTGCGAAATAACCGTATACGGCTGTTATGGCCTCGACGAAAAATGCTTTCCACGAAGGAATTGTTTGAGATTTCTGAAGTGATAGTAGTCACTGGGAGCCAAATCTGGTGAATACGGTGGATGTTCAAGCAATTCGTACTTTAATTCTTTGAATTTAGCCATCGTCAAAACACTTTTGTCTTAATGAAAAATTATTTTTTTTCTTTAAACCAGGTCTTTTTTCATACAGCTGATCCAAAAGGCTGCAATAATATTCAGAGTTGATTGTTTTACCTTTCTGAAAATAATCAATCAACAAAATTCCTTTTGAATCCCAAAAAACTGATGCCATAACCTTATTTGCTGATCGTTGTGACTTCACCTGCTTTGGAGCTGAACAACCAGCTTCAGTCCACTGTAAACGTTCTTGTTTCAATTTAGGATCATGGTGGTAGATCCAAGTCTCATCCATAGTTATTAAACGACGCAAGAAGTCGGTTTTATTCGGCTTAAAACGCTCCAAATTACGCTGAGAAATTTGTTTTCGATCCAGTTTTTGTTGAATTGTTAATGTGTGCGGCACTAACTTTCCAAACAGTTTTTTCATACGTAATTCTTTATGTAAAATATGGAGTACTCGTTCGTCTAAGATGCCTATGGCATTAGCAATTTCACGCTTAGTCAAACTTGGATCTTTACTAACCATTTTATGTACCTGCTCAATGATTTCTGCTGTGGTTGCAGTTTTTGGTCGTCCTTCGCGTGGATCGTCTTCTAGGCTGGTACGACCACGTTTAAATTCACCAGCCCAAAATTCAACGGTGCGTTTTGAAGGTGAGGACTCCTTATACACTTCTAACAATTGTTCATCAATTTCCTTTCAAAACAAAGAATCTAATGACTGCGTTTTGAAGGTGAGGACTCCTTATACACTTCTAACAATTGTTCATCAATTTCCCTTCAAAACAAAGAATCTAATGACTGCACGATATTAAATTTTTTCCATATTAAAAAAAATCAATGACACGTCAACTTCAAATGGCTTGTAAACAAAGAAAGAATTAACAGAAGACTTGCAACTTTGCATGTGTTCTCAGGACAGTTATACCAACTTGAGAAAAAAAAGTTTGGAGCTAGCAGTGCCATCTCTTGGTGAGCGCAGGAACTTTTCAACCAACCTGTAGATAAATATATGCTTCAATAAATGTCAAATACTTTCATATATGATTCATAAATTACACATCATGCGAGAATACATAAGCATATATTTTTATTTCTACCTGGGTAGTGAAAAAAGATCCATTCTTACAAAATATCTCCTAGCTGTAGGCAACTCTTAAATTCTCATTTGAACAAAGTAAACACACTGCTCTCTTTATTAAATTAATTATAGATATCAACAGGTTCTTATCAAATTAGTACAACACAAGCATTCAATAGTTATTGTTTAAATTAATAAGATTATTTAATTGTAATGAAAACATAATAAAATGTCTCGCAAAAATGTATTAAATTTATTGAATACAATTGTTAATAGTTCGTAAGTTTAATGCGTTTAATACAAATTTCCTTAAAACCTAAAACAAACATTTTAATCTTTAGATGCAAATGTCCAGCACACTCAAGTGGTTATGGCTCAAGTGCTGCAACTGCATCACAGACCGGTAAAATGGAATATGCATTCGAGGTTAGTAAAGGTTTACCATCAATGAGAATGTCTATCGTTTAGTAGGTAAAGTATAAAGTGCAAATGTAGGGAAAGCAAATTTTTTATATTTGATTAAAAACAAAACAATATAAAGACAGACCTTTAAAAGTACATATTTTTTTTAAAATTCTCATAATAATGCCCATATTTTATGTATCAGTTAATAATTTATAATCACTTATAATTAGTTGTACCAATTCGGTTAATTGATTAAACGATTCCTCGATTAATCGCCTCTATTTCGGTTAATGTCGAAACAAATAATTTAAAACTCAAATAATTATTTGACCCGAATAATCGATTAAATAGGTCGATTAACCGGTTACATTTTTAATATGAATTTTTCTGTTATTTTTCTTAAGAAAATTAACTTTTTCAAGAAAATCGTAGAAAAAAATATCTACTAAAATATAATTAAATTATTTTCAAATCGACTGAATCAAAGGAAATGTTATATACGGTTGGTTGAAAAGTTCCTGCGCTCGAAATGAAAGAATATTGTTTTTGTTACGAAATATATTTTTTTATTCAATATAATCTAGAAGCTCAATACACTTGTTCCAATGATCTTCCAATGAATTTATTCCATCCTTATAATAGTTTTCCGGAAGCTCTGCAAAATAACCGTCTACGGCTGCTATGGCCTCTTCATTCAAAGAAAAATGCTTTTCACGAAGGAAATAGAAAGGATAGTAGTGAAGAGATAGTAGTCACTGGGAGCCAAATCTGGTGAATACGGTGGATGTTCAAGCAATTCGTACTTTAATTCTTTGAATTTAGCCATCGTCAAAACACTTTTGTCTTAATGAAAAATTATTTTTTTTCTTTAAACCAGGTCTTTTTTCATCCAGCTGATCCAAAAGACTGCAATAATATTCAGAGTTGATTGTTTTACCTTTCTGAAGATAATCAATCAACAAAATTCCTTTTGCATCCCAAAAAACTGATGCCATAACCTTCTTTGCTGATCGTTGTGACTTCACCTGCTTTCGAGCTGAACAAGCAACTTCAGTACACTGTAAACGTTCTTGTTTCAATTTAGGATCATGGTGGTAGATCCAAGTCTCATCCATAGTTATAAAACGACGAAAGAAGTCGGTTTTATTCGGCTTAAAACGCTCCAAATTTGTTTTCGATCCAGTTTTTGTTGAATTATTAATGTGTGCGGCACTAACTTTCCAAACAGTTTTTTCATACGTAATTCTTCATGTAAAATATGGAGTACTCGTTCGTCTGAGATACCTATGGCATTAGCAATTTCACGCTTAGTCAAACTTGGATCTTCACTAACCATATTATGTACCTGCTCAATGATTTCTGCTGTGGTTGCAGTTTTTGGTCGTCCTTCGTGTAAATCGTCTTTAAGGCTGGTACGACCACGTTTAAATTCACCAGCCCAAAATTCAACGGTGCGTTTTGAAGGTGAGGACTCCTTATACACTTCTAACAATTGTTCATAAATTTCATTTGCTTTTAAACCCTTCAAAACAAAGAATCTAATGACTGCACGGTATTAATTTTTTTTTATATTAAAAAAAATAATTAACACGTCAACTTCAAATGGCTTGTAAACAAAAAAAGAATTGACAGAATTACTTGCAACTTTGCATGTGTTCTCAGGACAGTTATACCAACTTGAGAAAAAAAAGTTTGGAGCTAGCAGTGCCATCTCTTGGTGAGCGCAGGAACTTTTCAACCAACCTGTATGCTTTAGAAAATATGATAGACAATTTTTATTTTTGTTTCAATCCATTTAAAAAATAAATTTTAAATAATATAAAATTATATTATGTCCAACATCCGTATACATGTATTTCAAGCTGACAAATGATCTCATCAGAACGCAAAGTTTTAGAAATGCTAGAGCCTCTAAGAAAAGCTTTAACAAAAAATCTATTTAAATATATATTTTTCTCCTTAGCAATGAAACACGCGACTAGGTGTATTTCTAACAAGCACTATGACGTTACTTATGTTATAAAATAATAATATAAAATTGCTTAAAGTTCAAAAACTTTATTTTCTAAAAAACAGCTTCATCTAAAATTCTATAAAAAAAATTATAAAAACTAAAAAATAACATGGAATTTTGTTTCTAATTTGATTTATCAACAAATTTTGATGAAGTAGGAACTCCAGTAAAATTAAGTTGTTTAAGTCAAAAATATTTAAGAATTCGCTTAATCTTATCGGTGGGGATTTGTCAGGAATATGAGTGATTTTTATATCTTTTCCAATAGATAAATAGTGAAAGAGTCAGGAAACTTTGGCAGTTCTAGCCAACATTGTGAATTTTGCAAAAGTTATTCATACCATATTTTTAAGAACTTGTTAATGAATTTTTTTGAAGGCAGCTATTGTTTATTTAGGCATTTTTATTTTTTTTTTTTTTCTGGACTGTGTCATATAAAGAAAATAAAAACCAACTTTATCGAGAAAATGTCCCACTTCGGTAAAAGACTATCTGCGTTTTTAAGGGTTTTCTTCCACTGAACACGTCTTTTTTTCTAAAAGTTCGCCAGATTTCTTTGAAAAAAAAAAAAACAAGATTATAAGACATTATTCTTTAAAAAATTTCAGGATGGTTTGAATTGTCCTAAACAAACACTTTAGAAACCAATGCAATTGACTTAAATTTGATATTTCAGCAAAAAAGTAGCTCTTTGTGTTCTTATTGGTGAAACAAATACATATTTTGCATTAAACTCGATTAATGAGTTTATCGCCAATTATTCCGATTAATCGACCCGAATAACCGATTAATCAATTTTCTTCATTTTTCTAATAATGACCTAACTGATTAACCGGCAGGGTCGAATAATGGAAACACTACTTATAATCAATTATTTGATATTAAAAAATTTATATTAATTCAATTATGAATTAATTAAATTATATGTTTCATTTAACAACTCGATTTATAAATCAAATCCTTTATATTTAGTTGAATTGGTTTCTTCAAATTCAATCAATCCGCCTGAATTCATAAACAAAAAATCAAAAATAATACAGTTAATTTTGCAAAACAATTGGCTTTCATTTTTGTTTACTATTCAATATCAGTTCAGGGGTCGAATTACGGCATCGTAATCGTAATTTTTCGATTGAAATTTTTTTTATTTCTTAAAATAAAACATTTAAAGGGAATTTTATATCACGGATGGTGTAGTTCGGTGCTATATTGGAAATAAAAGTTAAATTTAGTGTTTTCATTATTAGTATTTTTGTTGTTCTATATTAAAAACAAACAGTTTTCCAATGAATTTACTTGATACGGGATACCGTAATTCGACCCCAGGTCTGTAAATCTGGGAATATAGATTGAGAGCTTCCTCATTCGAAAAACTGTCTTTAGAGAAAACTAACAAGAATTAACAACTTTTAAATTAATAAAAAATAATAAATTTGAGAACTTTTCTAAAAAAAATCTTCTTTTGAAACATGCCATAGGTGAAGATTTTCTGAAGCAAAAAGGCGTTTATAACTCATAATTTGGACATTCTTCAATAAAATAAAATTCAAAATTCCACAAATATTTTGATGTTTACCCATGGGAATAATGAATTAAATGAATGAATTTATTGATATTAATAGTAATGAAATGATTTTAATTATCAACATCGCCCAGTCCAAACCGCTGGAGTAAAAATGGGTCTTTAAGGGGGAAAATTAGACACTTTTTCGCGATAACCAAACTGATTTTGCTAGAAACCTGAAATTTAAAGAACAACTAAAATTGAAACATTAGCCAAAAGGAAGGAAACACCAGAACGGAACAAAGTGGAATCTAGTGGAAACACTAAACTCATGGAAAGAAATAGAATGAATTTTCGTGATATTTACCGATTTGATTATTAATGATTACGAAATTTAAAACGATGTTTTTTTAATTTGAGTAATCATGCCCTATATAACAAACCCTAACTTCAACAAGATATCTACGGTTTTGTGTGTCTAAATACCATTTAATTACAATTCAGAAAAGACGTTTCAATGATAGGAACATAGGTATGAATAAGGATCGATTCTATCAAAATTCAACAGGGTTCGTTTTTGGGAAAATAAAAACTTTTGTACTAAATTTCATGTCAACATCTTCATGTTAGCGATCTGTAGTTTGATTGCAAGATTTATATGAAAATCTACTCAAAAAGTTTGTCTGAGTCAATTAGTATTTTTGGTAATCACCAGGTAGTAGTGTGAGGTATAATCATGAAAATATTTAAAGTTAATAATGAAAATAAATAAAATATAACAAAAGTTTTGTTATATCAAATTTAACAAAAGTTTAGTTATTTTTTATAGATTATAACAGATTTCAATGTACAGTGCCCACCTACGGTTTGGAACAGTTGTTAGTATCAAAAGGAATACATCATTACGGAAAAGGCAATAAAATATATTTAAGCATATTCATAGCAAAAATAATTTAATATTTTATAAATTCGGGGTGGCTAACTTTTCAAAAAATATGGAGCTTACAGTAACCATTGATAGCATCATATAAATTTAACATTAATAACAATTGTTAAGCACTAAGTTCGGGTTATTTTAATATAATTAATTTTATAACAATTGCATTAAAATGAAAAAACTTTTTTTTTGTACATATAAGCATGATGTGTTTCAGTCAAAAAATCTGCATTCGATGACTTGATTTTCTAATAATATGTCCCAAACTTAACAAACAGAAGTTTTTGGCAGAACAATCCTAATGCATTTGCATAAAAACAAACTTTTGCAGAATGTGGACATATCCTAAATTGAAGTAGGACTGTAATTAAGTTTTACAACTGCAGAAAATGAAAAATAAACTGCAATCGGGTTCTCCACACATGGAAAAAACAATCTCTTAGTCTTTTTTTATTTCTTTTTAATTGGCGTTAAAACAAAAGATTCTTCAGCAAAGGTTAAATCAAATTTAGTATATAAAAATTATTGCAATAATCAACATTGAAATGCTAATAAAAACACTTTTAAAATGTGAAATAAAATTATTTTTTTTTTAATTTTGCACTTTATTGAAGAAAACCAACTGTGCCAATAGTTTTGCCGGTCACTATATATAAAAACAAAATATAATCGTTTTAAAATATTACATTTGTTCTCTTAATTGTAGATGTCCTCATCAACTATACGTTTTGGTCCCGGTGTTAGTGCTGAACTTGGTGCCGATCTGAATAATATTGGTGCTAAAACTGTCTGCGTGGTCACAGATAAAAACGTCGTAAAATTAAACAGTGTATTGGTAGCATTTAATTCTCTCAAACAAAGTGGCATAGAATTTGAAGTATATGATCAAACACGAGTAGAGCCAAGTGATGAAAGTTTATGGCATGCCTCAACATTTGCACGATCAAAAGAATTTGATGGTTTTGTAGCTATAGGAGGTGGATCGGTCATAGACACATGTAAGGCAGCCAATTTATTTGCATGCGACAGAGAAGCTGAATTTCTCGACTATGTTAATAAGCCGGTAGGAAAAGGAAAAGAGGTTAATGTAAAATTAAAACCTTTAATAGCAATGCCTACCACGGCAGGGACAGGTTCAGAAACTACAGGTGTAGTGATATTTGATTATAAAAAATTGCATTGTAAAACCGGAATTTCCAGTAAATATTTGAAACCGAAATTGGGCGAGTTGAAAATTTTAAGTCAAATTGATTTTGGACATTTTTCAACTTAAATTTATTTCAGGTTTAATTGACCCCTTACATACATTAACACAACCCGAAAGAGTAACAGCTTATAGTGGATTCGATGTTTTTTGTCATGCTTTGGAAAGTTTTACTGCCGTCGATTATAGAGAACGTGACTTGGCTCCTTCAGATCCTAGTCTAAGACCTCCTTATCAAGGTCGTAATCCTATTTCAGATGTTTGGGCCCGTTTTGCTTTAACCACTATACGTGAAAATTTTATGTCGGCCATTTATGAGCCTGATAATTTAAAAGCTCGTTCGAAAATGCATTTAGCTTCTACTATGGCAGGAGTTGGCTTTGGCAACGCCGGTGTCCATTTACCACATGGATTATCCTATCCTATATCGGGAAATGTACGTAATTTCTGTCCAAAAGGTTATGGCAATCAGCATCCTATAATACCACATGGTCTGTCTGTAGTTATAACAGCTCCAGCAGTATTTGAATTTTTAGCTCCCGCTTGCCCTGAGCGCCATCTTGAAGCTGCTCAATTATTGGGTGTCGATATAAGTAATGCAAAAAAATCTGATGCTGGTAAAATTTTAGGCAACTGTTTAAGAGATTATATGCAACGCGCTGGCATCGAAAATGGTCTGAAAAGTCTGGGATTTACTTCATCTGATATTCCCGCCTTAGTTGAGGGTACTTTGCCCCAAGAACGTATTACAAAATTGGCTCCTCGTGAACAAACCCGAGAACAATTGGCCACATTATTTGAAAATTCAATGCAAATTTATTGATGTGGATTAAATACTTACAACTTTTTTTTATAATACTTTTTTTTATAAATAATTGGAAGCAGAAAAATATTTATGAAAATAATTAATTTTTGTTTTGTATATGCACTAATAAATTATAACGGTTGTTTTCTTGCACACATGTATATATGATTTGAGGTTTGACACTTTGTGGTTTGACAATTGTGTTCTATATAGAATTAATTGGAAGTGATGCAAACTTGGTGCTTTTCGCTGACTCAAAACTTCAAAAATTACTCATAATCAGTGGTGCCATACCTTAAAGATAAAAAAAACCCTTAAAATTTATTACGATTTGACACGCATCTATTGAAATTTTTTATAGCACCGGGAGCAAGTGTTGAAATACCACTTATATTGGTCTAAAATTATAATTTTCAGCGAGCCACAGTACCATGGTAGGTTAATATCTCACTGCAACACTATTAGAATAAAACTTTTATAGTTCTAAGTTTTCTTAATTTGTAATTACATTAATCTTAAGTACTTTTGTAAAAATATTTGGAGACTCAATAAATATAATAATAATAATTTATTACGATTGTTTATTTTTTATAAAAAAAATTATTTATTTTTACAATTTAAATTAAAATTTGAGGTGATGAAATTTCTGGAAAAAACAGCCAGAAATCGGTTTTCAGTTAATTTGAAAAATATTTCTTATTTTAATTAACAGGTTTAGGTTTTTGCATAGAAACGGTTAAATGATTTTTTATTAAAGGAAGTCCATACAATCAGCTATTATTAAGCACAGTTTGTTTATTCGCACGTTCATTTGCAGTTTAAAACAATTTCATTAAAATTTTGTAGCTGCTGCTTATTTTTAGTGCAACAAAATTAGCAGCAGACTTATGTTACTAAAATTGGCTAAAAATAACACATAGCTCAAAATAGTTCATTTATTTTTTATTTTTAACTTTCATTTTAAGCAACTGAATTAAAAAAATTACCAAATTTAATGTCAAAAATAAATTTAAGAGAAGAAACTAGTAACAATAGTATAAAGTAGCAGGTAAACAAACAGTCATATTAAAATTTTATCTTAAATTTGTTTTAATTACAAATTAAATAAATTTAAATGTATAACTTACCATTGCAAATGAATAACACTAAAAAATATGTTTAAATTAATTTTAAATATATATATATATATATATATATATATATATATATATATATATATATATATATATATATATATATATGTATGTATATATTGGGCATTTTTGAATTGGCAGCACAGCAAGGGCTATCTTTCGACTATTACTATGTATTATACACACGCACACACACTAACGAACGATCACGCTTTTTTTTCTTAACCGACATTTTGGCATACACAAACGCAAATTTATTAAGATTATTTGCTACTAAAAACACTATTTTTAACATTTTTTCGCTATTATTTTGTGTAAACTTTTAAAAATTACTATTAAATTTAACACATTTCACTATTTTTTTATTATTTTCTTCGATATCTTTTCCATATTTTCTCTTAAATTTATGCAGACATTAACAAATATCATACGCACGATTCAGCCGACCAAAAAGAACTAAATTAGTTATAGTGATGAGTGCTCCAAAGAGATCGACGATACATATTAATTGTTAGAGTTGCTTTTGTTTATGCTTTTTTGATAACCGGTTTTTAAGTAACGGAAACGGATATGCATTATATATTTAGCCTTATTTAAAGTAATTTAATGTATAAAACTTAAAAAAAATATAACTAGTAATAATTTGCACAATTGTTTTAAGCTATTGTGCATATACGAGAAATTTCAAAAAAATTTAGCATCAAAAAAATATTACAATAAATCTTTAAAAAATAAAAGACTTGCTGAATTTTATATATATACCATACAAATTTAAATAGATATAGACTTGCGAAAGTAGTTAAATATATACTTAAAAATTAAGAATACATCAAAATGCTGCCAAGTCTTAGAAATTATTGTATTTTCTCATTTAACTGAGCAATCACACATTAGAACAATTATGACAAGCTTTTACCCCGCATTAGCAGCACAAAACCAATACATGCACATTTTTAAAAAACGCTAAACGCAAATGCTAAATGCATACAAAAAACACTTAACACACACAAAGCTATTATATACGTATACATAAGGTTTGTTTTTTTCGAATTTTATATCTATAGCTATAACTACTTGTAAAAAAACGACTATCCCTACTTACCTGACTTTTCTTTATTTTTTGTCAACAAATACAATTTCAACATTTGGGGCCGCCTTTGTACGAAAGCTGTTTTCGTATATGGACTGCCCGGGAACGCGAAATAGAGCAATTATATTATTTGCCCTGCTCTACCTTTACTTAAAAACACATAATTCATTTGTTAGCTTTTGTAGTTTTTAATATTTTATCAAAATATTTTTGACAAATATTTTTGTTTACTTAAAAAATTTCCAAGACTAGGCAGCATTTTTATACATTCTTCATTTTTTAGTAGATGTATTTATAACTACTTAGCAAGTCTATATCTACTTAAATTTGGATGGAATATTTATACAAAATTCGAAAAAAACATTTTTAATTTGATAAAATATTAAAAACAACAAAAGCTAACAAATGTATTATGGGTTTGCAAGTAAAGGTTTAGCGGGGCAAACAATATAATTGCTCTATTTCGCGTTCCCGTGAAGTCCATACACGAAAACAGCTTTTGTACAAAAGGCGGCCCCAAATGATCAAATTGTATTTGTTTACAAAAAGTAAGGAAAAGCCAGGTAAGTAGGATAGACGTTTTCTTCATTTTCAGCACACCATGTCGATGTCGCTCACGTAGTAAAAAACGTTCTCTTGGTTTTATGTGGGTAAATTACAAAGGTTATGCATCTTTTAAAATTGGTTTTTTTGCGATTCCAATTGATTTTCTTTGCAAATCTAATAAGTTTTGAGAAGATTTTCTCATTGGATTGTAAAACGGAAATTTGCTAAAAATGTTTGCAAAAATCAAGGAAATTTGTTCAATTTCCCCTGTTTTCTCTCAGCTTCCGAACTTTTGTATTTTGTATAAAATTTTATTCGGCCGCTGCCGGCGTTGCAATCTCTATACTATTCTTCCTTTATGTTTTCAGTGTAATTTTCATTATCTCACCAACACAACTACATTTTTAATTTTGAACAGCACTGATTTATAGACATAAAATTCGAAAAAAGGAACCTATAAAGTACATTTAAAAAATATATAATTAGCTTTGTGTGAAAAGTTGTCATATTCTTATTTTATTTTTATAAAATAAAGATTTAAGATGATATGATTTTAGTACGATATAATATAACAAGTAAAAATATTTACACCATTTACAAAAAAAAAAAAAAAAAATAGAATTTTTTCGCTACAGTGCTGTGTAAAGGGGCTAACAAAAAAGATATCATTTCGTTCGATCACTGATTTTGGGAAGAAAGCTAACACACTAAAAAAACCTAATTACAAAAAATCTTCAGATTTTGAGGAGAAAAATTCCTCGGAACCTGAAAGTTTTTCTGTAGGAATAAGAATCTAATATTTTTTTTTATTTTTTATTATTTTTAAGTTATCTCTATTATAATTATACTTGTTATACATATATATTATGTTTTTTGTATAAATATATTTAGTAGTATTTTTAACCATATATGGCCTCGGTTATAAACTTATTAAAATAAAAAAAGGGTATTATTAATTACTTACCAACGATTTTTGCCAGTGCATTTGTATTTTGAAGAATGTAACTCTGATACTAATTGAGACTATGAAAAATTGAATGGTAAAAAAATGGCTTTATATAATTGCACCTGAAAGTTATAAAAGTGGTATTTATAACTTTACCAAGCTTTACTGTAGTTATTACTACTGATTTTTAACTTTACCAAGCTATACAACGTTACTACTGATTTTTATGGTCAGTTTTTATATTAACTAGGCGAAAACGGAAACGCTAGCAAAAATAGTTAAAAATTAATGCAAAAATTTAAAAATAGGTATTTAAATAAAACCCCGGTTATTACAGACACAAAAAAACTGTTTTCGGTTTGTTTGAATTACATTTTTATCATTAAATATGAAAAAATACGATTTCATAATAATTCAAAGAAAAATGACTTAAATCTTCTTCTTCTTCTTCAAAAAAAAAAAAAATCAAAATAAGACATAAATTATTGAAAACTAAAAACTGTTTAAAATATATTTCATTTAAATTATAATAAACAAGCCCTGCTTGCTTTTGTATTTTAAACTTTAATTTTGTAAAATTAAAAACTCTCCAATTAACAATAACAATTATTAAAACAATTTTTCATAATTTAACATTATTTTAAACTTGAGGTATACCTTCGGGCCCCTTAGCCAGCACAGATTTCATTGTTTTCATCATACTGGGTATTAAACCGACATGTTTGTCTACACATTTAACAGCACAACGCTCAAAATGATCGGTAAATTTTGCAATATCATCTTCATTAGGACTTGCGGGCATTTTAACTTTAATATCGTCATTGCATTGCTGAAAATATGTATTTTATGAGATTAGACAAATGAAATGCTGTTACACGTAACAAATCTTACCATTACACATCTTTGGAGTCTTCCTTGAAATTCTCCCAATTCATGCTGCACATAATTTTGTGCCCGGGTCAATGGTTGCGAACATCTGTCGACACAACGTTGCACGCTATCAACACTGGAATTATTGTCTTGACAACATTTGGCGGCACACAGGTGCATGTCTGTCTATGTAGGGAAGAAAATCGAATTTGATTAGTGGAGGTTTATGTAGAGGACATGATTTGATGAATTTTCGAAGTCACAAATTGTTATTATTTTATTCGACCTTTTTTTATAAGTTCAATAAATTAAATATTATGACCTCGAGCTCGAATATTTAATTTATTGAATTTTTAGTCACTTTAATAATAGGTACTTTGGTATAATAAAAGTACTTTTTAATAAAGTACTTCTTTAATAAAATTAACTTTTTAATAAGAAGGTACTCGTTTAATAAAAGGTAATTTTTCAACAAAAAATACTTTTTTAATAAAATGTTCTTGATTAAAAATAGGTACTTTTTCAATAAAAGATACTTTTTTTATCATAAGGCACTTTTTAAATAAAAGGTACATTTTTAATGAAAGGTACTGTTTTAGTAAAAGGTACTTTTTCAATAAAAGGTACTCAAAAATGCACTTTGTTTCATCATCCATATTATGTGGCTACTTCTAGATCCATTTTAGACCCCTTCCCAAGATTATTTAATTTATTTTTCCCTGGGGTACCTTTACAATAAAAATAGAATTTTTTTTATTATCCATGCTATGTGGGACCCTTTAGATCCATTTAAGGCCCCTTTTTGGGCGATTTTCAAAATTATTTTTTTTTTTAGAAAAAATCCATCAATTCGTTTTAAAAAATTTTTCTTTGCGGCCTTTTTGAATTAAAAATAAATTTTGTTTCATGATCCACGTTATGTGGCTCTCTTTAGTTCCATTTAAGACCCTTTTGCACCAATTTCCAACACAAAAAATAAAAATTTTTGAGAAACTGAGGAAATTTCCTTTCGTTTGTGTACCCAGACTTATGTTACTACAAGTACCGGTTTTTGAGGTCTGGGAGGAACCACGGTTCTCAGCCCCAAAAATGGGAGATAAACAAAATTTTATTCTTTTATTCCAGAGGGGGTCATATATATATATATATTTTTTAAATTAAATTTTTCGGAACCCCTGAGAAGTCTTAAATGGATCTAGAGGGAACCATATACCAAGGATCATGAAACAAAATTCATTTTTAAGATACTGAGGCAATTTTCTTTTATTTTATTCTAGAGGGTCTATTTTTTTAGCAACGCCCGACAGTGCACTTTTGCTAAAGATACTTTTTTTGTAGCACTAATTTTTATGGGGTAAAGAAAAAATAAATAACACCTTATATTTAGAGCTTAAAAACTTGTGACAAGTGACCCCATTTCTAAAATTGGGTATATAAAAAAAAGAGTATTTTTAAAGTCGACGAACTAGTCAAGCAAACAGAATAGGAAAAAACTCATTTCTACCGCCTAGAATCAGACTGTATCGAAGTTTCCTCCAGGAGCTCCCTATGTGATTTTTGTATAAAATTCCCAGTAATATATTAGCTCTCTTATTCCAAGATTACATCATTATGTCGTAAACTTTATATATTAGACAAATTTTTGTACCGCATCGAGTTCAACGGGATAGTTAACGTTATCAGCCCACTCAAGATATATACCTGCATTTTACGTAAATGTGTTTTATCCATATCATCAATCATTTCGGTAACAGCTTGTTCAATGCGTTGTCGTTGTTGTTGAATCATATTGTTTTATTTATTTACTGAATTTTATACAAAACTTTAAACTATTGACAAAAAATTGTGTAAGAAATGTAAAAATTACCGTAACACGAGTTTAAAATTTATCATAAAGAAAAAAACAATAACAAAACAGCTGACAAAAACCTGTGTCGAGCAAAAACCGGCGGCAGTACAATGCAGCCAAGTCCATGAAAAAGCTCTTGAAAATATAGGTGGCATCACTAAATTGTTGAACCTGTGGTTTTTAGTGGCCGGCACAATCTTTTCGTTCATTTTGATATAACAAAGTTGGTAAATAAAGAAGCAAATAAAGTGCAATATTTTAAAAGGCTGGTGACAACAATTTAACTAGAATCATGCTTACTTTTATAAGATTCATACTTACTTTGAAAATATTCGTAACTAACTGTACTTAAAAACTAAAAAAAAACTTGTTTTTAAAATTTCAAAATGCCTTTCAGTTTGAACTTATATGCCCGCATCCGATTGATTTGTGCAAATGCTTCCGTAAACACTTTTCACTAATCCAAATGTCAGCCGTTCTGACCTATAATGTGCTCTTAATATATAAGATTCTTAGTTTAAATATATATACGAGGCGATTTATTAATCCCCTAAATTTTTTATATATTTCTTAAAGCATATACGACACTTGCTAGTTTAAAAATTCTAGTTTACCGGTACTTATGTCAAATTCGTATGGGAATAACAGATGCTACCTTAAAAGCTTCCCGCATAAACACAGCTATTGTTGAATTCTACATACTTATTATTTTTTACATAAAAGTTGGTTTGATTTCTCTTCTCCTAATTAGAGGAGATGTTAAACCAACTTATGTGAAAAATAATGAGTATGAGGAGTTCAACTTTATGGAAAAAATGGTAGTTTGACAATTTGAGGTCGGTAAGGCAGTTACCTCCATATGATTTGCATTGATGGCCCAAAAACAAAAAGCAAGTATCATATAGGCTTTACTATTGTCAAAATATCATTCAAGTAATAAAAGGAAGGTCATTTTTAACTACTACTTCAGATCTTTCTTCTAAATGAAAAAAAAAATATATATGATATTGCTTTAAAATCTATTTAAATGATATCTTCCAGGGAATGGTATTTTAAATCTTACAATAATTAATTGAAAATTTTTAATCGCCAACCTTTTGCTAGCTTAAGCAAATGTGCGAATACATGTAATCAAATGTGTATGACTATATTGTACTTAACAAACTTTTCGTTAAGTTTCGTCAAGTGTCATTTGCTTAAGCAAACAGCGAAACTGACCGCACTTTACTTAAGGAATCATGTGTTTTTAGAAAAACTGTTTATGAAAAAAAAAAACAAATTGCAATGTACGCGGACAATATTTTTTTAGAAAATTTAATTGAAAATGTTAAAAAACAAACGTGCATGTATAACAAAAGGTGTGGGTTTTGTATTTGTTTTTCGATTGAGATGCAAGCACTGTTGCATTTTTTAGTACTTTTTTATTTATGTTTTCATTTGTTTCTTTAAATTATTTAAAATTAATATAGATTTACTTGTTAATTGTAAAATATTTATAAATTAAACACATTAAATAATATTTTTCGAAAAGATACATATATTTTGGAAATATAAGAATAAAACAGTTTTTGCAAAAGTACAAATATTTGCAACTAAGTGTAGTAAGTATTTAAGTTTAAAAAGTACATTGTAGCCACCCAAAAGTCGTCAATAAGTTGATAAAGCATTTGACAGTCTTTTCGTTAATTTTTGACAGTAGCTTAAGTTAGCAAAAGTATAATATAGTTAGCCCTTTATGCATTTCATTGCTCTGCCAATGGTGTCTGGAGCTTTTATCACATTACTTAGTTGTTTTTTTTACAATGTTGGCAGCACTGACATAAAGTAACAAAAGCTAATTGAACATAGCTAGATAAAAATAATTGAAAGAACAAAACAGCTGTTTTACATAACCTTAATGAAAACTCAATTTTTATAAAAGTTTGTGCTAAAATATTGTTAAAAATTTTAATTAAAATGTCGTTTTTGCATAAATTTAGTAGAATAAACTTGCAAACATGTGTTAGGCACATAACAGCCACGCATCGCTATTTATCAACAGATTTAAAGGATGGTCAAAATCAATCTACATCAAATACAGCAATGGACACAATGGAGAAAGAACAAATTACTAAAAAAGGGTTTGCCAAAGCTTATGACAGTCATACAGAAGCTTTGAAACCACAAGAAAAGCCGGTGGATAATGAAACATTTGCTTCTTTACTAAGAAACTCCAAATTCATTGATGTAATATACACTTTAAAAATATTCTTTCATGACAATTAACTTTTTTAATTTATTTCTAGTTGGGCGATCCTCAAGGTAAAGTTGTATCTGGCAAAATTTTTCATGTAGTTGGCGATGATTTGTATATAGACTTCGGTTGGAAATTTCATTGTGTATGCACCAGACCAAACCGCAATGGTCAAGATTATGTTCGCGGTGCTCGTGTACGTCTAAGGATAAAAGATTTGGAATTATCTACTAAATTTTTGGGTTCATCAAAAGATTTAACCATTTTAGAGGCTGACTGCCAATTGATAGGTTTAATTTCTTCTCCTGCTAGACAGAGTAACATGAGATCATCTGTATCTGATTTAAAATAAAAAATTTTGGTTTGCATATTTTACTAAGAACAAAAATTGTTAACTTTTGTCATTTTGTTTATTATTACAATCATACAAAAATTGGTATACCTCGTAATGATGATTAAGTTCAGGTACTTCTTGTAACTTAAAGCGAGTTTTTAAAGCGCCGTTAGGAGAATCTTCTATAAAGAATACTCTTTTTGCTCTGCTATGAACCAAAGCCATACTACACATAAGACAAGGTTCATGTGACAGATAGATGTCATAGCCGGTGCATAAATAAGGACCATATTTGTTTAAATTATCTCCTTCCACAACAGCCAAGTCATCCAATTTGTATTTTTCCTTAGCAAATGCCTTTTCAGCACCCATTTTAAGATTCTGATAATCTTGGCTTTCTCTTAGAAAATTTTTCAAATTATTTGGAATACCAGCCATTTCTAGATTTCCATTATTTTCTGGGCCTTGTGTATCTAAAACAGTATTCCAAGCTCCGGAGTATTGAGATTTTGCTACAAAATCTACTAAAACCATGGTAGCATGCATTACGGGACTCTTCTCGCAATAGCTACAAGCTATAGCTACAATACTGTTGAATCTAGGATCTATGCAGATTCCCAAAGGTTTGGAATTTAACAGTTTTTCAGAAATATCCCTCAATAGATGAGCAATTTTTAAATGAAATTCTTTTTCCTTTTCTGAAAAATTTGATCCTTCATATCGTTGTTCCATATATTTATTAGGATGAAATTTACAAGGCCATTTACGTTGTGCATCCTCATATTGCCACCTAAGTTTGGCCGGCTTACCAGGAACTTGTATAATTTGCTGGCTTTTCTGAATAATTTCAATTATTTCTTTTGCCATCATTTTTTCCTCCAAAAATTCCTTTAATTGTTGATCCTTTTTTAAATCTTTAATTGGACATAAAATTATTTGCTTTCCTTGAACTCTCTTCAAATGTTGTAGCTGTTGCAGTGGTAGTTTTTGGGTTAATTGCTGCATTATTTTCGAAATTTCTTTTTTGTCTTCTACGATTGTTACAAACACCTTCTCAACTTTTATGATTTCTGTATACTCTTTGGCCAGTATAGATTTTATTTGGGTTATCTTGTCCCTTTTTAAACGTTTTGTAGAAGAATCAGTCATTTTTCATTTAAAAATGAATTTACTCGCCAATTTTGGCAATTTTTTTTTAAAATGTAAACAAATGGTGCGTGACAGCCATAGCTGCCAGACAACTTTAATAGAAATCGTCGAATTTCCGAGTTTTTTTAATAAAAAATCCGTCAAATAAACAAATTGTTTTTAAATATTTATGCATTATTTTTATTAAAATCAATAAAAACATGTAACATTTACTTATTACTAACAAAATTTTAATATTAATTTTCATTACTTAAGTAATTAAGTTTTCTTATAAATACTAGAATTTAGTCTTTCTATTTTTAAAATTTCGAATTTTAAAGCCAATTTATACGATACAATTAATTTCATGCTTTTTTCTCAATAAACTTTTCAAATTTGGTTCCAAAGTTGTGTCTATTTGCTCTAAAACCGAATGTGAATGAAGCAACATATGAGCGCGAAAGAGAAATAACAAAAACACGCACAAAAATCGTGCTTTTTTTGTTACCCCACTTTCTTCTCTACCCTGTTGGCCGCCAAACAAGAATTGCATGCAAAAAAGTCTAGACGACGACTTAGTTATCCATGAAAAATCTTAATATTTGAAGCAAAAATCGTCAAATCGTCATGCATCATTTTTGGAAAAAAATCGTCAAATCTGGCAGCTATGGTCACAGCTGTTTTGATACTACAGCTCCAACTTCGCAGGTGGTGAGAAGTAACTGGTACCGAGACATATTAGTGAAGCTTATTAAATAGTCGTTACTTGGTTAAGTATTAGGCATCAAAATTTATAAGTTCTTGCATTGCATGAGGTAGACAGGTAGCCCCGAATGTCCGAGTTCAAATACCGGAACAGGCAATAATTCAAAAAAAATTATACAAAATTGTTAAAAAAAAATAATATAAAATTGTTAAATATCGTTAATGATAGTCTAATTGTGTGTTGTTTAAACTTCAAAATTATAAAAAGTACTTTTGGAGTTATCGATCGAAATGATATATTCCTTGTTAGCCTATTTACACAGCACTGTATAGTTTTCTAAAAAACTTAAAACTTTTTACACAAAGCTAATGATATATTTTTAAATCGACTTAATTTTTTAAGGATGTAATATATATATATTTTTGTTTGATAAGTTTGCCATTATTTTTATCAAAACTCAATAAAGTCTGAATGTTTTTAGTTTTAAATAGAGTATTCAAAAACCGAAACCGAAAACCGGTCAACCGGTTTCTTGATTTTCAAAAACCGATAGGTTTCGAATATTTTGTAAATTCGAAGAAAACCGAAAACCGGTCTTTTTTGTTCGGTTAACCGGTTTTTTTAATTACATCACCAACTGGGTTACTTGGTCTCTTTTATTTTTCCCGAACACTTATAATTGTTTGTTTGGTTATGAAGATTTAGATGTAAGTCTGATAGATTCCGATGAAGACTTAACTTTGGATATTCCAAATTCAAATAGTTTTATTTCTGATCTAAATAACACAATAAACAGTATTCTTGATAAATGCGACCAAAGAACTGAAAAGTTGGAAAATGTATATAATTGTCTTTTGACTATTTGTCCAACATCTACTATTAGTGAAAGAGTATTTTCCACTTCTAGCTTTATCAAAAGCAAACAAAAAATCGTCTTAAAACGAAACATTTAAATTGCATATTATTTCTAAAATATTATTTTAGAACTGAAAAATAGATTTTCTTTTTACATATTCAAAATGTAATATTAAAAAAACTTATTTTATCAGGATCAAGATAATAATTTTTTTTAATGTTACTAACGAATAGTAAACACTTATTTATTTTATTAAATAGAAAAAATTGTAAGGATCAGAAATATATAATTACTCGGGTCGAAAGTATGCAATCCCTCTAGCGCTGATCACAATTTTTTCCATTTAATAAAATAAATTAGTGTTTACTATTTGTTAGTAACTTTAAAAAATTATGATCTTGAGCCTGATAAAATTAGAAATATATAATTAAAACAGATAGATCAAGTAATATACAAAATTTGCACTTAAAAAACTTATTTAATGCCAAACGTTTAAATTACTAACGTACCTAATTTTACCCAATTTACAAACTTAATAATCTGTATTCATTTGATATGAATATAGTTTTATAATATTAATTTTTTAGATATTATATTAAAAAACATTAAAACCAATAAATAAAATGTAGAAATGAAATACAATTAAAAAATATATTTTTTTTCAAAGAATGTATATTTTTGTTACTTTATATATTAAATTTCTTTTTTTTTGTTTGTAATTAAAACAACAAATTATATAGGCTTTTTATTCAAATTAAAAAACCGAAAAAACCGGTTGACCGGTTTTTTCTGCGAAAACCGAAACCGAAACCGGTTTTTTTAAAATTCGATTTTTCGAAGAAAACCGAAACCGATTTTTTCAAAAGGCCGGTTTTTTGAATACTCTAGTTTTAAACTTAAAATCTCAACATTAAAATTAAAACCCTTTTATTTTCTTAAATCCTTACAAGTTTAAACTGCAAATGAACGTGCGAATAATTGTCTGTGCATAGTTGCACACGACAATCAAAAAATTAATTACACGGTGCTACACTGAATAAGAACTTGGAAAATGACCTAGTGTAGATTCGAAAAAAAACCCTCGTAGAAAATGCAAAAGTTTAAAAAAAATGAAAAACCTTTATATTATTGAAAAAATCTCTACATGTTTTTATTAATAGTATACGGGAAGCATACTTGGAAAGAGGACGTTCATTTCTAATTAATGCCGTTGACCGTTTAGAACTCGGTTTAAAAATGACTGAGTTAGAAAAGTTTTAATGCGCCAGTCCAAAAAAATACTCTTTTTCCACATATCTCGAAATTTTGGGGTATATTGCAACAAACCGGTTATATAATACACTCGGCTACAACCTACACTATGTCATTTCACAAGTTCTTGGATTTTTTTTTTGTAGCACAGTGTTATGAATTGACATTATTATTTCCACATGCAAATAAAACAATTTAAAAAAGGCGTACAACAATATTTTTTAATGTAAAAGTTAATTAAAGTCTCTAATTAACTTTGTTTCTACTGATAAATAGAACATTTTCAATAAAATCATAGTAAAGATTCGGGAGACATGTCAATTTAATATTTTTTTTAATGGAGTACAATCCTATTTCATCTTAAACTTCCCTTCCCTTGGTCAGTTGGGAATTGGGATCTGTCCCGTGATAGGTGAAAACTGGACCGGTTTCGAAAATACATTTTACGATATAGGTGAAAAGAGGACAGATTCCAAAAGTACCTACCACGTGACCGGTTCATTCATTACATGTTTTTTGTGTTGGTTCTGTAAAATGTTCTTGGGGGTTAGTTAGATAAAATGTTCTTTTATAGCAGTCCTGAGACATGTCACAAAGGGCATGGCACAGAGGCGAAAGTGACCGTTTCTTTTCATATAAAAAGACCGGTTCCGTGACCAGTCCCTATCACAATGACCCGATCACGTGACGAGTCCTGAGATAGGTCCTTTTCGCGCAGGATTTATTACGCCATAAAACACTTACTGAATGGGTTTCTTGCGATCAATGAAATTATGATGTGTGTTCACATAGATAATATAAATAAACAAATTTACATAATTTCACATATTTTCATAATATTTAATTTAGTTTATACTAAATTATTGGTATGTCACCATTAACTAAATTATGGTCATAATCAAAATGTCTACAATTCTTGCAAATTATTTTATACCCTACATTAAAACGAATCAATTTTCTATTTTCTTAGGCATTTTGTAACGCTTTCTTATACAACACAAAAATTCCTTGTGCATCAAATTAACTGCATTCACAAAATAGTATAAGTTGAGGCCACCGAATTTGTTTGCCAATCGAATTCTGGCGGTTATGACAAATATATCATATTAAAATATAATTTTTATTGTGAAAGCTAATAGTTTATCAGTTGTCTATTTTAATATTTATATTCCACATAAATATGTTCCACAAAATTTTAATTTTTAATTTTTCCGTTATCGAACCTGTGAATTCAGATTCATAGTTGTTACTCTTGCTGGTGAAATCCAGTTATCTAATTTAATATTATATTTCAAATAAATATTACGACGCTTTACAAAATTTTATATGAAGTACATTTTTTTTCCAGCATACATAGTTCGCTTTTTTAATCATTGCACAACAATTACTTTTAATTTTCTTTACCATACCATACCTGAATTAAAATGAAATAATGATGTTACATAATATCAAACTGAAAATGAACTTTGATCTTATTTAATTAGTGCGCGGCTGGTACGTACCAGAGAACTGCAATTGCTGATTGCAAAACGTTCATACGCAAACAACACAAGAATAAATATGTGTTTACGTTCAAAAGCTGAATATACTCCAACACACATATTTGTTGATGATTTTAAATCATCATACGATGTGCATATTGTTGTGCCACTGATTTATAATCATCGGTTGTTTTCATACCATTGATTTTATTCTGTTCATTCGAGTCAACAATTATTATTTTGATGTAGAATAAATCAGAAAAAACAACAAACAACGCGTATGTGTGTATTCATAATTAAAACAAAATAGTTTCTTATCTATAAAAAAAAGGATGGTTTTGTAGAAACACATTTCATAAATGGTATATGTACATTAGGGTGGGTCTAAAATACGTTTTTTTTAAATTTTTATTAGTAATACCAAAAATATTGTTCTTTGTGAAATTTTTTTTTTTAATTTAGATCGATATCTCAAGCTCGCCCAATCCGGTTAAAGATAAATATTGCCTAATTTTCCAATCAAAATAGATGAAAAAAAATTTAGACAATATTTAAATTTTACCCGATAAGGCAAGCCTGAGATATCGACCTAAGTTTTTTTTCAAAAAAAATATTTTTATTTCACAAAAAAGAATATTTTTAGTATTTTATTACTAATAAAAATTCGAAAAAAGCGGATTTAAGTCCCACCCTAATGTACACTATATGATTTATAAAATGTGTTTCTATTTTGTTTTAATTATGAATACACACATACGCGTTGTTTGATGTTTTTTCTGATTTATTCAACGCTGACTTTTTGTTGAGTGATTGCATTTGCATAAAACATAATCGACAGATAATTCAAACTGATCAGAATTACGCGTTCAGTAACATGATGCTGATTTTATTCTACAGTGAATTTTATTGAGTTATTAAATATGAACAAGAATTTTTGTGTATGATTAAATCAAGAAAAAATTTGATTTTGCAGTTCTCTTGTACGTACATGCCGTAATCCAACTACCAATATTTTCAAGCAAACGGTACCGTGTTTCGTGGATGTAACGCTGCCTCGTGAATCTATCTTCAATTCTTTTTCCGCCGAGCATTTTTTTTTAAATTCTTTGCCTCGTGAATCTCCATTCGATTATATTTCCGCCGAACAATTTTTTAAAATTCTCTGCACGCAGAGAAAAAAACATGTTTGCAACATGATCACAGCTACGATATTATTCTTGTTGCATTCGGGTATGGTAATCACAATTAAGTTATTGATTTATAAATATGTTCTAACCATCAACATTATACCATCATTGTTATAGCAAATATTGTATTATTTTATTACTGCCACTTTCTATTTTATAACATGATTGGATGACACCATACAGTGGTAACCAAAATTCTGAAAAAATATGATAATTATGAAACTATAAAATGCTGACAACAATCAATGATAATTATAAATCAAATAAAATATGACTGACATTTACAGTCATAATACTGCATTGTTTTTTTTAAAAAATTGTATCAGTTCAGTCACCCATGTAAAAATGATAATATATGATAATTTTTACCTGGGAGGTTTTATTTTCGAAAATGCCTCATACATATAACATTATTATTTACACTTCTCAATTCATTGTCGAGAAAATTCATTAATTTTTATATTTTTTAATTTTTTAATAAAAACAATAATATATTTTTCAAATATGTTTATAATTTCAATTCTTGGAAAAAACAGCTTTATTGTGGAAAAATTACTCAAAATATTAATAAAACAATTTTTTATACAAAAAAGTCAGTAGAACCCAATAGTTGTTTTGTACGAAAAGGTTTCTTATACAAAATACTAGATTTTTAGAAATTTTTCTTAGATAGAAATTAATGTATTCTTAAAAAAACTTGTATTATTTTTCTTTAAAAACATACATAGAATCAAAGAAGTTTTTTTAAAATGTACTTAATATCAAATTTTTTTCTTTAGGAAAACATATATTTAAGAAGTATTCTTAAATTTAAAGAATTTTCCACAGTTTCGAATCTTAATATAACTGTAGGAAAGATATTAAATTATGATTATTTTATTATCATAATATGATAACTGTATTATAATACGACTATGTTTGGCACAATCATAATCCCAAAAATATATGATGCTCTACGGATATGATTGCTCGAAACATGTTTTTTCTCTGCGTATGTCAGCCAAATCTGGAGAATAAGTCAGATGCAGCAACAATTCGAAAAGTAACTCGTGTATTTTTGCCATCGAAACCGCAGAAGTGTGCATCCCGGAATTATATTGATGGAATATTGTTTCAGTAATAATGAATAATATTCTGCATTTATTATATTTCACTTTTTCAACTACACGCAAAGAAAAAACATAGTTGGGTCAATCATATTCGAAGAGCATCATATATTTTTGGGTTTATGGTTGTGCCAACCATAATCGTACTATATTATGGTTATCATATTATGATAATAAAATAACTATATTTTTACCATAATATTGTCCCTACAGTTATATTATGATTCAAAACTTACTATATTATGGTCCTAAATAATCATGCTATATTGAATTAATCATAATATGATCGCACGTAATCATATTATTCTCAAAATGTTATCATATTATGGTCCCTCATAACTATATTATTATTATATGATCCATAATCTAAAAAAATTTCTTAAGGGAAAAGTTCTTAGAAATTATGAAAAAGCTCTTTAAATTTAAGAATATTTCCTTTAGAAATGTTTTTTTCTAAAAAAAACTTAATATTTTTGAAGAAAAATTGTTAACGAAAAAATCATAGACTTTGAGAACTTTTTTCTTTGATTGTATAATTATTTATTGATTGTTGCCAGCATTTTATCGTTGTATAATTATCATTTTTTTTTCATAGTCAGAATTTTTGATACCACAGTATTGTTACAGCCAATCATGATATAAAATAGAAGGTGCCAATCACAAAATAGTAAAATATTAACTAAATAATAATGGTAGAGACCATGTTGATGGTTAGAAAACCAATAATTTGGTTGTAACAACCATATCCAATTGCAGCAAGCACAATAGAGTAGCAGTGATCATATTGCAACCATGTTTTTTCTCTGCGTGTAGTCAATATAGATAATTCCATTCAGATTTCACTATCTGCTTTCTGAGGGCGAATTCACCTGGTAAAATCAATTGATTTGACAAAAATCGACGGAAATGCTCTAAATCAGCTACTGAATCAGACACATGATAGCGCAAATGCGGCACCCATCTTGCCGATTACTTTTTCATACCCAATTTCTGAAGTTACTGAGTGAGGTTCATCATTCATAGTCTAAACACTTGTGCAGATGAACCATCCATGATTTCTTTGATGACAACAAAATTGATTTCTCCCATTTTTTAAAAAAGCAAAAGTTGGTTTAAACAATCGGTTGTTTTTTAAAAAAAATGTATCTATGATTTGGTAAAGACTTATTGACTTGCCTCATATTTCAAAGAAATTTGGTAGGAAAGCTTCTATTAGCCCAAGAACAAACCCTATTGAAACTGATTAAAATCGCTCCATATTTTGACCTACCTCTCGTTGAAGTTTGGGTTGTGGATATTAGTTGAAGAAAATCGAACAATATTTGGACATAATCCCCATATAAATAAACTTTCCGATATTTGCTTAAATCCACTTCATAAATAATTTCTCTTATATTTTGTGTCCTGACCATAAAATATAAAACCCCTTCTCGGAATCAAAATCCTTCTCGGAATTGTATCCAAATTATACTTGGCATAGGGTATCATATAGTCGACAGGCCCAACTTTAATTTTTTTATTACACATTTTTTAACTTGTTTTAAAATTAGATTATGTATCTGTTGCACATGCCGATTTTCTAGACATTTTTTTTTATCTGTTTTCTGTGGTCTATATTAGTAGATGTTACGTTCAATTTACTAACCAATGAAGTTTGAAAAAATTAATATATTTTTTTTTTTCATTTATGTCATATTAAGTGTATGATGATTAGTGTTAGATGTATACGACGCCACTTAAGTTTAAGTACACATATACGTATTTATATATAATCGCAACTTTCGAACCAGATTTTGCCAAAATTGTTTTAAAACAAACAAAAACTATAAAAAATAAACATCATTACGAATAATTTCAAGTATTTCAATACGTGTTTGTATGTAGAAGGTATTTAATGTATGAAAGTAATTTCACCTCATATGTATGAGTATGTTCGAATATTAACATACCATATATACGCATGTTTCACTATGGGCCAGTCACTGTTTACGTCGTATTTTGAAAGATTTATTTATCCATTTGCATTAGGAAATCAACAATTATAGAGCAACGTATATGTTTTAATTCTTTGTTTAAGCTCTGCCTTCTTCTGGAAGCTATAGGTGGAGAAAAAATTTTTCTACGGATCGAAATACATGTAGTTCGAATAGATCTGAACTAAAATAAAGTTTACACCTTACTTATGATTTTTTTCATTAAAATTAATAAAATTAATGAAAATTTACTTAAAAATAATGACTCCTTTTGTTAAACTTTTCATTCTGGATTTAGATTAATGTTCTTTAAAGACGATAAGAAATTAATTTTATCTTAGTAAAAAATTTAAAAAGTTAAGAATTTATAAACTAAAAAAAAAGGAAATTTAAAATTGTATGATAAGACAAAATCTGAATATAAAGGGTGTCCCAAGAAGAACGCAATTTTTAAATCTGGCAACATTCGAAGTGTCATTGTTTGACATTTGAACAATTGTTATTGTTTGCTAGTAGAAGGTACGAGGTTAGTAAAAATGGAGCGCTACACGAATGAACAACGCATTCTCATTGTGAAATTGTTTTACCAAAATGGTGAAAGTTTTGCGGCTACAGTTCGCAAATTGCGATCAATTTGGGGTCACAATAATGCTCCAAAAGAGTCAACTGTAAAGAGATTAATGGATAAATTTGCCGAAACTGGGTCTGTTAGTGATGTAAAGACAACAACGCGCCATCGACCGAAAATGTCGCAGCTGTACGTGATAATGTCGCTCAAACTCCATTCACCTCAATTCGACACCGAGCTCAGCAAATTGGTATCTCCAAATCCACTTTGCAGCGAATTTTGACGAAAGGCATGTGGTTCCAACAAGACGGCGCCACATGTCATACAGCCAGAGAAACAATTCAATTGCTGCATCAGTCATTTCCCAGTCGTGTTATTTCGCGTTTTTGAGATTAGAATTGACCGCCTAGATCGTGCGATTTAACACCATTAGATTTTTTTGTTTGGGGTTTTTTGAAGTCGATGGTTTACGCGAATAAGCCGGCGACGACTCAAGCCTTAAAAGAGGAAATCGGACGCTGCATTAATGAAATACCGCAGCATTCATGCAAAACGGTCATTGAAAATTTCATTAAAAGATCGCGTGCATGCCAGCAAAGCCGCGGCGGCCATCTGCACGATGTATTGTTCCATACATAACCTCATTCTGTCTACTTTACGATATAATAAAGTTTCACGATTTTTTTTTAAATATCTGTGTTTTATTTAAAATTTAAAAATTGCGTTCTTCTTGGGACACCCTTTAGTTAAAAAATTTTAACTTTTTTAATTTAAGTACACTCACAATATTATTTCGTTAAAAATAATCTAAAATACATATTAAATTAATCGAAAATACAATCAAAAAGACGACTAATGACTTTTCAATATATTCAGCTCATTTTGTTGTTTATTTACAATCATTGTTTAATAATCGTCAAAAGTAGTAAAAGTATTCGAAAGTCATTTAAAATAACCATAAATTTTTAACTGAAAAACCGTAAAAAAAACGATTTTTGTGGTTGGTTTTTCAAATTGATTTTTTTTTATTTGTATGCAATTTTACAACACACAACACACACAGATGTACATATTTTTAGTTTTTATTTGTGTATCTATATTGATTGAAATCATTTTGTATTTAAGCAAACAATTTTTATAAAAAACAAAAAGGAATTATTTTAATTTCTATTTTTAGAAACAGAAAACATAAAATTTTGCATTAACAGAAAATATCAACTCCAAATGAATGTCTGTAAATTTTGATAGTTTATTTTTTGAATGACTGATTTAAGTACATATTAAAAAATATATTTCTATGAATTTTCAATTGATTACCGACTGTAAAGGAAAATATATTGCAAGTGCATGTTAACTTCTTGAATTTAACGAAATTTAATTAATTTAGTATAGTCTTTTATATTTTAAGTAATAAATTTCAAATGTAAAATATTTGTACGTATTAACAAAAATAATGTTATAATTATTTGCGTAATTATTCATATAAAAACAGTAATGAAATTGATAACTTAGATTTTTATGAGGTAAAATAAAATTATGAAATATTTAAAAGTTTGCAGTTTGAATGATATGTGTATAATTTATAAACTAAAAATAAAGTTTATTCTGCATTAGAACAAGTCCAAGCGTCTGAAAAATTTACGAAAAATTTACTTGTTTATAAGAATTTTTTTTTATTAAATTTAAAAAAAAAAATTAAATAAAAAATATAATAAATTTAAGTGACATTTTGATTTTTGAATTTGAGAGGAAAATTATATAATTTAAGGAAAAATTTTCTTAATTTAAATAAAGTGTGTGTACCTATTTTTAAGCAAATTGTATTCTTGATTTAAGTTAAAATTTCATTTGACCCAAATCATTTTTTATTTTCTTAAAATTTAGTTAAATTAAAAATGGTTAATTTGTTTTTATTTTGAGGTTGAAAACTTATTGCAAATGAACAAAAATATTTAAAAAAGTGTTTGAGGATAAGAAGAATAATAAGGGTTATTTTCTAAAAATTATAAACACTATTATTTTTTTTTTAGACTGGCTAGTTTTTTTATTGTGTATTATTATTACACTCTAATTATTTTTTTTTTGAAATTCACCAAACTTATAGTAGGAAATTGTACACCTACTATAAGTTGGGTAAATTCACTATGTGTACGTAAATGAAAAAAATACACACATTATGCGTAAGTTGGAAAACACAAAATAGGTAAAATTACATTAAAAAAGAGTAAAAATGAAATAAAATATTGAAATTAAAGAGTAAATTTACCAAATTTGTGCGTAAAGAAACACATTTTACGTATAAATGTACACATAAAATGCGTAAAAATCCTTTGGAAATGCGTAATAATCCTCCAAAAATGCGTAAATATTTCATCTATATGTTAAAAATAGTATTTTCTTTATATTAAAAACAAAATAAATTTAAATCTGTTTTATTTATAATTATTTATTGTACATATAATAATATTGTTAACATCAATATAATTGTCAAACCTGATGACTTTTTAAAAAATGTTTAGATTGTTTAGAGATAGCACTTTTTACAGAAAAGCTTTATAAAAAACATGGAAAAGTTTCAAAAATTAAAAAATTGCAGCGGGTTTAATTTGGCCATAAAACAGATTTACTTTGATCACTTCCAAATGTTCATTATGTCTAGTTTAATATTTTTATCGAGACAGTTAACTGCACATATTCTAAACCATCTGCACATCTTTTACCACGCGACACCAGTCAATGCTTTTTGAATGCATTTAGCGCTCCTTCCAAATTCTTTCACTGCCAATTTTTAGAAATTATATTGTCGTCGCTATCCTGATCTCATTAGCTTGATGACAGAAAGAAGGAGTATTATTGTAAACACAAATAATTTCTGAATTAACCTCACTTCCTTATGAGTCAAACAATTTGCATAAAAATAATGCAGCCGTTTTTAAAATTTATTTTATTTTTCTGTTTTATTATTTTTGGTTTTAAATATTTTTAATATTTTACTATTACAAATTGGTACATTCACAAACTTTGTGTGTAAAACTCGAATTTATCGACAAATTTAGGCACAAAATGTTAAACTATAAACACATAATGCATAATATTACATTATATGTGTACTATTATATTAGAAAGTGTGTACAAAACAAGTTCATGCATTTTGTGTTTGTATTTACTCACTGTGCATTATATTACACAAAAATTTACCCATTTTGTAGTAGTAAATTTACAGACATTTTCTAGAGAGAACACTCTAATTAATTTCTATTGAAATTTACCCAACTTATAGTAGGAAACTGTACTCCTACTATAAGTTGGGTAAAGTTACTCTGTTTGCGTAAATGAAAAAAAAATGCACACATTATGCGTAAGTTGATGAACACAAAACAGGTAAAATTACATTAAAGTGCGTAAAAATTTAATAAAATTTTAAAATTAAAGAGTAAATTTACCAAAGTTGTGCGTAAACAAACACGATTTTCCTGTAAACGTACACATAAAATGCGGAAATTCTTACAAAAATGCGCACATTTTCTACTACGATGTTGAAAATTAAACATTCCAAAAAAGAAACGTTTTGTAATAAAAAACAATAAATTTATTGTTTAGTTATTCACAATAAAAATGAAACCATAAAGTTATTGTTTGTTAACTCACAGCAAGAATAAAATCAATAAATTTATTGTGTAGTAATTCCAAATAATTGATCAATTAGAAAAACTAATAAATCTATTTTTTTTTTTAATTTTGAAAATTTTTTAGATTTTTTTTTCAATTTCAAAATATCATAGTTTTTTTTGTATCATTATTAGTTAGCATATTTACAAATGCTGTGCGTAAAATTTTTATTCAACAAAATAATACTAATTTTAGGCATAATGTGTTTAATTGTAAACACATAATGTCTAAAAATACTTCGTGTGTGTATTATTGTATATGAAAGTGTGCGCAAAAATGTTTTACGCATTTGGTGTTTATATTTACCGAATTTTCGTAATATTACATAAAACTTTGCCCATTTTATAGTAGCAATTTTACAAACATTTTTGAGGGTGTAGATAAAGCCGCATGTGATCATATATAAAATTGTTTGCCCTGGACAACAACAAAAAAGTAATATTTAACAAAATCCCTTTCCGCCGATACCATATTTTCTTATGATGCTTTAAGAAGAAATAGCATTAAAATCCAAAAAACCAAAAAAATTGTGTAATTTGTAACCCCACTTTTTAACCCTTAAATTTTCGATTAGGCATATAAAGAACCTGTAATTTTTAGATTTTCCCAACAAACCTAACAATATTGTTGCGATCCCATAACCATGTCATATCGATGATAAATTTGGACGAGAATGATATTTAATAGGGACAGTGGAGAAAAATATAATTTATTATATCATTAACGATATCGCAATTAAATAAAATATATGATACTCGTATATTTAACGAATCTAATATATTTTTTTTTTTGTAAAATAAATAAATTTTTAAATAATAAAAGCCCGTGTTTTTGAGAAGAAAATTTTATTATTCACACTCAGAAAAAAAAGTTAGTAGAAAAATTTGTAAACGGTTTTCAATCCCACTTTATTATTTTTGTACTGATTTTTAGTAAAAACATTATTATTTTGCAAATCATTTTGCTATTTACATTTTAGAAATTACAGAGTTTTTACAGAATATTTACAAATTTTTGTTGCTAATTTCAAAAATCATTTTACAAATTTTTGAAAACCGATTTGCTAAAATTAGCAAATAAAATTACTAACTTTAAAAAAGTGGATATTGAAGGAAATGTTATTTCTAATAACTAAAACTTATACATACAAACTTAAATTGCCCTAAAATGTTACATAGGTTTAAAAAAGGGATCGGAAGTGAAGATACCGACTCATGTCTAAAAAGAGGACATCCACGTAAAATAGCACTAACAAGTTTTTTTAGTTCTAAAAATCAACCCTAAAGACAATTAAAATTTAACCTTAAAAGTAAAAAAAATTGAATTAAATATTTTTCAAAACAGAAACTACCAAATTAAAACAAAATAATAAATTCGTTAAAAATTTAAGACTTTGTACTAATATTAATAATATTTAGTATTTTTTTTGCTGATTTTAGCAAACAGATTTTAAATTCCACTTTACTAAAAGTCTACTAAAATTTAGTAGCGGCTACTAATTTTTCTACTTATTTCTTGTACTACACGTCAGCAGACATGTGTTGTTAAGATTAGCAAAAAATACCGCTGGGCTCAAATTAGCAGAATTTCCCGTAATAACAGCAAAATTTGCCATTACATACTTTTTTTGGTGAGTGCACATAATAAATTATTACATATTTAATATGCAAAAATTGTAAATGCCTCTAACACACTACATTTTTGATTAAATATATTTGAAAAGAAAGAATGATAAACTGTTGCTGGTAGAACGTCATTAATCCTGATCTGAAAGTGATAAAATTATCTCACCTTATTATGATAATAAAGATTACTTACCTTTTTTTTCTCAATTGGCTTGTATAATAGTTTTTTATCCTCAAAAATGATCTTAACTTTTGTTTAATACAGCAAAAACCAACCACGAAGTTGATCTGAAACAAATAAAATACGTCCATATATTGCGCATTTTGCCATAAATTAATCAGCACGGCCAATTTTTTTTTATAAGTTTGACTCCAGACATCTATTTAATTTTAAGTTTGTTTGTTTGTTTTTTGAAGTTTTTTCAAACAGAAGAAATTTTCTTCGTTATTTTTAAAAAAATGTGAGATCATTTGTAAATATTTTAAACGATACGATATTAGCAAAGTTTTGAAATATGACATCGTAAACAATACTGTATCGTTTATAAATTTATTGGGAATAAAAGAAATTTCAAAACACCTTTTCCTTTGTCTATTGTTATTTTTAACAAATGAGACATCATTTGTAAATATCGTTAGCAATATCACTAAAGTTTTGAAATATGATATCGTAAGCAAGACTACATCTGAGTTTCATTCAAATCGGCGTTTAAAGCTGAAAGTCCATACCACGCATGCTGCGCTTCTTTGCGTCCTACGCGGTTTACAAAAAAGTAGAATCAATCTTATTGTATGCTGCAAGTTACAGAGTACCAAAGCGTAGGATACCTTGACGCGTATGACGCGAAAAGTAGGTATACTTTCTACTTTTGTAAGCGTCATAAGCAGCGTACGAACAGATCAGCTGATTTTGATAGATTATTTTTATTTTAAAAACTACACAATGGAGGAAAAACTAATTAAAGCTGTAAAAAAAACACGAAGTTGTTTGTAAAAAGCTCCATTTTTATAGAAATAAATTTAAGCAAGCTGCTGCTTTGAATTCTATAGCCAAGGAATTAAATTTACCAGGTAATATAATTAAATTGATAAATTTATTTTATTCAACAAATTTACACTACAGCTGATCAAAACAAAAGTGTAACAAGCGTCGCATATAACTTGAATTTCAGTAAAGCGTATAAAGCGAATATGCGTACAAAGCGTTGACGCGAAAACGCGTGGTATGGACTTTCAGCTTAAGTATTGTGGGGTTCAGTTGTTAGTAGCCCAGCAAACATGGCAGTACGACTACGGCGCCCCTATCATTTTGCCTGGCAGAAAAAGGGCAGATCAAATTAGATCCATTAATATATTTGGGGATTAAGTTAGATCTAAATTGCTTTAAAAAATGGCAGATCAAAGTAGATCCAGCAACGAGTATTAAGTAAGATACAAATTTACCCGAAAAATGACAGATCAAATTGTATCAGATTAGATCCATCAACATAATATGTACGGAATCTGGTTTATTAAAAAACGTATAAAAAAATTTAAATTAAAAAAAATAATAAAATCATACAAAACAATTCCTTCGCCAGGATTTGAACTCGGTGTGCCAGAGTTGTAATAAGTTAAGCACTCAACAGTTCGTAGCTGACTTTATTAGACTTCACTTCCATTTTCGGGATAAGTATATAAATACATATTCGAGAATTTCGGAAAAATGGGATATACGAGTATTTCTACATACATATCATGGCTGAATCAATGAGACTAAATTGGTTCTGCACTTAACTGATTTTTTACAATTTTATATAGCTGTACACAATATTATATATAATCATATCTTATGAACGAAGAAAAAAATGCAGAGAAATAATTATATATTTTTAGTTTTATCAGGCTCAAGATCATAATTTTTTAATGATACTTACGAATAGTAAACACTAATTTTTTTTATTAAATGGCAAAATTGTAAGAATCAGCGCTAGAGGGAGTGCACACTTTCGACCCGAGCTACCAGGTCATCTTCAGCCTCCTTCTGAACCACCCAACCAACACAAATAACTCATGGTTTTGTGCAGGCATTTATACCACACACTCTAAGGAAAATGATTACAATTTTTTCCATTTAATAAAAAAAAAATAGTGTTGACTATTCGTTAGTATCATTAAAAAATTATGATCTTGAGCCTGATAAAATTAAAAATATATAATTAAAACAGATAGATCAAATAATATACAAAATTTACATAGAAATAATTATATTTAAAACAAACAAAAAAAAAAAACTATATATACATTATAAATTTTCACTACTATAAGACTTATGGAAACAAAGATGATATAAAATTATATGAACCTGGATTATTATAAACTAATTATATCTTAATTGTTGTTGTCCCGAAATGGGTAAAAAATTTGAAAGTTTTTTAAATAAAAAATATTAATAAGAAAAAATAAAATTTTTTATCTCCCTGGTTGGTACTCGAAACCACTGACATAATAAATATACAGGTTGGTTGAAAAGTATCTGCGCTCGAAATGAAAGAATACTGTTTTTGTTACGAAATATATTTTTTTATTCAATATAATCTCCTAGAAGCTCAATACACTTGTTCCAATGATCTTTCAATAATTTTATCCCATCCTTATAATGGTTTTCCGGAAGCTCTGCAAAATAACCGTCTACGGCTGCTATGGCCTCTTCATTCGACGAAAAATGCTTTCCACGAAGGAATTGTTTGAGATTTCTGAAGAGATAGTAGTCACTGGGAGCCAAATCTGGTGAATACGGCGGATGTTCAAGCAATTCGTACTTTAATTCTTTGAATTTAGCCATCGTCAAAACACTTTTGTGAGCAGGTGCATTGACTTGATGAAAAATTATTTTTTTCTTCTTTAAACCAGGTCTTTTCTCACGAATTTTTTCATCCAGCTGATCCAAAAGGCTGCAATAATATTCAGATACCTTTCTGAAGATAATCAATCAACAAAATTCCTTTTGCATCCCAAAAAACTGATGCCATAACCTTCTTTGCTGATCGTTGTTACTTCACCTGCTTTGGAGCTGAACAACCAGCTTCAGTCCACTGTAAACGTTCTTGTTTCAATTTAGGATCATGGATCTATATATCACAATGTGGGAACCCAATCTTACCAGAAAGTGTTTCTTGTAACAAAAATTGGGTAAATGAGAGCGTTCATGAGAGAGTAATTGTGTTTCTTTTTTTACCAGAACTTACCCGTACTTTTTGTTTGGGTAAAATGGTAAAATTGTCAAATCATCAGCTGCTGCTAATAAATTAACTGTTTTGCATTTTTGAACAAAAAATTTAAGTTAAATAAAAGTTTATTATAAACAACTTTTCCTTCCTAATAATTATTATTATAATGAAAAATACATTTGAAAATTTAAATAGGTATTTGTCATTTCAAATATATTCATTAATTAAGCTGTTTTTTAAGATAAATAAATTTGACGTTTATTTTTGGGTATAAAATGTGGTTTTGTGCGTTCACAGTATTTTGGGCATTTTTATGGTTTTATGAGAGAATTTTTTGCTTACTCTCATTTTACCAGACTTTACCCAAAATTACCTTGTACAGACCTATAATTGTATCTTATACCATATCAACAAAAATTTTTTTATTTTAAATCATATATAATTATGTCTCATACCATATTAAAAATATTTTTGATTATAGACCATATATTATTATATCTCAAATATTAGATAGCATAAATAATTATATATGGATCTATGTAAGACATATATAAATATATATAGTTCCGTATAAGTCATATATTAGTAAATATGGTCAAGTGTAGGTCATATACAATTATATATAGATTTATTTAAATTTTATATGCTTTAATATATATCTATGGTTTTATATAAAAAGGCCCTAACTCGAATTTTTTTACTTGACAGGAGAAGGAAAAAACTAAATAAAATACGTAAAATTTTAGATACAAAAAAATTTTAAATGCAATTTTTAATAAAAAGAAATTGCATTAAAACTTTTTTTTATCTAATATTTTACGGATTTTATTAAGTTTTTTCCTTTTCCTATCAAGTAACAAAAAATCGAGTTAGAGCCTTTTTATATTAAGCCGTCGATATAACATTTTATCATATAAATCATATATAATTTTATAAATATTAATATATAATTAGGTGTAGTTGTATATGGCACAATATAATGTAATTTTTAAAAAATAAATAAAATATATAATTATATGGTAATGTATGCTAACATGGATAAATATATATATATTATATATATATATATATATATATATATATATGCACAGCGCATGTTGCGGGGACGGTTTTTCGTTGCAAAAGTTACTATGAAGACATTTTGATTCTTTGGAGACTGTCCTCAAACATTTCATTAATCTACGGTATACACTAAAGACAATTTACCTGATACAGCGCATATTATAGGGACTTTTTTGGTTGTATATACAGATGTCTTCAAAGTATGAGAAATGCATATATATATATATATATGCACAGCACATGTTGCGGGAACGGGTTTTCGTTCCACAAGTTACTATGAAGACATTTTGTTACTTTGGGGACTGTCCTTAAACTTTTCGTTATTCTAGTGTTTACTCTGAAGACATTTTACTCGACACAGCGCATTTTATAGGGACTTTTTTGGTTGTATATACAGATGTCTTCAAAGTATGGGCAATGCATATATATATATATATATATATATATATATATATACTAGCTGACCCGCCAGACGTTGTCCTGCCTAAAAATTTATCATATTCTGAGACTTTTTCTATAGGAAAAATCTCTCGGAGTCTGAGACTTTTTGAAAAGGAAAAATGTCTCAGAATGTTAGACTTTTTCAATAGGATACACATTATTATCTAGGTAGCTCGCACAAAGTTTGAATATTCTCACAATAATAGTACCCCAGATATGCAATAATAAATTTGTACTTCGTATGGGAGGTGCCACGCCCATTGCTTGGATCCCCCATATTTTTTGGAAGATTATGAATATTATTATCAAAGAAGCTCACACAAAGTTTGAAGACTCCCACTTTAATAGTACCCCAGATATGCAATAATGAATGTTTTCTTCGTATGGGAGGTGCCACGCCCATTGCTTGGATGGCACTCATTTTTTTGGGAGATTATGAGTATTATTATAAAAAAAGCTCACACAAAGTTTGAAGACTCCCACTGTAACAGTACTCCAGATATACAAAAATACATTTTTACTTCGTATGGGAGGTGCCACGCCCATTGTACCCATATAGGTCAATTGTGAATCTAAACCATTCAGGGATCAAATAAAACAGACACAACAAATTTCATCGAAATCGGCCCAGCCGTTAAGGAGGAGTGCAGTCACTAACACACGTACAGGAGAATTATATATATAAAGATATGCATTGCCCATACTTTGAAGACATCTGTATATACAGCCAAAAAAGTCCCTATAAAATGCGCTGTGTCCAGTAAAATGTCTTCAGAGTAAACACTGTCCAGTAAAATGTCTTCAGAGTAAACACTAGAATAACGAAAAGTTTAAGGACAGTCCCCAAAGTAACAAAATGTCTTCATAGTAACTTGTTGAACGAAAACCCGTCCCCGCAACATGTGCTGTGCATATATATATATATATATATATATATATATATATGCATTTCACATACTTTGAAGACATCTGTATATACAGCCAAAAAAGTCTATATAATATGCGTTGTATACAGTAAAATGTCTTCAGTGTAAACAGTAGAATAACGAAAAGTTTAAGGACAGTCCCCAAAGTAACAAAATGTCTTCATAGTAACTTGTGGAACGAAAACCCGACCCCGCAACATGCGCTATGCACATATATATATATATATATATATATATATATATATTCATTGCGCATACTTTGAAGACATCTGTATATACAGCCAAAAAAGACCTTACAATATGCGCTGAATCCAGTAAAATGTCTTCAGTGTAAACAGTAGAATAACGAAAAGTTTAAGGACAGTCCTCAAAGTAACAAAATGTCTTCACAGTAACTTGTGGAACGAAAAACCGTCCTCGCAACATGCGCTGTGAACATATATATATATATATATATAACATATATATATATATATATATATATATATATATGTGCACAGCACATGTTGCGGGGACGGGTTTTCGTTCCACAAGTTACTATGAAGACATTTTGTTACTTTGGGGACTGTCCTTAAACTTTTCGTTATTCTAGTGTTTACTCTGAAGACATTTTACTGGACACAGCGCATTTTATAGGAACATTTTTGGCTGTATATACAGATGTCTTCAAAGTATGGGCAACGCATATATATATATATATATATATATATATATGATAATGTATTATTAGCTAAGACCACATATGATTACATTTAAACTGTTTTACTCGGGTTGTAATTTTTGCAAAATTTATTTTCAAAAGTAGTTCCAAAATTAGCCGTTTTTTGGTACTTATTTATACTTTTACGATGTATTTCCTTAAATGAAACAAAAATATGTTATGTTTAAAATAATACTTTGAAAATGACATATTATATTGTCGTTGTATCTTTAGAGAGATATGTCATCTTAATGCCCATAATAATTCATGGATAAAAGTACGAATTTGTTGTTAAAACAAGGAAACTTTTTGCAAAATTAAAAAATTTTAACCAACAGTTAAATTTAAATATTATATGGTAAACAATAAAAAATATGTATGTTAAGTTAATGTCCCAGTGGAGACCTACTGATCATGGTGTTTATGGGGATTAGTTCATTTAAATTTGAGTAAAAAAACTTGCTTACAAAGATGGTATTGCCGGAGTCACTCACAGACTTCGCTATAATTTGGTTGTGCGATAGATGAGAGCGGGGGTATAAGGATGAGGTAAAAATTCAGATTTGTTTGTATGGGGTTCATGTCTGAAATAAATGAAATAAATGAAATTCAAATTCATTTGTACATATAATAAAAGTATTCACCTTCAAAAATGTTCTTACCTCCATTTCCATACTCAGTCCTTTAATAACCATCATTTGAGTGGTCCTTCGCGTGGATCTTCTTCAAGGCTGGTACGACAACGTTTAAATTCACCAGCCCAAAATTGAACGGTGCGTTTTGAAGGTAAGGACTCCTTATACACTTCTTACAATTGTTCATAAATTTCCTTTGCTTTTAAACCCTTTAAAACAAAGAATCTAATGACTGCACGATATTAAATTTTTCCCATATTAAAAAAAATCAATGACACGTCAACTTCAAATGGCTTGGAAACAAAGAAAGAATTGACAGAATGACTTGCAACTTTGCATTTGTTCTCAGGACAGTTATACCAACTTGAAAAAAAAAAAGGTTTGGAGCTAGCAGTGCCATCTCTTGGTGAGAACTTTTCAACCAACCTGTACGTAAACAATCCCATAAAATATATATGTTACGATACTCTGTATTAAGCCTGGGGTCAAGTGTTTAAAAGTCACCACTTTTGTCGATTATTTTGAGTGACTTTTTGGTGACATGTCCACAAAGCGTCTATACTTTTTACATTCCTGTGCTTGTTCTTGATTTTTTATTGTTTTATTTTGTTGAAAATACATGTGCATAGCTGCATGCATAATTAAAGTTTTTAATAAAAATATAAAGAGAAATCAATTTAAAAGTTAAATATACAAATTTGAAGAAAATATATAATGAGCAGAAGAAATTACAAAAAACTTGTGAAAAAAACAATAAATTTTGTATAAAAATAAAAATAACAAGAAAGAGGCAACAATTTTTAGTGAAAATTGTAACTCTAGAGGTTTTGTGAAAACAAAAAAGATTTTACGGAGCCTGTGGATGATTTTGTGCAATCTTTTGAAGATTTGTCTACTCCATTTATAAAAAAAAAAATTATAAAAAAAAAATTATTAATAAAATATCTAATTTGACAAAATAAATGCACCTGTTTAATCTTATTTCCTTCCTAGTGTGAAAATCAAGTAAAAAGTTCCAAAAGTGTAGACTAGAATTATTAAAATGTACTAGTGAATCTCTGGTTCCAATGTCAACACCCAGTCAATAGTTGTGTAGATTCACAATGACACGCACATGTTAAATGTCTACAGCAGAATGCGTTGGCTGGGGCATAATTAGTCAGTAGTACTGGTGACAAAGTCAATAGTGAATTAGTACAGTTTCACTATCGACATTTCCTACAGGGTATTTACAATAACATAACAATAAAGCATGATTTTGCATGGTTTTAATACCGCCAGAAATGTATTTTAAAGGCAAAATAGGTATAAATATTTTTCCTTTTTTTTTTTAAACATCACATAAAATTCTCTCTTCTTACACATATTAAACTTTTATCGGTGGTTGGTGCAGTCTAAAATTTTAAAGACAAACAGGTAACACCTATGGTGATGACTTTAACACTAACACTTAATAACTTATTTTAATTTTACTAACCAAATTAATTCACTTCTCGCCCATGGTGATGTTGATTTTATCATGTTATGTACAAACATATATTTTATTTATTTTGTTTTCAATTTCTTACAACAACAACAAGACAAAATCGTAACCTGTGGTTAGTTTTTAGGCCCAAAACTGCATAAAGTGTTTCTGTATATGATGTAAGTTTTAAATAGCTGCTGGTTATTTATGGTTCAAAAATGTTAAATAAAAAATTAAACAAACTAAACCAAAACCTGTACTACATACTTCCATAATTTAACAAAAATGAAATAAATAAATTTTTCTTCACCAAAAACTAGAAATAACAATTTATTTAGAAATAAACCCAAATATTGTAAATAAATTGAATGCACTTTTTTTTGTTGGCATAATATTTTATTGGGTTGTAAAAATATTTTTGTAACACAATTACCTTAAGTTGTTAGACATTTGAATTACTCGAGTAAATATGATTGTAGGATGATGATAACATCATAGGTGATTGTAAGAGTTAATAATATACGTTGTCATTGTAAACAATTGTAACATATTGAAGATATTTGAATTTAAACTGATTGGACTTTATAATAACACATTATTCAAAGTCAAGCATTTTTTGATTTGCATGAAAATCTTGATATTAATATTAGGGTATTATTCAATCGGTTAACCGTTACCCGATTACTAGTCGAAAAAATTTTAACTAATTTATCGAGAAAGTCGAAAAATGTATTTTTGTTTACACACTTAATAAAATTTGTCGTTAAAATCTACTGAAAGTGACAGTTAAAACAAAAGTTATTAAACTCTAAAATAACTAAAAGTAACTAACAACTGACAAAAAATTTATAAAAATGAAATGCTGTTTTTTACAGATAATTTTTTTAAGGTTTTAAATAAAGAATTACAAACAGTACTCCAGTTATTACGTTTTCATAAATTGGAGATGCAAAACAATATAAAAGTTTTTAATCGCAAACTAAGAATATATGTGTTACATAAATAACGAGCGGGGATGCAACACTGCTTACATCAAATACCACTTTCCGTCATTTACTTTGCGTTTAACAGCTGTTCAAAACATACAACCTCGTGGATTTTTTTAAAAATGGAAAATAGTGAATTTCGAGTGCTCATTAAAAATTGTTTTTGCGAAAAAAAAACATCAATTAAACCAAGGAAAAGCTTGATAAATACTATGGGGACTCTGCACCATCGATTTCAATGGTAAAAAGTGGTTTACTGATTTTCGTTGTGGCCTGACAAGCACGGAAGATGCCGAACGTTCTAGACGCCCAGTTGAGGGGCCTACACCCGAAACAATTAAAAAAATTCACTATATGGTGTTGGCCGATCGGAGATTCAATGTGCGATAGATTGTGGAAGACATAGGCATCTCACATGGCTTAGTGGTTTCAATTTTGAACGATCACTTGGGTATGAGAAAGCTTCCCGCAAGATGGCTGCCGCGTTTGCTCACAATCGACCACCAACGGAATCGTGTGACAACTTAGTTTCCATGACAAAAACCCATGAAGTAGACTACGAATTTCCCCCTCATTCGCCTTTACTCCGGACTTAGCCCCCAAACCTAAAGAAATGGCTTGGTGGAAAGAGATTTAGCTCCAACGATGAAATTATTGATCAAACAAATACTATTTTTTTGGAAGGGAAACAGAAATTGGAGAAACGTTGGACTAACTGTATTGAGCCAAAAGGAGATTATGTTGAAAAATAAAAAAAAATTGTGTTTCATTCAAAAAGTAACGGACTTATTAATCCGCCCTCGTAAACAAGAATTAAAAACTCAAAATCACTTAAGCCACAACTCTGTTTAAGCACACACTGAAAATAAATTTATTGTAACATCCGAATGTCTTGCCAATCGAATTGTTTGGTTGAAGCCATCCATATATTTGTTTGTCGCAACCGAAATTCGGTTAATGCAACAGAATTTTGAAACCAAATATTTCAAATGTATCAGGAAAACATTTGGTTGGGGCAACTAAATAATTCGGTTGCTGCAATCAAAATATTCAGTTGGCGTGAAATTCGGTTGTCCAACCATAATGCACGATGTTAAAACAAAAAGTTTACAGAGAATCATCGTAATATATTTATTATGATAGAAGGATCTATGTTATAAGAATTATGTGTGAAACAAAATATCAACCAAATTCTTGGTGCCATACCTCTATCCCATGGTCCATATTTTCAATGGCTCTGAGACATAATTGAGGTTCAATGTCGTTAATGTGCGGAATTATCTCATTCTTTAGCTCTTGAATTGTTTTTGAAAAAAGTGTACGTCAATAACGTACACTTTTTTTTTAACATCGCCAAATTAACATCGCCACGACATGAGATAACACGGCCATTGAATTTCTCGCACAAAAGAGCCATTTTTTCTTTGGCTGTGTGGCAAGTGGCACCATCCTGTTGGAACCACATATCGTCCAGGTCCATATCCTTAATTTTTGGTCACAAGAAGTCCGTTATCATCTAGCGATAGCGAACATCGACGACGACTATCGCGAACAATAGCAATGTTTTCCGCAGAACGAACTGGTCGAGCATGCACAGGTGTTTTCACATTTCCTACAGACCCGGTTTCCTGAAATTTGCGCACAATTCTCCCGATTGTGAACACATTTGGTCGATTATGCTGACCAAAAGAATCACGAAGTACACGAAATGGATTTTGATTTGAACGCTGATTTTCGTAAAAGGCTTCAACAATCTAGACCCACTGTTCAATTGTGTACCTCTCGATGGTTGAATTTGTCAAACACTGAAACAAAGAAATATCAAAATATTTTGGGCAAAAAACTTGACGTTAAGGTGTGACTCACAATTAACAAAGTGCATTATGGTTGGACCACATTTTATAGCACAATAACAACGACAATCTGGTCTAATAATTTCAGTCATTATTTTAGCAGTGTGCGGCTGAGTGACTTAAGTGGTCGACCACAACCCTGGACTGGGTTCAAATCTAGCGGATGGTTTTTTTAATATTTTTTTAAATTTTATTTTTAAACTAGATTATATAATATATTGTTGGATCTAATCCAATACAATTCGATCTGCCATTTTTGTTCAAATTTGTATCTAACATAATCCTGAATATATTGCTCGATCTAATTTGATCCGTCATTTTTCGGATCAATTAAAAATTAAATTATTTAATTAAAATACTAACTACAATTGTCTTTATGACATTTACAAACAATACGCAGATAAATATTTTTAAGAATTTGTGTTGCAGAAAAAGTCTCTTGAAATGTAAGAGAATCGTACAAAAATATATGTACACAGAGAAAAAAATTTCGTGCTGACAGCATAAACTCTAAATTGCAAAGAAAGTAAAATCGAACTTAATAAAATATCGCTTGAAATGTAAAACAAAACCTACATTTATCTCTAAACAAATAATGATGATAAATCAATGTATTATTTCCACTTCAGATTATCAAAATACAACAACAATTATTAAACTTAATTAAAATGCATTACCAATATTGGGAAGAAAATGACGGGACACAAAAATAAAAATATAATTATTTTGTTTTGGGTTTTGGCCATATGCATAACCAACATAACGTTAGCACATTCAATATAATGACAGAATGACTGACTTGGTCTGACAGATAACTCAGGCCGTTATGTCAAAATGACCAAGATGAAGTAAATTCATTATAACATTTCTATTGCAATACAATGAAGTGTTTTGTTTTGGGTCTGAATGAAATGGGAGACTAATTATTTTCATTTGAAATAGTGTGAAGGTGATGAAAAAAAAAAAGTGAAATGATTTCAAGTGTGGCTTTGGTATAAAAAGTGAAATGCTTTTACTAAAGAAGATTTGTTAGTTACAGCGTTGCATTCAAAAATAGAAGTGAGATTTTACTAATAGTTTACTAGTTTACCAATTTCTGTGAGGGTTTTTACAAGAATCCGGATTTTTTTTTTAAATAAAAGTCCATTTTATAGCAAAAACTTTTTAACTTTTTTCTCTTTCTTAGCTCCTTGCACATTTTCGTAACCTCAACTGTTACTGTATAACAAGTGCGTTAAATATATAATTTCCCTTTTATTTGGTTAATCAAATAAGCATAAGTGAATGTTTGTAAAATTTTCAAGTGTGATATTCCAGTTTGTTTTCGGTTTATTGATTAAAATTCATAGTAATATTAATTTAAAATCAAAATGCTACGTGTAGGTTTTTTGATTTAATTTTACGACTACATTGTTTTCTTTTTTGTTTTTTGGTAAGAAAAAAAAAATATAAAAATTAACTACAAAAAAATTAATTAGAAATCGTGTATAATTTCTTGCGTTTTCATTAATACATTGCAAAATATTGAAAGAGAAATTTATCATTAATACAGTGTATATGATATTACTTATGTATATCAATTGAACACATTAAGTAATAAGTATTTCAATTTGGCCAATTTTTAATTTTCCTTCCCAAAAAATGTAAATATACATTAATCCTTGTTATCAGGAAGGAAGTTGAATTTGTGAATCGTAATAAAAAATTAAGAAAATATAATATTATATGACACTTGTTTAGTTTATGAGGTTTAAATTGTTTTTTTTTTTAATCTTGTTCAAAACTGGCTGCATTAAAAACAAAAAATCATTTAAAATTTTCTTTACGATTTTTCTGTTACTAGACGCATAGTAAATGTAGTGGTTAAGATCAAGTTAATATAGCAACTTGTTGCAATAATATTGATCAAATGCTGATAAACAGGAAGTCAAAAAAACTGACTGGTCATTTAAACAAAAAAATAGTAGTTTCGTTACAATTATTTGTTTTTTTTTTTTTTTGGTTTTAAATATCGTATGTATATATATTTTTAAACCCAACATTTAACTTGCCTGCTAGAAAGGTGCTGTGATGCACAATCTTTTAAAAATATAGAATCATTTTATTCAATTATATCAAATCGCCCGTGGGTGGGGGGAGGCCTGTAATTATTTCGAAATACAATAATTTTATATATGCCACTACAAAAAATGTAAAATTACCCAGCAAAAACATGGTAATGACATATCATTACTTTATACATTACTTTGTAATGAGTAGTTCTTACATTCAGCATTACAGGTATTTAATTCAAAATAATAAAATAAGTAACATATTATACAGGTTGGTTGAAAAGTTCCTGCGCTTGAAATGAAAGAATACTGTTTTTGTTACGAAATATATTTTTTTATTCAATATAATCTCCTAGAAGCTCAATACACTTTTTCCAATGATCTTCCAATAATTTTATCCCATCCTTATAATGGTTTTCCGGAAGCTCTGCAAAATAACCGTCTATGGCTGCTATGACCTTTGCATTTGACGAAAAATGCTTTCCACAAAGAAATTTTTTGTGATTTCTGAAGAGATAGTAGTCACTGGGAGCCAAATCTGGTGAATACGGTGGATGTTCAAGCAATTCGTACTTTAATTCTTTGAATTTAGCCATCGTCAAAACACTTTTGTGAGCAGGTGCATTGTCTTGATGAAAAATGATTTTTTTCTTCTTTAAACCAGGTCTTTTATCACGAATTTGTTCATCCAGCTGATCCAAAAGGCTGCAATAATATTCAAAGTTGATTGTTTTACCTTTCTAAAGATAATCAATCAACAAAATTCTTTTTGCATCCCAAAAAACTGATGCCACAACCTTCTTTGCTGATCGTTGTGACTTCACCTGCTTTGGAGCTGAACAACCAGCTTCAGTCCACTGTAAACGTTCTTGTTTCAATTTAGGATCATGGTGGTAGATCCAAGTCTCATCCATAGTTATAAAACGGCGCAAGAAGTCGGTTTTATTCGGCTTAAAACACTCCAAATTACGCTGAGAAATTTGTTTTCGATCCAGTTTTTGTTGAATTGTTAACGTGTTAACTTTCCAAACAGTTTTTTCATACGTAATTCTTCATGTAAAATATGGAGTACTTGTTCGTTTAACATGCCTATGGCATTAGCGATTTCACGCTAAGTCAAACTTGGATCTTCACTAACCATATTATGTATCTGCTCAATGATTTCTGCTGTGGTTGCAGTTTTTGGTCGTCCTTCGCGTGGATCGTCTTTAAGGCTGGTACGACCACGTTTAAACTCACCAGCCCAAAATTCAACGGTGCGTTTTGAAGGTAAGGACTCCTTAAACACTTCTAACAATTGTTCATCGATTTCATTTGCTTCTAAACCCTTCAAAACAAAGAATCTAATGACTGCATGATATTAAATTTTTTCCATATTAAAAAAAATCAATGACACGTCAACTTCAAATGACTTGTAAACAAAGAAAGAATTGACAGAATGACTTGCAACTTTGCATGTGTTCTCAGGACAGTTATACCAAATTGAGAAAAAAAAAGTTTGGAGCTAGCAGTGCCATCTCTTGGTGAGCGCAGGAACTTTTCCACCAACCTGTAGGTAAGACATTATTTTTATTTTGAAAATAATGGTGAATGTAAGGAGTACTCATTACAATGTTATGTATAAATTAATGATATGTCAAAATGTTTTTAAAATAAAGGGTGATTAAATTTTAAGGGCCGATGTTGAATGTGAACCACACCTAAACGTCAAGTTTTGTTCTGCATTTCATTTGACATTTCTCAATTTCAGACTAACTCAACTTGAACCATGGAAAGATACACAATCAAGCAACGCCTTAAAGTTATTCAGGCTTATTATAAAAATGGGCGTTCAAATCAAAATGCACTTTGTGATTTTTTTGGTCAGTATAATCGATCAAATGTGTACACTAGACCGTACCACCTTATAGGCAAAAAAAAAGTTCACCGTACACCCTCAAATATAAAGTAAATTAACAAGAAAATTTCGAAAATGTTTTTTTTTTTGCCGAACGTAGGGGTCGCTATTTAATATTTTTCGTTACATCTTCGCCATTTACCGTCGGATCTTAAAGTATTGTATATCAATGTTTTTTTGTCTCGCGGAGACCGATGTTTTCCTCGAAGGAGCCATTGACCTCAAGTAACCCGTTCTAGTATTAACCCACCAGATCTCAGTTGCTACCACCTTTATGTACTACCCCAATATTTTAAAATGAAAGCTCGCAAAATAATTCCAGCGGAACTATTATTTTATTTTTAAATTTTTTTTGTTGCCGATTGTAGGGCATTTTTAATTTTTTTGTCATATATTCTGTATTTACAGTCGGATATTAAAGGGTTATATATCAATGTTTTTGTCGCAATGATACCAATTTGTTACATTAAAAATCATTGACCTCAAGCACCCTTTTATTCTACTTAAGGGGTAACACCTACGTAAAAAGCCTATATATAAAAACTTCCTTTTTTTATTTTCTTTATTTACGGAAATGTGTTAACAAAGATTGGTTTTCACAAGACTTATGAAGGAGTACAAAAAAATATTTGTTTTACACAAAGTTTTACAAAATGATAGTATATTTACAACAGAGGTCTACGGCACGCAGCATTACTTAATCAATTTTTGGTGGATTTCTCTGAAATTTATAATGCATATGGAAAACTAAATTATCTATGGATGCGCGTAGAAGTTTTCAATAGGTCAAATACTTTTTGACTTAGAGCTGTTTCTTTACGAGTATAAAAAATTGATATTTTGACTTTAACACTTCGCTGTTTTGTCAAAAATTAATATACCCAAAAACTCATACGCTTTTCTCTAGTCAATTTAGTTTTCTATATAAAGTGTATGTTTCAGAGCGATCCACCTAAAATACTTTATATTTTAGGGTGTAGGGTGAACTTTTTTTTGAGGTACGGTCTAGTGTACACAATCGGGATAGTTGTGTACATATTTCTGCAAATCGGGTTTCTGGGAAATGAGAAAACACCTGTGTGTGCTCGCCAAGTTCGTTCTGTGGAAAACATTGCTGTTTTTCGCGATAGTGTGGCAGAATATCCGTCAACCTCGACTCGCCGTCGGTATTCGCTATCGCGAGATCATAACGGAATTATTGAAGCCAGAAATTGAGGATATGAATGTGCACGATATGTGGTTTCAACAGAACGGTGCCAATTGCCACTGGCTCTTTTGCGTGACAAATTCAATGACCGTGTTATCTCACGTGATGGCGATGTCAAATGGCCGCCAAGATCATGTGATTTGACACCGTTGGACTTCTTTCTTTAAAGTTATTTGAAAGAAAAGGTGTATGTTGATAAGCCAGCAGCAATTCAAGAGCTAAAGGATGAGATAATTCGGCACATTAATGGCATAGAACCTCAATTATGCCTCAGCGTCATCGAAAATTTGGACCATCGGATGGAGGTGTGCGCCGAGGTCGCGGCGGCCATTTGGCAGATATTTTGTTTCATAATAAAAAGAAATGACAATAATTCCTAAATAATTTGTGTTTTATTCAAACCAACATCGGGCCTTAAAAATTTAACCACCTTTTACATATCCGAGTAAAAAAGTTTAGATATAATCATATGTGGCCTTATCTAATAATATATTAATATATAAAAAAATTCTTTACAAATTGTATTGCTTATTCTCTCTAACATGTGGTGTTTCATTCCATCAATTATATATTAATTCAATACGAAAAATAGCAGATGTCATACGGGCTTTAAGTAATATGTCCTCGACTATGTGCCAGCACTGTAAAAGTTTAAAATCCGACCAGTATATATTCTCTCTCGTCTTTAACCCCGTGCCAGTACTGTACCCTTCGTATTTTTCTTGCTGGGTGGTTTTAATAATTACATATCTGGTAATAGTTACTAGTTTTTTAAAATTAATTTTAATTTTTTTAAATGTACTTGTGCCGGTAATCGAACCTAAGACTCCAAACTGTCATCTGACAGCTCTACCTGAGCTATCTCAACATTATTTACATAAAACATGAATGACATGAATGAATGAATGAATGTATTATGAAAGAAATATTTCATTCGCACTGTACCCATGAAACTTTTATAACAGTGTTCTCTAAAATTTAAAGCAAATGTCAAAACGGATAAAAACGTAAACAAAATTGAATTAAGTTCGTAATTTGTTTTTTAAATAAATATATAAAAATGTTTGGATTAATTGTATTATTGGATATTACTCCAAGAATTCGGGATGAGCAAAGGTAAGACAATGATGTTACAACGTTTCATTGCAGTAAATAATGTATCATTTTATAGGAATTGTTTGAGAGTGCTGAGACGCACACTTCGTGCTAGCCAAAATCCATTCGAGATGACAACCGACGAGCACTACATGGATTTATATAGGCTTGCTTAAGTGAACTATGTTTGGTACGCCTATGAAGTCCAATATTAATTAAAGAAAAAAACTTTTCATAAAGGAAATAAATAAAATAAATAAATATACCTTCAGTCACTCCAATACTTCTTTCATTTGGCACCACATGCTCTTAAAAATAATTAATTAAATACTCCTTTTGGCTTTCGCTGGTACGATTTCCTCTTACAATCTTCTCCGTGCTTATTTCACTTTTAAATAGTCTGTGTAAAAAATTTTTTCATATGAAAATATTTTGACAGTTAGTTGCACTGTTACACAAAACAAGAATCGCCAGTGCTGTGCAATCGTGAAAAAATCTTGTTTCGTTTCACTTTTTTTCATATGAAAACATTTTGATATTTGTATACATTTTTTCACAGAACGCGAATCAAAAGTAATATGAAAACCTAAAAAAGCTTTTCATTTCACCATCTCACAGAATGAGAATTGACCCCTTGCAGCTACGATTCATTAAGAAAGAGAGAGAGAGAACTGCATTTTCTGTATTTTCTAAACTCTTTGGTGAAAATTGTCTTTTTGGTATTTTTCTATGAATGTTGAACATACCTGTTTTTATATGATTGAAGAAATGTCTAACTTTTGACTAACATGTAGTTATTTGACAACATACACTCTACTAACATATTTTTCTTACGTAATATGTATATTGAAAATGGATAAGAAATAAAATTTAGTAACTCTATAACCCAAATAATGTATTTGAACGATTTATTATAAAATTTTACATTTTTTAAACTTATGGTGTTATGATGTAGGCTTTTCTAGTATTTTATTATATTTTAAAGTATTTTTTTTTTTCAGAACTGTTAGTCCAAAACAAATATATTTGACTTAAAGTGAGAAACGCATTTGCAAATTCTAAAATTCATGTATTTTTAGTTATCGTATACTTTGCTTAAAAAAAAAAAGTTTGCATTCGTATAGAAAATTTAAAAAATATTTATTTTTTTTCTTTTAAAGGCAAAGTATGAATTATTTATTAAAAAAATGGAAATTACAAGGTTACCTAAGAAACATTTTTACGGACTTCTACTGTACGTTTACGGTCCGAAAATACGTATCCGTTAAAGCTTGTACATTAACGGACCGTATAATTGAATTTTCGAAAACAATACGTTTTGATTCCGTTTTGGTGTATCCGTTTCTGTACCGTAAAATACGGATCACTGCTTTACATCAGTTTTTCTTCGGTTAATATTTAAATATCCCTCAGGTAAATATTTAAGAAATTGAAAACAAGTTTTGCGATGATGTGTGCAAAATTATGTAGATTTGCAAATAAAAATATTGCCCGACAGTTTAAAATAGATTTTGTGAAAAAATTTGCAAATTTGCATTGTCTGCTTCATCATTTAAACCATTTAAACAAAAACTAAATTTTTTTTCTATTTTTTTCATGATTTTCAATGGGCCAAAATCGCAGTGATTGATGGATGCTAATTGTGCTGGCGGTAAATATGGTATTTGTTTTGTAATTTTGTTTGGTCTTTGTTGTGTTTAGTTTGTAATTTTTGTTATTTTATTTAAAATATCTTTGCAAATAAATTTAAAGAAAAAAAAAAAAATTGCTATTAAAAAAAATAAGCCTTTACACAAATCCGTTTTTTGTTGAAAAAACGGTACGAATTCGGACCAAAAGCGGATCCGTAAACTGTCCGTCACTGACGGACTTTTAACGGACAACTCCGTATTTTATCCGATATATCGGGCCGTAAACGGTCCGTCATTGACGGACTTTTAACGGATTCGAATCAGTTTCGATGTTCCTTAAAACCGTTTTCTGGTCCGTTTACGGATAATTAAAACGATACGTAAACGGAGTTGGATTACGTTTATGACAGACCGAAGCCGGTACGTAAACTGAACGTATTGTTTGTTGGGTATAATGTTTAAGGAAAAAATATTTTGTGTCAGTACATTTTGACTGAAGCATTAGCAGTTGCAATGGCAACCCTGTCAATTTGTGCTTTGAAAATCAGATATGGTTACCACGGAAAAATTTTAAAAATACATGGAAAATAACTCATTTGAACGGGTAATCATTCATTAAGTGTGGAAAAGTAATTTTGAATATTCATTTTCCTGGTTGATATATATAAACTATCAAAACCATGAGTTGTTGTGGGTAGTTATTCATAATCAGGCTGACGATGACCTGGTCGCTCCTTCTAGCGCTGATCCTAACAATTTTTTCTTTTTGGTCCCAATTATGAACTCGAACCCGACAAATTCTAAAATAAAATTATAATTTTGCAGATCAAAATAATACATACAAAATTAAAATATATTTTCTAGTGTTTAAAGGAAAGATAATACACACAGAAAAAATTATTGCCAAAAAAAATTTTAATTAATTTTTTTTTTTAATTTTTCAATTATAAGTTTAATCATATCAAATAAATCGTTAATTGATAATGAACTTGGTGTAAAAAATATTGTAGTTTACAATAAACACTATGGACAACATAATAAAGTCATATTATTTTGATTTATTTATATCTTATCTTTTATTACGGTTATTAAAATTTCAAAATTGCAACTCAAATTTCTAAACAAAAAAAAAAAAAAAAACAAAATTAAAATGATTATTAAAAATATTTTTAATATTAATAAAAGCTTTAATTTGATTGATTCTATGAAAATAATTAACATAAATCAAATTGATTCTCTGAATTTGAAAATAATTGAATACAGTAGAAAAATATTCAAATAATGAACAGAATTTTAAAGATCGATTCGTTAAAAATTGAATCAGACTTAAAAATTAAATCAAGAAATTATAAAATAGACCTTCTATTCTAAAATTTTAAATTTAAAAAAAAAGGTTAAAATTTCAATTCGTTAAAGTTTGAATTGTTTTATGTGACCACCCTTTTTCCCAGAAAATTTATTTTTAATTTTTAGCAAACAAAATCTGCGAAAAATTATTTTATTTTTTATCATTAAGGTTTTTTGGGTATTTCAACTTAGAAAATGGGAACATGAGACCAAAATTTTTTGGCAAAACTGCGGATACGCATGCACCAGTAATGATAAAGATGGTACCATAGTATTTTTTGTGGTGCTATTGGAACCTCAAAAGTACTATGGTACTCCTAGGAACTAGTTGGTACAAAGTATTTAGAAATTTTCATGCGTTGATGTTTATTTGACAAAAAAATATTGAAAATTTTTTTAAAATTTTTATTGATTTGAATCTGGAATTTCAATCAAAATTTTTATTAAAATTTTAATTGATTTGATGCTGGAATTTCAATTACAAATTTAATTAAAATGTTAATTGATTTTTTGGTTAGAACTTTAATTAAATTTTTAATTTACATAATTAAACTTTAATTAAAAATGTTAAAGATTTTTAATTAAAATTTTAATAAAAATGATTAAAAAAATAATGGAAAAATTTCGATTAATTTTAACAAAAAAATTTATTTATATAACAAATTCTTTTGCTGGTCCAAGTTCAATTAAATTGTTAATTGTATTTACAAATATTTTAATTGATCGAGATCGAAAAATTTTTTGAGATTGGTTGTAATATACAAAAAAGTTTGATAAACTCAGAAAATGAAGTCGGAACTTTTTAAAATTGTATAGGAATCATTTTAAAGTTATATGGAACCAGCCAGGTGCCAAGTTGGAAATACAAAACTGTTTTATCTCCGTACAAACAAATATAATTATTCAATATATTAAAGTAGATAATTAAGTGTTAGGTGTAGTCGTTGCTACTTGTTTGAATAGCAAACCATATTTATTATTCATTAAAGGTGAAAATTTCTTTTTAATATAAATATATATAAATATATTTATTTTTCAAATTGAATGGAATTTGTATGAAATAAATTATAATATAATTATGGTGGTGCAAGTACGTGTACAAAGTCATTGGTAATATAACCTTAAGTCTTATGTGTTAGTTAAGTAATAAGTAAATAACCACATGTTAAAACAAATTTTGGCTATAAATAATTTAAATAAATATTTATGGGTATTGAAAGAAATTAATGTAATTAAAGAACTGTAATATAGAAAATATTAGTCAGTCAAAAATGCATGAAAAATTGCTACAATAAATTATGTGTGGTATTGTTCCTGTTGAAAATAATATATAGAAGTGTTTTTAAATATTTTTAAAGGGAGGAGGAGACCCAGTTAAAAACCTCTCTGTACGTCCCTGCTTACTACATATTTACAAAAACATTCTAAAGAAACTAACAAAGAAATATTTTTTAATAAACGTTTTTAAACACAATTACGCATAATGTGTGTATTATATTATTTACGCATCCAAAGAAAATTTACCCAATTTATTGTAGTAGTACTGTTTCCTACTATAAATAGGGTTAATTGAAACAAAATTAGAGTGTAACTTTTGTTATAAATTACGTGTTTCAAAATCTTAAGAACGATTTTCTAAACAGATTTTTTTTTTATATTTCCTTAGTTTCTGCAGATCTTTTACTGAACAAATCTTTCAGAGTGTGAGGTCTTTTTTTTCTAGAACCACTAGTTCTGATAAATTATTCCTAGATAGTCGAATAAAAACCAGTATGTATCTAATAAATTAATAATCCATAAATTGGTTCCTTGTATGAATTAAATGTTTTTTATAAAAAAGTTTTCAATATCAAAAGATCTTATATTCTTTTGAAAACATATCTATAGAAAATATATCTATAGAGTTTGAGAATAGGCGAAGAGTCAGACGAATATTAAGGGAACCTATTTAACCTTACACAACAGAAACCCTCAATCTTTGTATATTTTGAAATGTATTAAAATTTATTAACAACAGTTATTGTAATTTTTTATTTTTGGACTTTCTATATATGCATTTAGATAGAATATTGTTCTACCTCAAGTCCAAAAATCTTATATGATATTGTCATATTTTATTTTATTTGTTGCCTTTTAAAAAGGTTGATCATTTCCACGATAGACAATAAAATTGTTTCATAGATTTTTCGACTTAAGGTAGAACAATATTCTGCCTAAATATATTTATTAACAACTTTAGCTTCTCAAGCTTTCAAATCTCGGCATAACAAAGTCAGCGGGCCCAAATGACATACCGGTACTGGTACCGAAAAATGATATTCAACGCTATCACGTACATTCATTCTTACCCTACGGGTATTTTTCCTTCGTGCCAATCCCTTGAAAGTATGCGCCTAACAACTCTGACAATTACCGCCCAATAACAATCTGCTCTACGCTGTCGAAGCTTATGGAGGGCATGGTTGATTATCGTATTGTTTTCTCAGGGATCCCACAATAAAATTAACTATAGATGGGACCTCATTTAATGAGCTTCGGTTAAATTCAGGGTAACGCAAGGCTCTATTTTTCTCTAACCCTCTTTTTTATCTTTCTAAGAGAGTTTCTCGCTCAAAATTCAAATCCTATCTACTCTGTTGCGAATGAAAGCAAAATTTATCATTGATATTCTTTCGGAGGTTGGCGCCAAAAGTCATGACCGGTTCTATATCCCGAATAGCTCGGACGATATTTTATTTCAGAATGTGGATCGTTTCTGAATTAATCGCTTCGGTCTTTATAAGAACTATATAAGATAAATCGCCAAGAGGGTTGACAACACTATTACCAAAGATTACACAAGTCCATAAAAAGTCGGTAATCATGGCTTTTTAGTGCTCGCCGTTGACAGAAATGGCGCTTCCAGCAGCATTTTCAAAAGAATTAGCTATGATGCCCCGACTCCAAAAACCACACATCACTGACTGTAGATGCATTGGTTTCTCACCAATGATATGGAGGTATTTTGTTTGTTTATTAAGGGTAAACCATTAAAAATTTTAAATTTGAATCGGCTTTAAAAAAAGTACTGATAATTTTTTTAAAATTTTTGGTTTTATTGGAAAGGTTGAACTTTGTCATTTAAAAATGGAACACAATATCATTCATATGACTACCACAAACTGCCTGGGCAGTACCTTATCCGATCAACCCAATTTTCAGTACATTTTCGATTGTTTCGGGTCGAATCTCTTCAATGGCAACTTCGATTTCATGTTCAATTGCCGAGATGAACATACGCTTCATCAAAAAATATGATTTTTCGGCTAAAGTCTATTTCAGATTGGTGCTTCTGTAAGGCCCAAACTTAAAAGCCGTAACGAAGCAGATGGTCGTTTGCCTTCAATCGCTCAGTCAATTGAACCTTGTTAGCGAATAATAGGAGATCTTTTAAGCCAGTTTCATGAACTTTTTGTACAGTCTTGCGTACAGCACGAGCGGCAAAACTTCTTCTCAAGTGCCTTCGCTTTATAAATTCCTTCTGATCTCCTTACTATTAATACCACCAATATCTGACCGAAAATAGAATACAACTTCTGTACGGGGTGGCATTAAAACATTAAAGCGCTGCTGTTTTGATATATTTTTAAAATGAAAAAATTATCGGTCAAGAGGACACCATCATTTTTGATGACCATTTGGGCTCTCTTTACAGCAGTTTTCATTATCCTGGAGGGAACTTCCGGTAATTAGTTCTCGCATTTTCCCACTCTTGTCGGTTATTCTCTTTGAGAGCTACCATAGTCTTTGGCTTGTTTGGCTTGTCGGCAGAAAGAGAGAATATGAATGTATTGGTGTTTTACACAGTAAGAAATTATTTTATCTCTCTAGATAAAAGAATGAATGAATAAATTAATAAATGAATTAATCGATAAGAGAATATCCGTATTCGCTGAATTAAAATAGGTCATGTTTTTGTTTTCTCTAGTATAAAAAATAAAAATAATTCATAATAATGATAATTTTTTGATTGCATACAAGGCACTCTTTAAAAGATTTCAAGAAAATAAAAAAATCTTCCCACTCCACGTTCCACATTTTTAATTTAAAATGTAAACGAAAAACAAAATAAATACCTACAATAAAATAAATACCTACAATAAAAAAACATATTTTTAGAGTGTACTTTATTTCTTCAACAAAGCGGCATATACTTGCTCTGTTGAAAGTTAGCGTACTACTGAATGAAATAATTGTATTTTTTGTGCTCTTTGCTGTGAGATTTGTTGACATTCGTGTAGTATACGTGTAAATTGCCGATTGTGTTCGGCCCCTGAGGGCTATGAGTGCCGATCACTCACATATACCTGTAACTTCAAAAAACTCCAAAGAAAAAAGTCTGGAGCGTTTAAATGAGACTTCAGGTGACCCGGAAATGCATCTTTATAGATGTATTTTGTCGCGCGAGCTTTGCTTGCAGTTGCGCCGTATAATCCAGTCCTAATACACCAATTTGCGGCAATAATAATTAATTGATCACGGATCTATATCGTTAAGCAATCACAGTAACCGTGATAACCTTGGACTGAATGTAATGTCTCTTCTTGAATAATACGTTGGATCTCAGTGCCCCAAAAGAGTAAGTTTCGTTTGATTACATATTCATTCTGATGAAAACAGGTCTCGTCTTTCATGATAATTTTGAACAGAAAATCGTCCAAAATAACTGACAAATTATTACGTAAAAAATAGTCACAAGTACTCCGCGTTTTTGGAGCGTATATCGTTTCATAGTTTTTTACAACGTGTGTTTGGTTTCGTTTGCTTCACAAACATTAAAACGGAACTGATAGGCTGATACATTCAGGCCACTTTGCATATTGGCAGGAGCTTTAAAGTCCGTTTTGGAGTTTCTTGGTCGAGTGCAAATGAGGGTGCCGGCGCTCATCAATGACAGTAGGGTTTCCAGAGCTTTTGACTCATTAGAGCATCGTCGAAATATTGCCTGTGTTACACTGTTATATCCATGCTTTCATGGGGAAGTGTTCTGCTGAGATACGTGAACCTGTCTTTGTGGCTTGTGTTTTTATTCGAAATACACGCTTGTGCATTTGATCTTATCCGTTTCGCGTCGATTGTCCAGTGAAATGAACAACGCATTACAGAGAAATTTCGTTCATTGATTGTATGTGGAACTAACTCCCAACAGATATATTTCCTGACAAAATTAAAAAAATTCAAGTCAATCATCCACAAACACTACTGCCTATCTCCTCCTTCCGATAACCAATTTTCCTGTTATCAATACAACATATTGATTTGGTAGGGAGGCATTATCTAATTGTTTAACTACAGCAAAAAATAAAAAAATATTGAAAGCAGTTTAAAATATTTAATAAATTTAAATTTCTTGTATTAATATTTTTCGGTCTGTCTATACACTATTTCATTTTAAATTCAACTTCGTTAAGTAAATGACCTCTTAATCTCAAAAAAAAAAAAAAAAAGGTTAAATAACAGTTGGATTTTTAGACAACATTCAATTCTTTAACAATAACAAAATAATTAATACTTTGTTGCCATAAGAAAAACCCAAAGAAATAATAATTCTTACAAGTGGCAGCCACTTTGTTGAACTACCAAACGACCTTCACTTGTTAGTGTTTTTTTTCTTTCTGGTTTTTCTTTCGTTTATTTTTCCCACCTTAATCAGGCGTTAAGTGGCTACAGCGGTGTTCGAATTAAAATTGTTGGCATGAATAATGCGGAAAACACTAGCAAAAACAATATTAATTGTTGTGGGAAAAATGTTTTATTTATATGCCATGAAAATAAATAAAATATTGTAATTCGTTCAAAATTTTAACTTGTTTTTATTTAATACATACTAAAAAAATTTGCATAAAAATTAAAACAAACTATAGAATAATAAAAATCTTAAATTTTGTACTATGTCATGCATTATACAACAAGTTTTATATGCAACAAAAAGTTTAATTCTCACTGAACTAAAGTGCCTGTCTAATTTCAAAATATTTAACTGTCCAACTGTGCTTTCAAATTCTTAAAATGTTTACAGTTATCAGTTACGAGTACACCAAGTCTTATTAAGGTTTATTAAGTTATGTCAAAAAAAAATATATATATATATTTTAAACAATTTAATATAAACAAAGTTAAAACTCTTTTAAGTTAATTAAATAACCGTTAAATATGATGATGTTAAATCATAATTGATTGTTCATTTTGATCATTATTATATTTTCACATCTCTTTTTTTTACTATCAATGTTTGCATACCATAAATACTGTATTTTAATCTCAAACAGACAAGTTTTAAAACTGTACATTTATGGTATTAATCTTTGGTAGATGAACTTGATAAATCAAATCCACATGGATGAGGCTGATTTACAGCATTTGTTTTCACTTTTTACAAGTTTTGAATACGTTTTTTTTAGTTAAATTACTTACCACTCTTATATAACTGAATGCATTTTGTTTGTATTTTTTTTTTAATATATAACATTTATTGCTGATAGTTATTCAGCAATGATTTCTAGTTATTATCCTGTAATAATGTTATAGATTTGAAAATTACGTCAATGAATTCATTTCCGTAAAATGGATTAACAAAATTACCGCTTTCAAAATGCTGTCGTTGAAGCATCCCAGTGTTGAAAATCGTTACCAGATGGTCACAAGATATGTTTACGGACCATCATACGAAAAATCAATAAATATGTGGTTACATACATACATACATATATCCTTACCAATATAAACAAAAATAATGAGTTATAATAGATTTTAAACATAAGAAAATTTTATAAAAAAAATTATTGTTAAATTTTTAAATAAAATGTGCTTGTGCGGGGAATCGGACCTTGGATTCAAGCTTGCCATTGGACAGCTCTACTATCTAAACTACTCAGCAAAACTTTGGTAATGGGTGCCATGTAATCATGCGTTACATTGTAATTATAGCCTTTTGAATTATTTGCATTATCCGAAAAATGTTTTAAGCCGAATTGTATCAGATTAGATCCAACAATATTATATTTATGAAATAAAGTTTATCAATTGAAATAATTTTTTTTTTAAATTCTAACAAACAATGCCTTCGGCAAGATTTATCCTCGCTCTGCGAGAGTTATAGTGAGCTATGCACTCAGAAGTGTGTAGCTGACTTTATTACAGGTTGGTTGAAAAGTTCCTGCGCTCGAAATGAAAGAATACTGTTTTTGTTACGAAATATATTTTTTTATTCAATATAATCTCCTAGAAGCTCAATACACTTGCTCCAATGATCTTCGAATAATTTTATCCCATCCTTATAATGGTTTTCCGGAAGCTCTGCAAAATAAACGTCTACGGCTGCTATGGCCTCTTCATTCGACGAAAAATGCTTTCTACGAAGGAATAGTTTGAGATTTCTGAATAGATAGTAGTCACTGGGAGCCCAATCTGGTGAATACGGATGTTCAAGCAATTCGTACTTTAATTCTTTGAATTTAGCCATCGTCAAAACACTTTTGTGAGCAGGTGCATTGTCTTGATGAAAAATGATTTTTTTCTTCTTTAAACCAGGTCTTTTCTCACGAATTTTTTCATCCAGCTGATCCAAAAGGCTGCATATATTCAGAGTTGATTGTTTTACCTTTCTGAAGATAATCAATCAACAAAATTCATTTTGAATCCCAAAAAACTGATGCCATAACCTTCTTTGCTAATTGTTGTGACTTCACCTGCTTTGGAGCTGAACAACCAGCTTCAGTCCACTGTAAACGTTCTTGTTTCAATTTAGGATCATGGTAGTAGATCCAAGTCTCATCCATAGTTATAAAACGATGCAAGAAGTCGGTTTTATTCGGCTTAAAACGCTCCAAATTACGCTGAGAAATTTGTTTTCGATCAAGTTTTTGTTGAAATATTTTTTTATACGTAATTCTTCATGTAAAATATGGAGTACTCGTTCGTCTGAGATGCCTATGGCTTTAGCAATTTCACGCTTAGTCAAACTTGGATCTTCACTAACCATATTATATACCTGCTCAATGATTTCTGCTGTGGTTGCAGTTTTTGGTCGTCCTTCGCATGGATCGTCTTCAAGGCTGGTACGACCAATAAACGGTGCGTCTTGAAGGTGAGGACTCCTTATACACTTCTAACAATTGTTCATAAATTTTCCTTGCTTTTAAACCCTTCAAAACAAAGAATCTAATGACTGCACGATATTAAATTTTTTCCATATTAAAAAAAATCAATGACACGTCAACTTCAAATGGCTTGTAAACAAAGAAAGAATTGACAGAATGACTTGCAATTTTGCATGTGTTCTCAGGACAGTTATACCAACTTGAGAAAAAAAAAAGTTTGGAGCTAATCATATAAAATTATATCCACCCAGTTCCGCATCAAATTACATATACATAATTGTATCTAATTTAATATGGGGCCATATATAATTTTATCTGCCACCATATAAATTTTTTAATCGGGTCTGTACTTATATGATTTTATATAATTGCATATAGCTATATATAATATTATATATAACCAAATCTTATTGACTAAGAAAAAATGTAGAGAAATAATTATTAGATTTAAAACAAAAAACCTTTAAGTGGTCCAAAAACACATCAAAGTTTGAATTCGCAGTCCCCAGAATGTTAGCCCTATTCATAAATGTCCAAAATCTCTGCAAAATTTTTTTATATTTAGAGGTGGCACAAAAAGTTACATTTTAAGAATTAGTAATTTGTTGTTAGAGTAATTGATAAAAAAAGTAGGGTTGACTTGACTATTCTTACAATATATTGGACCATATATTGAACCAGATATATTTATATCTCGTACCATATTAAAATATATTTTTGATGATGGTCCATATATTATTATTATATCTCAAATATAAGATAGCATATATAATTATATATTGTTGTATACAACTTTATATGATACTAGCTTAAAAGCACGATACTCCGTTATCGATAGTTTTAAATATCAAAATTTGTTGAGAAGAAAATATTATTCTTTTTTTTTTGAGATTTTACTTTTGATGTTTAAATTTAAAGTTTTGAATTTCTTTTGTATAGGTCATTCAAAGGGGACGTGCTCAGTGTTAAGTGTTTTGATATACTTGTTCCCCTTTCCATCCCATTTTGTTCTCTTTGTCTAATGATTCATTTCCATTCGTTCCCATTCCATTTATTTTCCCTCGTCTAATGTTTCAATTACACTCGTTCCCCATTCCATTTTATTTTTCACTCGTTTCTTATTTCATTCTATTTCAATCCCCTTGTCAAGTTTTTTTAATTCCACTCGTACATCGTTTCATTCCATTTCGTATCCCTTATCTTGAAAATATTTCCCCATATACACCCGGAGGTATACGGAGTCCCTAGATAATTACCCGGAGTCCTAAGTTTTTACCATGTTCCAGGCCAAAATTCTAATATGTACCTCAATAATGAGTTAGCCCATACTCCAGGTAACATATATTTCAGATTTTTCCCTTTGAACTCCCATTTTTACCATGTACCTGTTAAAAATTCTTAAATGTAGCTAATTAATGAGTTAGAACTTACTCCAGCTAACACGTATTTAAAATTTCAGCTTTCTGGCTAAGCCGGTGGGGGCAGCCTGTTAAGGAGGAGACTGTTCAACTTTTCGCTCCTCCGCGTACACTTTTCCAAAAATCCGACCTAGGTGAGTGTCTACATCGGAGGAGGAACCTTTGCAACAAATTTCAACTTCCCAATGGTAAGAATTTTTCCCTATTCTGCCCCTCCCCATTGGATTTTCCAAAAATTATGTTTTAACTGTTATCTACACTGCAGATGGAGCCTGCAAACTAAATTTTAACTTCCTAGGTTCAACGGTTTGTGCAGGCTGTTCAGATTTCTAGCTATAGAAGTTTGGGCAGACCGTGAAAGGAGTTTTCCCCGTTTTGCTCTTTCCCGAGGGAATTTCCAATAACCTCGTATTAGCGAATGTCTACGCCGTAGGGTGAATATACATACCAAATTTCAGCGTCCTACCTCCTACTGTTTGGGCTGGGCGATGTTGAATTAAATATTTAAATACTCGTATTTACATATTTTCACATCAGCACATGCCTGGTTAAAATTCTAAGATGTACCTCATCAAGGAGTCAACACATACTCTCAGGAAGGCGTATTTCAAACTTAAAGTTTCTAGCTAAAGGGTCTTAGGCAGGCCATGAAAGTGGAGTTTTTCCCCCTTTTTGCCCTTCCCCGAAGGAATTTCCAAAAACCCCGTCTTAACGGATGTCTACGCCAGAGGGAGAGCCTACATACCAAATTTCAGCCTAGCGGCTTGGGCTGGGAGGTGTTGAATGAGTCAGTCAGTCAGTATCGTTGTTCCTTTATATATAAAGATAATATATAACATATCTTGTAATATGAACCATATCTAATTTTATAAAGATCATGTGGTTATATCTGACAAAATATAAGTTAATATTAAAAAAAAATTAATGTTATATATTATTAGATATGGTAATGCATACCGACATAAAGTATTTATATATCATAATATATTATTAGATAAAGTCACATATTATTATATCTAAACTTTTTTACTCGGGTATATAGGAATCTTAATTTTATTGTTCTAACAATGGTAAATCGTAAACAAAAATAAATGTTTCTGGCATCACGGACAACAATTTCAGATGCTACGGTACACAAAGCGCGCGAAACAATGGCTTTATTGAAAAATCATTTTTGTGAGCAGATAATTTCGCAATGCCACTGACAACTGGCCACTCCAAAGAAATATTACATCACATGATCAAGGAAGCCAGTTGACAGATGCGGAACGCGAAATTAGCTGCTCACCAAAATGATTTCTCAATAAAGCTATTGTTTCGTGTGCTATGTGTGTCGTAGCACATGAGTAAATCTAGTCCCTATATACACTTCTCCTGGAATTTAAGTTGAAAACAAGTGTAATTCAAGTCGAAAGTAGAATTTAAATATTTCTCAGTTTTTTAATGTTAAAAATAATATTGTTTATCCGCAGGACACGTCACGTGACCGGTTCATTGTGATAAGGACGAGTCACTTGAGCGATTTTTTTATATGAAAAGGACCGGTCACTTTTACATGTGCTTGTCTTATTAGGTGGTCAATTGCCCTCTGTGACATGTCACAAGACTGGTCTAAAAGGACATGTCACACAGAACCATAGCAATAGACCATATTACATGACTTTTAAACCCGTAACGTAGTAGGTACTTTAGGAACCTGTCCCTTTTCACCTATCTCGTGATATATATTTACGGAAACGGTCCAGTTTGTCACCTATCACGAGACAGATCCCAATTACCAACTAACACCTTTTTAAACTATTTAAACCTAAAATAATATAAATTAAAAAATATTATAACAAGACTCGAACTGGACTCATAATTGATCCACAAATTGACACCCATATTCACCTGAAGATGGTGATGGTAAATATTCGATTTCAGTTAACTCACCTTAGTTCATTTTCCCAGAAGTATGTATATCCAATTTTAAACTATGCCTTTTATGTCTACGAAGTTCTATACTTAAAAGTTATCATAATAAACAAACAATTTTATAAATATTATAACATAATAGAACTTGAATTTAACCTGAAAAATAAGCAAAATATTAAGAGTAGTTCTTGCAATATTTAAAGCACTTAAATTTTTAAATTTTTTCTAAGTGTTGGTTTAAAGCAACACTAGTATAAAATTGTTCTTCATAAATCTCATTTTGCATGACAATTAAGTTAATAATATAAATTACATAATTATTAGACTCAATACGGATAACTTATATCTTTGTTACAATATAACCAGCATTTGATTAATGATGAGCTGCTTAACCAAACTAATCATAATCATGTTAATTGCAGGCAAACGATACTTGTTATATATGTGTAAAAATGTTGATAACTTTTTTAAACTTCTTTTGAGCATTGTTTTTTGAAAATTATATAAAAAAAAAAATAAGTTTTATGCACATTTCAAATTTTAGTTTAATGATCTTGCTTAATTACTGTACAATAAATATTTGCAAAGTTAATTATTTTTTAACCAGTTACACTTTTACTACAACATTTTATTACATATTAAAGCAAAATTTAATACAAACTTGCTTCTTTTAACTTAAAATGCATTTTAGATTGAAGCGCTAAAGCATAACAAAGTTGTGATGCAGTTTTTCTACGGAGGTCTCGGTACATCTCAATTTATTCAGTTGCGTTCTTTGGAATAAAAGTCATGATTTTTGCACCCTTAAAAATTTCGAGGTAACTGACTAGTACCTTGTGTTCCAATTATTTGACTCTGCCGGTTAATCGGTTATGTCATTATTCGAAAAATTAAGAAAATTGATTACTCGGTTATTCGGGTGGTTTAATCGGAAAAATTGGCGATTAATCATTTAATGCAAAATAAATGTATTTCTTTCATCAATTAGAACATAAGGAGCTGCTATTTGCTAGTTTTTATACATTTTTTTTAAATAGAAAATTAAAGAAAAATTTATATTAAAAATTTAGCCGGTTAATCGAGCTATTTTAATCGATTATTTGGGTCGCATAATTATTACAGTTTAAAATTATTTGTTTCGACATTGACCGAAATAGAGGCGACTAATCGAGGAAGCGGTTAATCGATTAACCGAATTGGAAACCCTACTAGTACCATTGCTCACTGGGGTATTTCAAAAATATTTTTGATATTTCATACCAGCAACCACAACCATAAATAATTTAATTTCGAGCATAAATTTTAATGGGGGACCTCACAAGTAGAGTTCAGTTATGCAAAAATTTTCGAGATTGTCCAATTCACTTTTTATGAACCGATTTAAAAAAAGGCTATAATCTCTTTAAGTGAATACACATAAAAAAACTATAATCGAATTTCAATTAAAAATTTTTAAATACAATTAAAAATTTAATTGAATTTGCCCCAGCAAAAGAATTAGTTATATCAATTTTCCAATTATTTTTTTTAATCATATCAATTCAATTTTCAATCAAAAATCTTCAACATTTTTAATAAACGTTTTAATTATATCAATTAAAACTTTAATTCAAGTTCTAACTAAAAATCAATTCAAATTTTAATAAAACTTTTGATTAAAATTCCAGATTCAAATCAATTAAAATTTTAATAATTTTTTCAATATTTCTTTTTGTCAATATTTCAATATTTGTTTGTGTGTAATTCATCAACGGATGAAAATTTTTTAAAAAAAAGTACCATAGTACTTTTGAGATTCCAATAGCACCACAAAAACTTCTATGGCACCAACTGTTAAAGGAAAAGACAGGCTTTTATAGAGACAGCACACAAAAAATGTTTTTATTGTAAAACAATTTTTTAGAGAATGATTTAATAAAATTTTCTACAGCATATTTAAACTTCAACAATAAATTCAAAGCAACATTGTGTTTTTCATTACAATTTTTAAAAAATCGTACAAAGTATTTATAACACCAACTTTATCATACCTGGTGCATGCGTATCCGCAGTGTTGCCAAAAAAAGTTTGTTATCATGTTCCCATTTTCAAAGTTGAAATGCCCAAAAATCCTTAACAAATTGTTAAATAATCAAATTTTTCTTTTTTCTAAAATGTTTTTTCACAGATTTCGTTTGTTAAAAATTAAAAATAATTATTCTAGAAAAAAAGGTGGCCTCATAAAACAATTCAAATTTTAACAAATTTCAATTTTATAATGTTTTTTTTTTTTAATTTTTAAAATAGACCTTTAAAAACATGATTCGATGATTTAATTTTTTAATTTGATTCAATATTTTACATTATTCATTTGATATCAAATTCAGAGAATAAATTTATTTTATGTTGATTAATATACCACTGTCAAATTTTAAGCAAGTTCCGTCATTTACTTTGCGTTTAACAGCTCTTCAAAACATACAACCTCGTGGCTTTTTTTAAAAATGGAAAAAAAGTGAATTTCGAGAGCTTATTAAACATTGTTTATTGCGAAAAAAGCGTCAATCAAACCAAAGAAAAGCTTGATTAATGCTATGGGGACCCTGCACCATCGATTTAAATGTCAAAAAAAGTCAGTCGTTGTGGCCTTACGAGCACAGAAGATGCCGAATGTTCTGGACGCCCAGTTGAGGTCTCTACACACAAAACAATTGTAAAAAATTCACGATATCGTGTTGGCCGATCGGAGATTGAATGTGCGATAGATTGTCGAGGACACAGGCATCTCACATGGCTCAGTGGTTTCAATTTTGAACAATCACTTTGGTATGAGAATGCTTTCTGCAAGATGGCTGCCGCGTTTGCTCACAATCGACCACCAACGGAATCGTGTGACAGATTAGTTTCCATGGCAAAAATCCATGAAGTAGACTACGAATTGCCCCCTAATTCGTCTTATTCTCCGGATTTAGCCCCCAGTGACTATTTCCTATTTCCAAACCTAAAGAATTGGTTCGGTGAAAACAGATTTAGCTCCGACCATGAAATTATTGACCAAACAAATGCCTATTTTATGGACCTCAAAAAATCCTGCTGTTAAACACAAAGTGAATGACGGATCTTGCTCAAAATTTGACAGGGAGCGATGTTGGATTTCATATAACTACGAGGGAAGTTCGAAAAGTCACGGACTTATTGATCCGCCCTCGTATAAATAAATTAAATAATAAAACTTATGTGTTGTCCATAGTATTTATTGTAAACTAGAATATTTTTTACACCAATTTTATTTTGAATTTAAAATTTAATTTATATGATTAAACATTTAATTAAAAATTAACAAACAATCAAAAAAAAAAAAAAATTAATTGAAAATTTCCTAGCAATAATTTTTTCTGTATAAGTTAATCGCATTTGAAAATAATTTATTTGTAGCTAATTTTTTTAATATCCCATGTAAAAATCGAAATATATATGAGCATACATGATCATACATGGGCATACATGGTCATATACGTCCATACATTGTTCAATATATGACCATACATGATCTCATATATGATCATATAAATTCGGATCTGAAATTTGAGGGTATATGGACGTATATGATCATATACGAGCATACATGAATAATATATGAGCATGTATGATAATATATGCACATATATCACCATATACCCTAAAATTTCGGATCCGAAGATATATGGTCATATATGAGATCATGTATGGACGTATATGACCATGTATACCCATGTATGATCATAGACAGACCCATGGATGATCATGTATGTTCATATATATTTCGATTTTTACATGGGATGATAAATTCAATGTGAAATTAAAAATTGTATAAGAACACTTATAGTATTTTTTTTCTTAAAGTCCACCTGCCTCAAATACGCTTAATGACCATTCCGAGTACGTATTTTTTTTATAAATTTCAATTTTAACTCAATTTTTCTTTGATAAAGATAGCGTTTCATTAATAGAATATAAGTCAACTTTTAAAATTTCGCACGCCCGAGTTGCTCTACTTTGGAGTCTAATAACTCAGCATCAGATGGGCCTGGGGTGTGTCTCGATTTTTATGGTTGCTTAAAGTCTCATAGAAATCCGGAAATGGCTAAATTATTTCTTAAATATTTTCATAATACCCCACTGTGCATTGGCTGATGAGTCGTGTTAGATCGGGAAATTGGGAAAAGGTGACTAATTAGGAATAATAAACGTAGAAATGAAATCTCGAATATTTGAAAAGTAAACAAAAATTTATTTTTAAATACTTTGGCAATGAAAAACCAAATTTGTGGGAGTATGTTTTCCCAACAAAACATATTTGCATTTTTACCTTGAAGCAAAACTTCTAAAACAAAATTCCAAAATATTTCGTGTGACTTCAAAATAATCTAATTTGTTAATTCATAATAAATATCACGATTAAATAAATGAATTAATAAATAAAACATTAGTGAATAGGGGAAGTGGATAATTTTCTTTGCCAACATAAATTTATAAAATACTCAAATTAATAAAACAAAATCTAACTTCCTGTTGGCAAAAAAACAAAACTGTTTCCAATTGTCTTATCTTAGAAAAGTTCTTACCAAATGTATGTTCTACATTAGTTAAATTATTTACTGCTTATCACACATATATTAAAATATAAATCAACATCAATGTAATAGTGCCAACTAAATGATAAATTAAAATATTCTTTTAAACTTAACAAATTTTCAAACAAATGCCTGTAAATTAAAATAACTTAAAACAAATTGTTGGCGGCTTAAGTTGTTCTATGGAAAATATGGTAATATTATGTAAATTGTTTTTGAAAATAATAATAGAAGAAAACAAAAGCGTAATTTAATTAACTGTTGACCTTCAGATATATATTACCAATATCCAACAACAGCACGAAAAAAAAAAATACCAAGCCACCACCAGAATAGACAGACATTAAAGTAAATAAATATTTGTGTGTTTCTATATAATTTAGTTTGTTTTTTTTTTGGTTTTTTATTTGTTTCGTTGGAACATTTTGCAATGCAATATATTTTAATAAGGTTTTTTGTTGTAGCCAAAAATAATTGCAAGTACTTATAGTAACAAATATAAATTATTAAATTGGGTCAGTTTTAGATTTACTGTGACGCATGTGGTTGCCTAAAAGTTCAAGCTTAATTATGTGTTTTGTGTTTAAAAATCTTATAATCAGTTATTAAAAAGAAAAAAAAAAAACGTAATGGTAGATAAATCACAAAAAGTATTAAACTAACAGAATGACAAATATTGTTTTCATTTTGACACGAATTTTATAGTTACGAGTAGTTAATGCAATTGCCAACCACAATTGCAATCATAATCAATATTGATAGTAACAAGTTTGTGTCTTAAGTCTTTCGATTTCAAGGACAAATTTTTAAAATTTTCTAGAGTAAATAAAAATGTATACATATATCCCCAGCTTAACGGCTTCTCTTTATTATTATTATTGTTCTCAATTACATTCGTGCCTAGGATTTAGTTACCGTGGGGGGGGGGGGGGCAAAATATATTGTCTAAAATTTTTTTTAAAAGCTGGGAATTTCTAAACCTTAATTTTTTGACCTTTTTGGAGCATTTAAAACAAAATTAATAGATTCTTTTTTTTAATTAAAATTAATTTATTTCTTCTTCCGCTCTTAGATCATTTTGATAAAAATCTGTTATGCTACAAACGTCAAAGACTCGGCTTGGTGTAATATATTATAAATTCTTTACCACATTATCGTGACCGAAAAATCTATTTATCAAGCAAAAATATTTATTAAAAATCGCGCGATTTTTGTTAAAAAATTTCATTTTGTTTTGGTATATTAAAAGTTGTAGAAGTTGGCGCCGCAGACGAAAATTTGGTATTTCATATATTAAGAACACATATAATTCTGAAGAAGTTTTAAAATTGCCAAGCTCTAAGACGCAATGCCATAGAAAACCATTCACTCCAAAATTAGATCGGACACACTCATAGACAAAGAGCAGAAATTTACTTAATTTTAAAACTATTTTGAAAGGCAGTGGTTGCGCATTACTAAAATATTTGATTTATATAAAATGATTTTTATTCAAATTCTTCTTCAATTTCAATAATTTTTTGAATTGCGTTTGGTATTTTTTAGTTTTAATTGATCTTTTTAAGAATCGATTGCGAATTTTATAACAAAAAGAAAAATTTCAAATATTTTTGTGACAAATATTTTTATTTACATTTATTTATTTATTTGAAATCCTCCATACACACGACTAAAAGTCTTATTAAAATTAAACAATAAAAAGCAATTAAAAAAAATTAAAATTTTTTTAATAATTTAATCATATGTAAAAGGAAATGCCAAGAATTTCCAAGACTTGGCAGCATTTTTACTTTTTAACTACTATAACTACTTTAAAAGTCTATATAAATGTTGTTAATTAAATATTTTTAATTTTAAATACATGTGATTTAATATTAACTCATTTATCTGAATTTTCGGGGATTCCAGTTAAGACTTAATGTGGTATTTGAATATCAGATTTTTCATTAAAAAATAGTAATACAATTGGAAACACAATATTTTTGTTTTAAAAGAAAATATCAAAATTTAATAATTCCATGTATGATCTGTGCGATAAATTCTAAACTAAATTCTAATTGACAAAAGATTTTAAAATTTCTTTGACAAAATATTTGAACAATTTTTAAAATTTCATTGATATTTGGATACCTAAATTTAGTTTAGATTTTATATAGCCAGCTCACACCCATACAAAATACAAAATTTAAAACATTATTTTGTTGTTTTGCTGATTTTTTAACCCAATACAGAGTAATAACTGATAATTATAGTAAATCAACTTTTAATTACTCTTTTAAATAAATAAAAATTTTGTGTAATTTTGCAAACGAAATTAAAATATTTAAAAATTTTTTGCAAAAGTTATTAATTTTCAGTAATCAGATTAATCTGATTAATTTAATATAATCTTCGGGAATTTCATTTCACTGTTTTTACAACCCGGTGAAAAGTTCATCGCCATTACAGAATACTTTATTACCAATATTCCGTTTTACAATCGTTCACTTGTTATCAATTGGGTTGAGATCAGGAGATTGTGGCGGCCACGATATGACACTAATATTATTTTCCTCCAACCATACTCTTACAACCTCTGCCGCATGTTTAGGGTCGTTAGCGTACTGTAATGTCCATAAAAGTGGCAATTACCATTTAGCTTATGGTAGCTTAATTGAGCTTAAAAGGTCCCTATACATTGTGGCCGTCATTAGTAATTCGGTTAATTGGGCCAACCCCATTTCCCGAAAACCACCCCCAAGAACATAGTACGTTCTCCCATTGCTGTTGGGTCCAATTAAAATGGGTGCGGGCAAAGGTTCTTTTTGTGTATCTTCATTTCTAAGACCAAATTCTCGGGAAAGTTCAGTTTTAACTTCTCTAGGAACTGCTTTAGAATTTTTTGTGGAAAACTTCTTAATTTTTCTGTCTTCTCTTACAGTAGTAGTATGGAGTCTTCCTCCTTTGTGAGTTTTATATATGTAACCACTATTAACAATGCGACAAATTGTTGATTTTGAAACGGAATATTTTAAGGAAATGTCTTATTGAGAAAGTCCATTTTTAAAGTAAACTTTGAATTTAAAATCAGAATTGTATTTATTTTCTTATTAAAACTCTTATAGCAAAATAATTATGATGAATTTTTTAATAAAATTAAAATCAAGAATTAATAAACGGAATGCGATTAACGTTATTTCCTAGCATTTGTTTGTGTTAGTATTACTAGGGCGGATCAATAAGTCCGTGACTCTTTGAATGAAACACAGTTTTAGTTGCAAAAAAAAAAAATATTTTTCAACATAATCTTTTAGCTCAATACACTTAGTCCAACGTTTCTCCAATTTTTGTATCCCTTCCAAAAAAAAAAAGGATTTTTCGAAGTCCATAAAATAGGCATTTGTTTGATCAATAATTTTATCGTTGGAGCTAAATCCCTTTCCACCGAGCCATTTCTTTAGCTTCGGAAATAGAAACTAGTCACTGGGGGCTAAATCCGGAGAATATGGTGGATGAGGTACCAATTCGTAGCCTAATTCATGGAATTTTGCCATGGAAACTAAGCTGTCACAGGATTTTTTTGATGGTCGATTGTGAGCAAACGCGAAAGCCATCTTCCGGAAATCTTTCTCATACACAAGTGATCGTTTAAAATTGAAACCACTGAGCCATGTGAGATGCCTATGTGTAGAGACCTCAACTGGACGTCCAGAACGTTCGGCATCTTCCGTGCTTGTAAGGCCACAACAAATGTCATTAAATCACTTTTTTACTATTGAAATCAATGGTGCAGGGTCCCCATAGTATTTATCAAGCTTTCCTTGGTTTGATTGACAGTTTTTTTTGGTAAAAAAAAAGTTTAATGAGCACTCGAAATTCTTTTTTTTTCCATTTTTAAAAAATCCACGAGGTTGTATATTTTGAACAGCTGTTAAACGCAAAGTAAATGACGGAACTTGCTTAAAATTTGACAGTAGTCTAGTAACAGGTGGTACTTGATGGAAGCAGTGTTGCATTTCATATAACTACGAGGGAGGTTCGAATAGTCACGGTCTTATTGATCCGCCCTCGTATACTAATGCTTACCGACATATGTATTAATGTATATAGAATGATATATTACTATTAGATAAAACCACATATCATTATACGATATATAAACTTTTTTGCACTGGTGTGTAAAAATGAAGAAAAGTCGCTAAAACAGAAGAAAAAAATATGTACAAAACGATAAATAACACTAAAATCCAAGCTTGCTCCTTTCCCTTTCTATTCCTTTTGTCTACCTTTTCATTCAGTTTCGTTCGCCTTTTCTGGGGTTCCAATTACGATCGTTCCTTGGCATTTTGTTCCCATTTCCAACTGCTTCAACTTCAATCGTTCGAAATTCCCCATTTTTTTCGTTCTCTATGTGTTATGTTTCATTTCAACTCATTCCCCGTATCATTTTGTTTCTCTTGTCTAATGTCTCAATTCCTCTTATTCCATTTTATTTCGTGCTCCATTTATATAATTGCTTACATTCTACTCTGCCCATTCTATTTCACTTCTGTCTCATTATCAAAGGTTTTAATTCTATTGGTTCTCCGTTTCATTCTATTTCGTTCCCAATTTAAGTGTTTCAGTTTCACTCGCTTTTGGCAAACCAATATCTTTTGTTGTTTTCCAAGATTAGCTCAAACTCATTAAACGCCATGCCCTATCTCCACTTCAAACAGCAAATCGCCATTCAAGTCTTTGGTTTTTAAAACAAAAATAGATTGCCATTAAATATAATATTTAATAAATTAATGTTATGGGAAATATTTTTTTTTTACTTTAAAACAAACAGGTAATTTAATAGAAAATGACAATTTGAGTCAAAATCAATATCAAGATTCAGAAGTTTTTGTCTTACATCTTTGAATTTTCCAAACAAATTAAATATTTAGTAGACTAAAGGAATTTTTAAAAAAATTTCGCCAAATTTTATTTTATCTTTTACATACACAGCTTTGCAAGAGTACACCGATCCCTGGTTTAACGACATTTCTTTTGATGTTTTCTTTTGATGCTCACATTATCTGAAATCTGACGCAATATGACTCACTGACAAACTAAATAATTTCATTACATCAAGTAACGTTTTTTGTTTTGTTTACTTATATTGCAAATCAAATACATTTCCTTTCAACATATCAATTGTTATGTCTCTATAATATTTGCATGATTTTTAATAAAAGTTTATTTCTTAAGTCTTTTGTTTTACAATTGAATTTATCATTTTCTTTTGTCTTTTTTTTATAATATAATTTTTGTTTTATTATTTGAACTAGTTTCTTAATATCTTACCATTTTGATTTTATAAGTGCAACGAATTTTTAAACCATACCATAAGCGTAACTACAAAACTCCATTTTCAAACTTAATCAATAATGATTTTTACTTTAAACCACAAAACTACATATATCCAACTTTAACTAAACGAAACACAATTTTGTTACATTGTTCTGTTTTTATATCAACACTTGATGCTTGTTTACACTCTGGCATAGTATAATATTAACAGATCAATAAACTGAAATGAAATTGAATGAATTTCTACAAATTTAAAAAAAAAAAAAATATAGTAATGGCATGAGGAGGATGGATGGATAGATAGATGAATGGTTTGCATAATGAGCCAGAAACCCATAAAAATGGATACAAATGTTTGAAAAACATATATTTCTAGGATTTTCGTAAATATAATAATGCAGCCCATTTGTAAAAAAATATAAAAAAATATTTGAAATTTGGGTTAAACAAATTCGATATTTTTAATAGCACGTTAATAGCTTTAACACAAATATTGCCTAACATTAATTCCTTTTTCGTAAATTATATTTTGATTGGGGGACCAAATTTATGGCGGTTTCAGACTCCCGGATCAGTGCAGTGCTTTCCAGGCTGATATCCTAGCGATCTGGAGGGCGACGGAGGTGATACTGAATCACATCGTAGGGCGGTGTGTGGTAATAATTTACGTCGATAGTCAGGCTGCGCACGGTGTAGGAATGATCTGAGGGAGCTCATGGTTGTATTCACAGTAAGGCTGTATTGGGTACCCGGACACTGCAAGGTGGATGGCAATAAGGTGGCGGACAAACTCAGTAGGGAGGGTTCGTGTGTGGACTTAGGGGTAAGGAACAGGGGGTAAAGCCCCTCTTATGTCACAGCTATGGGGTGATATGGGAAAGGTTCCGTGGTGCCGTTAACCGGTCGTGGATTGCAGGGTGACGAGGGCGATATGACCCGGATTGGAAGCAGGGGCAATCAGGGTTCTACTAGTATTGAATAGAATTGATCTCAGGACCCTTATAGGGTTCTAAACGGGTCATTGTTCTCTTAGGGCTTTTACGAGTAAATGGGATAATGCTATACCGGACTTCTGCAGACTCTACGGGGATGCCGAGGAGCTAGAGGCGATTGAGCATGTACTGTACCACTGTCCTAGGATGCAGACCCTGGGGTGAATCGCTGGATGCAATCCATCCGATCTACTAGAGTTCGTCAAGGAAATAGGACAACTGTTTCTGCTGAGGGGACTGTAGGGGGAGTTTTGTCCTAAGTAGTATCTTTATTTCTTAACCTAACCTAACCCGAAGTTTAATGACTTCTGTTTCCTTTAATAATTAAAATACTTTTGTTTAAATTTAGTTATTGTATTTAACACTTATTTATGAAAATGATTTAGTATTTTAATAATAATGATATAAAAAAGTTTATAGAAATTCACTTTCCGATTTCAACTTTACTCTTCGGCTGCTCCAACATAATAGAGTTCTGTATAATAAAAATAATCGATGTCTCTCTGTTGTCGTCTGCTCACGTCTGGCTGTATATGTTTGCTAATAACACAATAGACCAAAACGTTTTAGAGATATATATTATAATAAGCAGGCGAGCATAAGCCTTTAAAAAGACTTGAGAAACTATTAAAAAACGCTTGAAAATTTTTGTAGAAAAATCAAAAGGGAACCCTTGTGAAAATATTACCGAAATAATAGTTTTATAAGCTTATACCTAAAATTAGCTTATACTTGCAATTGTAGAATAAGCTTATGCCTACAATTTTAGAATTAGCCTAAGTTTTGCAAATAAGAAATTCACATTTTATTGAATTTTTTTAATTCAGTTTTATTAAAATTAAAAAATACTTAAGTAAAATGCAAAATAGAAAAAAATAAAAATTAAACATTAAATTAAAAAAATAAAAACTATTAATAATATAAAAAAAATACAGAAATGAAAAAAAAATATTGTGAAGGAGAATAGTTTATCGAACATACTTGAGAAACTGTTATGATTTTTTCTAATAGTAATCTTTTTACAAGTTTGTTTAAAAAAATATTAAGAAGGTGGATAGCTTCTTGAAAACTGAAAAAAACTCAAAAAATTTTTCGAAAACTTTGCATACTAAAATATCCAGTTTTATGATTTCACTGAGAACTAAAAAAAATCTGTAAAAATAAACATAAATAAAATTGAATAAAAATTAACTTAATTACTTACTTTTTTATGTATTTGGTCTATGGAATAATTTCTTTACAGACTAGAATAATATATAATTAACTATTTAGAGATATACTAATTTTACTTTTTACATGCTGCATATTTGATCCATTTTTTGATAAATTCCATATGAGAAGACTAGTTATAAATATTTTGTTTATAAGTACACGTTTAAACTTTATCTTTATTTAATTTAAATATTTTATTTCATCTATTACTTAAATCATAAACAACTACTTAAACAAATTGGAGTTAACACAATATTTTATATTTCTATATTCACATTTTCTTATGTATGTAGCATTGCTAGCGGAGTTCCCAGATGAAAATGATTACAAAAGTATCTTATTATATTTTAAATTTCATGTTTCTAGCCAAAAGAAGGGCAGACCACCAAAGAGAAGATATTCTTAATTCTCGTAGAAATTTCCAAGAAGCCGGGCTTATTTACTGACAAGCCAATACTCCAAGAAATAGGTACGATATATCAAGCGGTTTGTTGGGCCACTAACCGATTGGATGTCCAAGAAGTTTGTGTTACCAGTTAAGTATGAGCTACCTCTAGCAAATATGTATTTCTTATTTTAGGTGTATATTTAAAGGTGTTTAGGCAGGCCGTCAATGGGGAGACTTTTCTCCCTTTTGCTCCTCCCCGTATGATTTTTATACCAAATTTCAACTTCCCATTTTACGACATCCCTGGCGATAATACTAAAATGAACGTTATTAATATATATATATATATATATATATATATATATTCATTGCCCATACTTTGAAGACATCTGTATATACAACCAAAAAAGTCCCTATAAAATGCGCTGTGTCCAGTAAAATGTCTTCAGAGTAAACACTAGAATAACGAAAAGTTTAAGGACAGTCCCCAAAGTAACAAAATGTCTTCATAGTAACCTGTGGAACGAAAACCCGTCCCCGGAACATGCGCTGTGCACATATATATATATATATATATATATATATATATATATATGTGCACAGCACATGTTGCGGGGACGGGTTTTCGTTCCACAAGTTACTATGAAGACATTTTGTTACTTTGGGGACTGTCCTTAAACTTTTCGTTATTCTAGTGTTTACTCTGAAGACATTTTACTGGACCCAGCGCATTTTATAGGGACTTTTTTGGCTGTATATACAGATGTCTTCAAAGTATGGGCAATGCATATATATATATATATATATATATATATATAAATATATATACTTTTTTCAATAGCCTTTTTTTGACAGATCACGTGTGAGTCGTCATGTTATTTTTGTTTAGTATTGTTTGGCATTTCATAATGGAAAGACTTACGCCTGAACAACGTTTATAAATCGTTCAACTTTATTTTGAAAATTCACGTTATGTGAGGAATGTGTTTCGTGCACTTCGCTCAACTTATGGCCAACACCATCACCCATTTTAAGACCCAGCGTTCATTATTGGATAATATTCGACCAAATAGACCACGTCCAGCACGCTGTGAAGAAAATATAGCGACCGTAGCTGAGAGTGTACACGAAGACCGTGGAGAGTCGATTAGCCGCTATCGTGCCATGGTAACCGACTATTTGATGCCTGAAATTGAAGCTCGTGATCTCTGCGACATTTGATTTCAACAAGACGGCGCCACTTCCCACACATCGCATCAATCAATGGATTTATTGAGCACATAATTTCACGTTTTGGCCCGATCAATTGGCCATCAAGATCGTGTGGTATCACACCGTTATACTTTTTTCTGTGGGGATATGTAAAATCTAAAGTGTATGCGGACAAACCCGCTTCGGCCTTGGAGAAAAGCATCACGCGTGTCATTCGCCAGTTACCAGTCGAAATGCTCGAACGAGTCATCGAAAATTGGACTCACCGGATGGACCATCTGCGACGTAGCAACGGCCATCATTTGAAGACTTTGATTTAATTGAATGTATTCCGCTTAGAACTGCTAGCTTGACTCTGCTCAAATACGTTCATAAGGAGTCGAGATAAAGCAATTGCTAATATTGGGTGTTTGTTGGGTGCCAATTTTCCCACTGTTGGCAATATGCGTTAAAAGCGTTACTTAAATTCTCAGAGCTAAATTTAACTCGAATAGATTTCATATTAGGTAAGGAAAACCGATATAAAATACTAAGTTGTATGAGAGGTGCCACACACCTCGTATTATTCCGACCACAATAGGCTCGTAGTTGAACATTTTTTTTTTTTAAATATGTAGATTTAATTTTTGCATATACGCTCATTAGAAGCCGAGGTTAAGCATTTCAAAGCTTGGGGTTCTATGGGAGGCCGCACGCATTCTCTTCCGATTCCGTTCATATGACACGGTGTTTAAGGAATTGCTAAAAGATGTCGTACACAATATTGTTCTAAAACGTTGAACATAAGCATAGGAATATCACGTTTAAAATTTAATGTTGTATGGAATCTGCCATACCCACTTTTACTAATCTCGCCCAAATTTTGGACAAGGCGTAAAAATTTTGTTAAAAAAACGTAGTGACTACCTCGTAGTGACTACCACGCCCTCTCGTGTGATCACGCCTACTTTAGGATAAGAGCTTTATCATGCCAAATTTCCCTTAAACAAGTTTTACAGGAACAAAAATAAAGAAACTTAAAATTTAAGATTGCCACACCCACTGCATCTATGAGGACCACATTTACTGCAGAGTTGAAAAAAAAAATTATTCGAAAATTCGGATCAAAAATTCGAGCATTTTTTGTTGTATAGCAGTTGTAAAGCTTCTATGACCTAACTCCTCCGCTTTTGGTGCAGAGACTAAGAAACAGTTTGTAAGATTTCTCAGAAAATTTTATTTCAAAACGTTCAAAAGAAGTCGAAGAATATTAATTTAAAAAAATTGGGTTATGTGGAAGATGCCACTTCCCTATAGGCTATCTATAGTAATTTCATTGGGTAGGTAAAATATGCTTTCAGGAAAATCGGTTCAGCTGTTTGGGACAGATGATGCAACAAAAACATACAGACAGGACAGACAGACAGACAGACAGACAGACAGACAGACAAACAGACAGACAGACAGACAGACAGACAGACAGACAGACAGACAGACAGACAGACAGACAGACAGACAGACAGACAGACAGACAGACAGACAGACAGACAGACAGACAGACAGACAGACAGACAGACAGACAGACAGACAGACAGACAGACAGACAGACAGACAGACAGACAGACAGACAGACAGACAGACAGACAGACAAACAGACAGACAGACAGACAGACAAACAGACAGACAGACAGACAGACAGACAGACAGACAGACAGACAGACAGACAGACAGACAGACAGACAAACAGACAGACAGACAGACAGACAGACAAACAGACAGACAGACAGACAGACAGACAGACAGACAGACAGACAGACAGACAGACAGACAGACAGACAGACAGACAGACAGACAGACAGACAGACAGACAAACAGACAAACAGACAAACAGACAAACAGACAGACAGATAAGCAAGCGAATTTATAGTATTAGTAGGATGAAATATACATAAATCAAATCTTCCACGGTTGTAATTTTAATGTCTTGGAAGAGTTGCTTTTTTAGTATTATTTTTTGTCTGTACTACGTTTTCTACCCAACCATGAATGTATTGATTAGCACAATTTTGTAAGTAAAATAAATTAGTAAAAAATTATTTTAAAGTTAGTTTATTGCTGAGAAAAGTTAATTAAGTAAATTTTTTTATTTATTGGGCATACAAGTTAATAATGTCGAGTTTTTTTCATGAAAAATGCATTTATTATAATAACAAAATGAATTACTACATTATTCTAAGTATAATCCATTGGTAGTCACTACTTTTTTCCATCTTCCTGGTAGCATATGGACTCCGCACCAAAAGAACTGCTCCGGTTTTAAGGTAAAGAATGAATCAAGACAATTTCTAATACTCTGTTTTGAAGTGAAGCGTATTCCAGTAAGGGCGTTCTGCATCCATCGAAACAAATGGTAGTCAGAAGGTGCAAGGTCTGGGCTATAAGGTGGGTGAGCCAAAACTTTCCATCCACTGTTTTCCAAATAGTTTTTGACCGGTCTTGCAACATGTGGCCGAGCGTTGTCATGGATGGAAGATTATGGCCTCGTATCTGGTCGAATATTCTGGTCGTTTTTCATTGATTGCTCTTTTTAAACGAATCACTTGTGTTCTGGACAGATCCCCTGTGATCATCTGACCCGATTTCAACGGCTCATAATACAAAACACCCTTCTTATCCCACCAAATACCGAGCATTACCTTGGCGCCATGGATATTTGGCTTCGACGTTGATTTAGTTGGCCGGGCTTTACATAAGACTTTTTGCGCTTGGGGTTACCGTAATGTATTTATTTTTCATCACCAGTAACAACACGATGCAAAAATTACTTCTTTTTGTAGCGTTCAAGCAGCATTTCCGACATGCAACATCTCTCGGCTTCAATTCATATGGGACCAAATTTCCTTGCTTATGAATGAATCCCAATACTTTAAAACGTACGGAAATGGCTTGCTGTGTGACTTCCAATAGTAATGCAAGTTCTTCCAATTCATTTCTTTAAACCTTTTCGGCTGACCAGGCCTCTCTTTTCCTTCTGTGTCGAAATCACCACTTTTGAATCCCACAAACCATCGTTCATAAGTTTTTTGAGTTGGTGCATGTTGGCCGATAGCTTCTACCAGCAATCGATAAGTTTCAGCAGTCTTTTTCTTCAAATGAAAAAAAAGGTTGCCAGACTTCCCCGCAAAACATCTTTTTAGGCACAAAATTCTACATTATAATAGCCATTGAAAGTAATCTGTGTGTTACACTTTGGCGTCTATCGAATAGTGAATTATAATGACAGATGTTTACCCTCCGGAATACCATATTTGTTATTATTGACACAAACCATATGTGATAGTTATGCCATCTGTTGTCTAAATCGATAATATTAACTTGTATACCCAATAGAATAATACGAATTATAATTAAAAAAATTTAGTTTTACACAATAGATATTGTTTCAATCTCCTTATACCGGTATGTAGTTTTAGTAAAACAACTAAAACACCACGCCTATAGTGGGATCAAAATGAATATAAATCGTTGCTTGGATGAATGTATATGATGTGCAAGTTACTGTTTGCCTTTGAGAGTGTCTCAATTGTGTTCATTTTACAGACAGACAATAGAAAAAGACGTTGACTTAGCCAACGTTATGTTCAACTTAATGCTAGCGTTAACAACAACAAGACTAAAAATAAACGTTGCTGAGAAGCTTGACGTCAAGAAAACACACACAAAGCTTTGTGCACATGATGGCAATACACTATGGTGGCGGTGGTAAGCGCAATGAAATTAACAGCTTCAACTTCCAACCACGATTCAACCACTCTTACTTACTTACTTAGGCCACAGACAATTTTCATTTTTTTAGTTTCTTAATGAAACGCAAACGATGCAGACGCATTTTAACGGATATAACAACCTAAGAAGATATTGTAAAATATAAAAACATAACTAAATTGAAAAGTAAAACTTAAAATTTTATGTAAAAAAAAAATTATTTGAACAAAACAAATATTGCAACAATAAAAAAAATTGTATGTATAAAAAAAAATACAAAATATTTAAACTTCCGAATATTAGAAATTGAAAGTGTTTATTAATTAAAAAAAATAATATAAATAAAACAGATTAAAATTTGTTTTACAAAATAAAAGTGAAAATTTGTTGTGAAAGTAAAGTGTTGTTATTATTATTTAAAACAAAATCACAAATAAACAGAAAAGTTTAAAATAACACAAACCTTAATTTTAAACAAGGTTGTTATAAATTCCTAATAAATTTGTCTGGAAAGTGTTACATTAAAAAAAATCTACTTTTTCATTTAAGGTAAGTTTTTTATTTTTTTTTTAATTTCAATGCAATTTAATATATTGCTTTAATTTAATAAATCAAATAGTTGGATTTAATTGTTGCAACTAATTGCCAACTTTTGTTCGTTCGTCAGTTGTAAATATATATATATTTTTTTGCTGTTAAATTATTAATCAACATGCGATTTACAATTTCACAAAAAACTATAAACTTAAATGTGCAAAGCAAATTGTATTTAATAAAAATGGCAAAACTTTACTAAAACAAGAAAGTATTGTTTTATGCTCCAATTATCGAGAAATTTGTTGAAAGGTGTATTGAATATGTTGTGTGGTGCATTTGTTTTTTCCACATATCACTAGTGCTATTGAAAGAAGGAGGTTTTACTTTCATATTGGCTTTTAGTTGAGACTTATTTTTCAAGTTTTTGTTTAAAACAAATAATAGTAAACATAAATAAATAAATGCTAGTAATGAAATGATAAGAAAATTGGAAAAATAATATTAAGTATGAACATATAATGAAAGAGAAATTATAGCTAAAATAGTAAAGACCTTGATTTATTATATTGGTATTAACAGTTAACAACTGAGATATTGATTGTAATTAATGTTGGTTAAAACAAAAGTTTTAATATATTTATAGGATTTAAATGACAACGATACAAGTTTTAACATTTTCATCGTATTTAAATAACAACACTGGTTTTTCTAATTCGGTTAATCGATTAACCGATTCCTCTATTTATTAGTCGCCTCTATTTTGGTTAATATCGAAACAAATAAATTAAAACTTTAATAATTATTCGATCCGAATAATCGATTAAAAAAGGTCGATTAACCGGTTAAATTTTTAATATGAATTTTTTGTGTTAGTTTTCTTAAAACTTCCTAATTTTCTTAACTTTGGTAATAACATTGTAGAAAAAACCATCAACTAAAATACAATCAAATTATTTTCAAATTATCTAAATCCAACACTCAGAATATTATGTAGGTAACTGTTTGTAGTTTTATAAAAAAGTTTTCCGTTCCATTTAAAAATAAAGGAACATACATTTATTTTTCAAAGAAATATTTATATTAACTTTTTTATACATTTATTCGAAATAATTTATTATCATTTACCGATTTTTTTTTCAGTTTCTTTTTTTTTTCATTTGTTTGAAATTTAATAAAAAATTACCCACAAAACGAAAACTTGTGGTTTATTTGTGTCCGTAACAGTTATTACAAATTTAAATTTTGTTTGCTGTCTGTTTCAAAAAAATATCCAAAAAATTTCAATTTGTTTTTTTATTTAAATTGGTTGTATATTTACAAAATTTTTCAATAAAAAATTACAAGAACTTCATAAACACACATACATACATACACAAACACATTCACACAAAAAGTGTCCATAGCTATGCATACATACATTTTGTATTGTACGAGTATATTATAACAAAAACAAAAAATACACAAATGGAAACAATTTCATATAAAAGAAAAAAAAACATTTATTTTTTAACGATTGGTAGGTAAAATTTTGACATTTATTTTAACTGATTATAACATTTGTTTCTTACGGATGTGTTAGTTGATTAATCAACATTTTAAAATAAATAACAAAAGCCATTTGATTTAAATGAACAGTAAGTAGACCGGTTTTTAAATGAAATATCATTTCTTTTAAATGATATTTTCAGTTATTTTAACTTACAAACTATTTTAAGTGTAGCAAATGTTAAATAAGCTTTGGAAAATATATTTACATATGTTTCAATTCCTTTAAAAAATTAAATTTTAAATAATATAAAGTTATACTATTTAAAAAAAATATTTAAAAAACGATCTCATCAGACAAAAGATCTCATCGCTTGAACGCGAAGTTTTAGAAAAGCTAGAGCCTCTAAGCAGAGCTCGATCTAGGAACTTTTTAAAATATATATTTTTCTTCTTAACAATAAAACACGTGACTAGATATATTTCTAACAAGCACTATGACGTTAATTATGTTTTAAAATAAATTGCTTGAAATTCGAGAAATTTGAAGAAGTTTTTATGTATTGCTGTTATTTTCGTAAATGAATAGTATATTTAGGATTTTAAAATTGAAAAAAAAAATATTCCCAGAGCCAGCAGGATAAAATACTTAGTATTTTCGGTTGCCGCAATACAACCCTACTCAGTATCCACGCCCTTGTTGGGTTAATTCTTGAATGATTGTCTATTTTATATTGAGTGTTTGGAAACAAATTTACAAACCCGAAAGCAACACACAATTAGACTAACATCAACGAAATATAACAATTTATATTTATCCTCTATTTTTTACAGTTTTTGTTATTAACTTTAACTCTTAAAGTATCCAATAACAAAGCTTATATGAAGCCGTTAATTTTAATTGTTTGTCCTAATCAATATTAAATCTTTAACATTATCTGTGTTGATAGTTAATGATTAGACAATATTTTGAATTATAACAGGTCAATTGAGAAGTTCCCGACCTGACACATAGATGGCGCTACTAGACTTAAATCGATATGATTTTTAGTTAGCCCAAATGTGTATAAATTTGACAGCTGTCGGATCATTAGTTTGTGAATTATAGCATTTTGAGTGAAGCAACTTTTGTTTTTGTGAAAAAAAAAAAATGGATAAAAAGAAATTTCGCGTGTTGATAAAATATTGGTTTTTGCAGGGAAAAAATACAGTTGAAGCAAAAACTTGGCTTTATGACAAGTTTCCGGACACTGCCCCAGGAAAATCAACCATCAAGGATTGGTATGCTAAGTTTGGACGTGGTGAAATGAGCACCGAAGACGGTTAACGCAATGGACGCCCAAAAGAGGTTGTTACGGACGAAAACATCAAAAAAAATCCACAAAATGATTTCGAATGACCCTAAATTGAAATTGAATGAAATAGCAGGTATTCTAAAGATATCAACTGAATGTGTACATCATATCATTTTGGTATGAGAAAGCTCTGTGCAAAGTGGGTGCCGCGCGAGCTCACTTGTGACAATAAACAAGTCAGTGAAAACGAAGGCGAAAATCCATGAATTGGGCTTTGAATTGCTTTCGGATCCACCGTATTCTGCAGACTTGGCCCCCAGCTACTATTTCCTGTCTCAGATCTCAAAAGAATGGTCGCTGGTAAGAAATTTTCTTCGAATGAAGAGGTGATTGCCGAAACTGAGGCCTATTTTGAAGCAAAGGACTAATTGTACTACAAAAATGTTATCGAAAAAATGGAGGGTCGCTATAATCTGTGTATCACCCTTGAAGGAAACTATGACGAATGAAAAAAAAAAAACGAATTTTGCCAAAAAAAAATGTATTTTAGTATGGTAGGCCGGGAACTTTTCAATTTACCTGTTATTTTGCACTGCATCCTTGTGTTTAAAGTAAAAAAATTTTTATATATTGTTGATCTATTATTTTGATCATATAATCATATTCTTTTTTTTATAAATTGTTTTATTGCAAAGAAACATGAACATTTTATTAGTAAATTATAGAGAATAAAAATTGAAAAAATTTCACAGAGCCAGCAGGAAAAAAATTTTAAAAACTGAAAAAATTACATGGAATTTTTTTTCTAATTTGATTTATCAACAAATTTAGATGAAGTAGAATCTTCAGTATAATTAAGTTGTTTAGTTTAAAATATTTAAGAATTCGCTTATTTGAAATATTAATTGCACAAACATGAAAAAATCGGTGAGGACTATACGTGATTTTATACCTTTTCTTATAGATAACCGCTTTAGAGTTACTTAAACCAGGTAGTGAAAGAGTTAGGGAACAGTAGCGGTTCTATAAAACTTTGTGAATTTCGCAAAAACTATTCATACCATTTTTTTAAGAATTTTTTATTGAATTTTTTTTTTTTGAAGGAAGCTCTAGTTTATTTAGGCATTTTTTTTATTCTAGACAGTTTCATATAAAGAAAATTAAAACCAATTTTATCGACAAAATGTCCCACTTTGGTAAAACACTATCTACACTGCGTTTTTAAGGGTTAACTTCCACTGAATACGTCTGATATTTAATTTTTAAAGAGCCGTCAGATTCCTCTGAAAGGCACGATTCTTTAAAAAATCTCTGGATGACTTAAATTGTCATAAACAAATACTTTAGAAACCAATGTAATAGACTTAACTTTGATATTTCAGCAAAAAGCAGCTCTTTGTGTTCTTATTGATGAAGAAATAAATTTATTTTGCATTAAACGATTAATCGGCAAATTTAACGATTAATCGACCTGAATAAACGATTAATAAATTTTCTTAATTTTTTGAATAATGACATAACCGATTAACCGACTGACTCGAATAATTGGAAACACTAACCCAGCAAACAAAAAAAAGTATCAAAAGAAGAGAAAAAGGAACAGTGATTTTGATTCCGGTGTTGTGAAAATTTGGAACGGAACCAATGATTTTTACATAGGGATGTCATAGGGTGGAAGTTTTCTTTTATGATCCTTTTTCATTGCATCTAAAGCCCTTCTTATGGTTTAGTGAAAAATGAGATCTTTTGTTCTTCCCAAAAAATTTTGAATTTGCAATTTAGATTTCTACAGGACATCAGTAATCGGACCTTAGCCTCATTTTCGCAATCTCCCGTTAGCTTTTACCTGGGAATTTAACTGACACATTTGTTGTTGTTTCCTATATAAAGTTTGAGTTTTTCTGTTCATTAAATTTTAAAGGTAAATTCAGCAATTGGGCCTTATTTAAATCTATTCGAAATTCTTGCAATTTTTACTACAATAACTTTTTTACTTTTTATAGCGTCATAGATTTGAAAAGTGTTAAATTTCATTAAAAATTACATTTTTATAAGTTGTGAAAAGGAACTGCTTTAGAAGAAAAAAATCAGAACTAAACGATACTTTAGAATCAATGAAAAATTTATTCCTCAAGAATCACTTCCATTTATTTTTGCTGGGTAAGCAACACATATAAATGATGTTTGTGTCCTAAGTCTTTTGATTCGTATTAATTGTTTTTTAATAGACACGTCGCTAAACATTTAATTACTTTGTTAAAGAAATTGCATTTTCTTATATAAGGTAATAAGTAATTCTAGTAAATTCAATCATAAATGCGAAATTTGAAAATAGAAAACGAAATTTTTTATCATACATGTGCCCAAATTAAAAAAAAAAACGATAACAAAAGATAACAATAGTTGTATCTAAAAACGATTGTTAGCTAAACATAACTTTGGTAAACGTTTGGTAACTTTAAATATTTTAAAGTAGAAAGCAACGTACTTTAAACGTATGTTAGTGACATATTGTAAATTACAATTTTGTGAAAATGTTTAATAAAAATAATAATTTGTGAAATGAATACTTTAAGAAGAATTGTTAAAATTAATTGTGATTGTTGAAAAATTAGTGTTAATTCTGTATTGTTTTTATAGGTATATACACTCAATATTATTTCGTTAAAAATAATCTAAAATACATATTAAATTAATCGAAAATACAATCAAAATGAGGACAACTGATTTTTGGTTATATTCAGCCCATTTTGTTGTTTATTTTCAATCATTGTTTAAAAATCGTCAAAAGTAGTAAAAACAATAGAAAGTTGTTTAAAATAACCATAAATTTTTAACTGACAAAAAGTAAAAAAAATCGATTTTTGGGTTTGTTTTTTAAATTAAATTTTTTTTTATTTGTATGAAATTTTACAAAACAACACACACAGATGTATCGTATATATTTTTTTATTTTCTTGTGTGTATTTATATTTGAATAACTTCTTGTAATTTTTATTGAAATAACTTTGTATATATACAAACTATTTTGGTAAAAAAACAAAAAAGAATTATATCAATTTTAATTTTTAAAAACAGAAAACATAAAATTTTACATTTAACAGAATATATCAACTCCTACTGAATGTCTGTAAATTTTTATAGTTTGTTTTTTGAATGACTGATTCAAATAGTTAAAAAATATATTTCTATGAATTTCAATTGATTCTTCTTTTAAAAACAAACTTTACGTATTACTTTTTAAATAAAATACAGGCGGTAACGGAAAATATTATCCAAATCGGAAATTATTATCGGTCAAGAATTTACAAGCCGAGGACTATTGGACTCTCTCTTTCTGATTGCCAATTAAAAAAAATAAATAAAAATATACTTTTAACAGCAAAAAAAAAAAAAAAATTATAGAACTGATTAAAACAAATCACAAAACAATGTAAATGTAAGAAATGTTTAAGTGATGTACTTATAATCAAAACAAATCAATACAGCTCATTATTCGAATACTTAAAACATTTCTAACATTAAAAATCTGGTTAGTTCTTCTCAATTTCCTTAATTTAGTTTATTTTGTGTTTTTTATTTTATTGCATAAGTAAATCGAACAAGGTTGCGTAAAAAACATATTTTTTATGTTAAAATAATAAAAACTTTTTTATAGATTTGATTACCCGGCTGAATTAATATTTGTTTTAATGCATCGCTAACCATAAAGTGACAACTGAATATGATGGCATTGCCAGAACCAAACTATAAAATTCATTAAAGCTTTTATTTGTTAAAGTGGGGTTTTTGCATACGAATTTTTAACAAATGTTTGTTAGCCTTAATGTGTTTGTTAACTAATGTGAAAGTTAAAGCAAAAGTAATTAATTTTTTTGCATACAGCCCATAGTGTTTAGAAATTCTTCGTGTGTGTATTATTGTATATGAAAGTGTGCGCAAAAAAAAATTTACGCATTTGGTACCGAATTTTTGGAATATTCATAATATTAAATACATGAAACCCATTTTATAGAAGTAAATTTACAAACATTTTTACATTTTTTTTCTTAACTTAAGTCGCTAAAAATAATTTTTAGACAATAAAATAATTATAATTTTTCAGAAATTTGCTTTAGTATTACACAAATTTGGAAAATTTTATTTTTGAAATTAATCCATTTATTCTGAAGAGGTTTTCTGGAGAATTACCTGCAACACTAAGAATGTTTGCCAGGAGAATAAAAAAACTTTCTCTAACTATACACTTTATACGATTAATCGTTAAAATTTTTTTGCTTATTCGTTATTTGAAAATAATGATAATTATATTATTTTATTTCGCCAAAAAAAAAAAATACTTAAAATATTTGTTAACTTCTAGAAACGTGAAATGACAAGACATAACCCTTACGGACTTTAATTGCCGGAATGATCGTTTTGCAAACGGCTCTATTTCTTTTATTGGGCTAATGATCGAAAGTTTTTGGGATAAAGTCCGAGTGACAAAATTTAGCTACGTCAACAGATTTTTCTTGAAAAATATATAATTAAAAAAATAGGAAATAGCTTTGAATTATTAGTGTATACTCTAATTAATATCTGTTGATATTTTTACCCAACTCATAGTAGGAAACTGTACTCCTACTATAAGTTGAGGTAAATTTACTGTGTGTAAATGAAAAAAATTAAGCACATAATGCGTAAGGTAACTACACACAAAATGTGTAAATTTACATTAAAAAAGGTTCAGAAACTATATGTAATTTTATCAAATTTGTGCTTAAATTTTCCAAAAAGTATGATATACCACTCAATAATAAAAGAATAAAATCATTTTAAAATATTTTATTAATGAAAAATTTTTAATAATATATAAGCCTAATACAAGCCTCAGAACCTGAGATAATTTCCCTATATGAAAATGATTCTAAGCAATTTTTCCCATAGATAAATTCTCAGCTTCTGATATCTTTTTCCTTAAAGTATGAGAGCTTTTCAATAGGAACAACAAAAACAAGTTTTTCAAAAAGATATAGTGCTTGCTGAGGTTTTTTTTATATAGAAAAGCTTTCTCGGAAAGGGAGTGCTCATATGTAGACAAACATTTTTAGAACCTAAAGTTTTTTTTTTTTATAGAAATGTAATCAGAATCTAGAATTCGTGCTTCTTAAGGATAAATTCCTAAAAAGCAAAAGTTTTGTATATTGGAAAAATATTCATAATCTGCAATTCGATCGAAGCCATATACATTTATTTGTAAGGATTTAATTTTATTTGGAATAACCTAAAATTCATTAATAAAGCAAAAATGTTGTATTGTGAATTAAAAAGGGGGAAAAAACTAAAAATCAATCCTATTATTCAATAATTGGTATTTCCAGTCATCTTTATAAATAAAATTTTGTTTAGTATTTGTGTGCGGTACAATCTATCAAATTTATTAAAAAATTATTGATATTCAAAAGTGTTGACTACAAGTACGATTATCCTGATCAAATATATTTTGTAATTACGATTTCAGTAGAAGTAACCGAATTGTGGATTGTATTGACGTCACTAATGATTGGTATTGATAAACAAACTTTATACTAACATTTCTTTTTCTTACAAATTGTATAAATTCAAAATTAGTCATCAAAATCTATAAGTGTTTGTGGTGTGGTGGGTAGACAGGTAGCCCCGTACTCCGAATTTCCGAGTTCAAATCCCGGAAAAGGCAAACATTTAAAAAATTATTTTTTTAATTAAAATAATATTTAATCAAAAGTTTAAATGGCAAATATATCAAAAGAAAATTAAAATTAGTTATGGTGCAGTAAACAAGAGTGTGAACTATGAATCTGGTTACCCTGGTTCGATACCGGAAAAATATAAAAAATAAATTTTTTTTTTTTAAATAAAATTTTGTGGAACGTAATAATATTTGTGTGCAATATAAATATTAAATTGTACAACTGAATATTGATTTGCAACAAATACGGTGGCCACAACTGATACTGTTTTCTGAGTGTTGAAAGTTTTTCTACATAAAAAGATCAAAAATTCAGTGGGATTTTCTAATGTTTTTTTTAAGCCAATAGAAAAAGCATCACATTTTAACCATTTTTTTTAAATTTGAGATTTTGCTATGCATGTTCAAAGAAAATGTTTCTATAGAAAAAGTACAAGATTCTATACTTTTATAAGAAGCCATTTCCTATAGGAAAAATCCAATTTAAAAATCGACAAATATCAACCACTCTATGTCGTAAAAACGCAAAATTCAAATCGAATTCAATCGATTTGGCTTTTATCCAATACCGATGAAAATTCATAATTCACCAGCAATGTATTATAATGGTTTAGTGGCATAAAATTCCACAAGCCTGATGGAAGAAAGAACGAATATAATGAAAATCGAATTATATAAAAAACCAATAAAATTTAAAGTTACCTCTAGAGAGTTGATAATACAATCATTAATTCATTCAAGAGTCAGTGCCGACAACATTTATTCATAATTTGATTAGTCTTCCTGTCTAAAATATTTAAAAAAATATATAGATTCATGACTATAATTTAAATAAAAAGTTTTGGCACAACTTTGTTGCATCCACCTTAATTTTTGTATATATCACAAATACTTAATTTTTCGTTATTTAATTATATTTTTCTATTTATTGAAATTTTTCAAATGTCAATAATAATATTAGTAAATTTACGAAATTTGTGCCTAAAATTAAAATTTATTAAAAAAAAAATAAAATAGTGTACGCACAACATGTGTAATTATAAACACACAAAGTTTATAATTATATTATATGTGTATATGAAAGTGTGTACAAAATAACTTTAAGCATTTGGTGTTTAAATTTACTCGCTTTGCGTTATATTAAACCAAAATGTACTCATTTTATAGCAGTAAATTTACAAACGTTTTTTTAGAGTGTAATAGATAATTTAATTTATACAAAAATTAGTCACAAATGTTTTTGTTTTCTTAAAAATTAAGATTTTTTTCTATGGATTTCAGTACGTTATTCGGCCTCAGTTTGGAGAAGGTATTCGCTAAATATTGTTTATCTTAAATATTTAATTGAAATTTGATTAGTACCACATGATAAATGCGATATTCATTATACGTAATGGAGTCCTATCTGATTACCGAATCAAGTTTAAATTACTTATTTAATATTAAAAATAGATAATAGTAAAGGAATATTTTCTCCAAGCCAAAGATTTCTGAAACGGATTTTGCTAAATCGATAGAAAATCACATGAACTTTTTTTAATAAATAAAAATATAGAAAAAATGTAATAATTTTTAGATAAATTGAGTTTGGCCAGAGTATAGTGCGAATAGTAAAAGAAACATAGTGAAAATTCTCAAAAAAAAAAATAAATCTGTAACAAACTACGGCGGATCAATAAATCCGTGACTTTTTGAATGAAACACAGTTTTTTTTTTGAAAAAAAAAAAATTATTTTTCAACATAATCTTCTTTTAGCTCAATACGCTTAGTCCAACGTTTCTCCAATTTTTGTATGCCTTCCAAAAAATTGGATTTTTCGAGGAGCATAAAACAGGCATTTGTTTGATCAATAATTTAATCGTTGGAGCTAAATCTCTTTCCACGGAGCCATTTCTTTAGGTTTGGAATTAGGAAATAGTCACTGGGGGCTAAATCCGGAGAAAATGACTGATGAGGTACCAATTCGTAGCCCAATTCATGGAATTTTGCCACTGAGACTACGCACACTATACGATTACGTTTATGGCCAATTAAAAGTAAACGCGGCACCCATCTTGTAGACAGCTTTCTTAAATCCAACTGATCATTTAAAATCAAAACCACACTGCCATATGAAATGCCTATGGTATCAACAATTTCACTCACTTTTACTAATCGATCGGCCAACACCATATCGTGAATTTTTAAGACATTTTCGGGTGTATTGACCTCAATTGGCCGTCCAGAACGTTCAGCGTCATTTGTACTTGTGCGTAAGTCCCCATAGTATCTATTTATCAAGCTTTTCCTTGGTTTGATTGATGGTTTTTTTTCGCAAAAAATAATGTTTAATGAGCATTCGAAACTCACTCTTTTCCATTTTTAAAAAAATCCACGAGGTTGTATGTTTTGAACAGCTGTTAAACGCATAGTAAATGACGGAACTTTCTCAAAACTTGACAGTAGTCTATTTACAGGTGGTACTTGATAGGAGCATTGTTTTATTTCATATAACAACGAGGGAAGTTCGAAAAGTCACGGACTTATTAATCCACCCTCATACTTAAACAAAATGGGTTTATATGGGGACTAGTTCCAATTGTTGTTGGTAAATTTTCTTTGAATTTAGAAATATTATTTATGGATCAGAACACAAATATCAATGTTTTTGTGTGTGTAAATACCATTTAAGTCCCAGTCAGATATTCAGATATTGGATCTGAATATTGGCCAATGCCAACCAATTTTTAGCAAGTTAGTTTGTGGGGTCATAGAGGTTAGCAAAAGTTTATATTTCATATAAATATCTTTTCAACTGTGGGCTTCAATTTGCTCACAACGTTTACATAGATGGAGGGAGGGACTTCACTAAATCGACTGAGAAACTGATTTTGAGTCTTTTGGTATACTATAATGTGGGTATAGAATCAGTGTTTTCTATAGCTACAAACAGCAGAACAAATTTAAAATGCTCTGTATCACAGAGTGATGTAGGGAATAAACAAAAAACTTATCTACTTAATATTTAAATGATTATTTACTGAAAATAAATTAATAATAATGTATTTTTTGACACCTGAAAGCATGAATAAATTATTTCACAATATCTTAAAACTATTAACATATCTATTCTTAAAAATGTGTTTTTTTGTAACGATAAAAAAAAGCGAAAGTTTTCTAGTGATTAAAAATATTAATAGTATAAATAATGTCACTAAAACAATGAACTCATTAACTAAAACAAGATGCAATACCATGATCATGATAATCGTAGAAACAAATAAACAAACAAGCAACTTTAACAGTCACAATTATTGTCATTAGAAATACAACAAAACCAGCCTAGAGTTAAGAAATTAAGATTTAAAAAAAGCAGGTTTAAAGAAAAAATAAAAAAAGAAAAGAAAATAACACACAATAAATATTTGTACAGTTAACATAATTAATAAAAAAATTAAATAAATGCGTTATGAAACAATTTTAAAAAAATTTCATACAAAAAATTTGCCGAATCTTATATACCCTTCACCATGGTTGGGAAAAAACTGAAGTTTATATATAGACATATATGGAATGAACAGATTTATATTCGGACATCTTTAAGTGGAAATTTACCATTTAGTTTGGTGATAAAACTTGGACTCGGGAAGATTTATGGTTCCCGAAAATAGGTTTTTAAAAAATGTATGTTTTGGTCATAGCTATTTTAAGCAAATATGTTCTACTAAAGATTTTCGATCTTTGGATATATAAGACGTATCCATAGGTCATATTACAGCTCTAAAATTTTAATTTTTATAAAAATTTTGATGTTTTTAGCCCATTTATGTATTACTTAATTTCGGTTTTACCGTTCTTAAGATATAAAGTAATCTGTTTTGTGCCACGCCCAATTCACAGATCCCGCCCATATTTGGTCAGATGTTGAGTATTGATAACCAATATACTCGTACCTTATTTTGGAACTTTTCCTCTTTCCGATCTCCAAACGTACAAAAAAAATGACCGAAATCGTTAAGTCAGCTGTGCTGTACTGTACGTATTTGTTATGTTAAAAAAAAAAAATAAAAATAAAAAAAAAATAAAAAAAAAAACAAATAAAAAAATCTTAATAAAATGTAAAAGAAAATTGTACAAAAAAAGTTGAATAGACGGGGATCGGTCGCGCGACTAAAAGAAAAAAACTATTTATGACAAAGCGCTTAGACCACTGAGCTATTAAAGCACATATGCAATCATCCTTAATAGAAGTTAATAAACAGTTTTCGTTTAAAACTAATTTTTTTGGTTTTTAGGTAAATATTTGTATGTGTTTGTTGTTTGTGTATAAAAGGTGAAGAGGTGAAAGAAGAGAAGTTTAATAAATAAAATAAAAAAAGAACAACAACCACAAACATAATGCCAATCAGTGTAGTCATATTATTTTTTCAGAAATCTTTTAGTTGCAAAAAAACTATTTTCGACCAAAAAAAATATTTTTTTACAAATCGTTAAAAGAAATCACTAGAACTGCATGTGTTTTATTTCTACAAAAACATTTGATTTAGCTGACAAATTTGCATTTGGGACTTTATTTCGCTTTTTTATTAAGAAATATTTTTAATTTCTTTAGCTTAATTTTAAAAATTTGAAGGAAACTAGATTATAATTTTTTTTTTTATAAATTATTATAAGTTATGACCTTAAATAGTTGCACTCAAAGGGAAATTTTGTATAAAATTTTTTTAATATATAAGAAATAAAATGGTTTTATAATCTTTTTATAAATTCTTTTGAATCGGAGCAAAAAATAGAAATAAAACCCTTTGTATTTTGTTTGTATCAGAGGGTTTTTATAAAAATTTAAATGTTTTTAGCCTATTAATGGATTATTTATTTATTTATTAATTTAAAATTTTATTTAAATTAATTATTTAATGTTAAAAAAACAAACAATAAAAAAAAGTCTTAAGAAAATATAAAAAAATTGTACAAAAAAAAAAAAGAAGTTAAATTTATGGGGGTAGGTATCGAGCAAAAAGCAAAAAGAGCAAAAACAAGTAAGAGCGGCTAAATTCGGCTATGCCGAATCTTATATACCCTTCACCATGGTATTCTGAAGGAGATGAATACATCGTTGGAATCTACTACCTCATAGCTCTCCACAAACAAGCGGTATCCCCATTTATTTTTTCTTAAATGTCCAAAAATTTTAATCCAAAATAATATGTCATGTAAAATCTCAAATTTATATTTTTCCATATGTTTCAGCGCTTTTCTTGTCAAATTTGGCATTTTCTAGGCAAAAAAAAGTTGGCGACACTACTATTTATTATACCCTTCACCATAGGTGGAAGGGTATATATAAGTTTGTCATTCCGTTTGTAATTTCTACAATATTGATCTTAGACCCTATAAAGTATATATATTCTGGGTCCATATGAAGAGCGAAGTTGATTTAACGATGTCCGTCTGTCCGTCTGTCCGTCTGTCCGTCTGTCCGTCTGTCCGTCTGTGTGTTGAAATGGGTTTTCCGAAGAACCCAGACATGATGAGGACTTGATTCTTTTTCATTTCTGTTACATGTGATCCATTTCTGTTTGCTATTAAAAATCAGACAGATCGGTTAATAAATGGCTGAGATATTAGCAAAAAACCAGGACTACCTCTAATTTTTCCAGTAAAATCCCTTTGTTTAATAAGAGTGTGAAGATAAATACGTAGGTTAAATACGTTTCACAACTATTGTGAATGATATAAATAAAAAATAAATAGTAGTGTCGCCAACTTTTTTTTGCCTAGAAAATGCCAAATTTGACAAGAAAAGCGCTGAAACATATGGAAAAATATAAATTTGAGATTTTACATGACATATTATTTTGGATTAAAATTTTTGGACATTTAAGAAAAAATAAATGGGGATACCGCTTGTTTGTGGAGAGCTATGAGTATGGTAGTAGATTCCAACGATGTATTCATCTCCTTCAGAATACCATGGTGAAGGGTATATAAGATTCGGCATAGCCGAATTTAGCCGCTCTTACTTGTTTTTTATTTATATCATTCACAATAGTTGTGAAACGTATTTAACCTACGTATTTATCTTCACACTCTTATTAAACAAAGGGATTTTACTGGAAAAATTAGAGGTAGTCCTGGTTTTTTGCTAATATCTCAGCCATTTATTAACCGATCTGTCTGATTTTTAATAGCAAACAGAAATGGATCACATGTAACAGAAATAAAAAAGAATCAAGTCCTCATCATGTCTGGGTTCTTCGGAAAACCCATTTCAACACACAGACGGACAGACGGACAGACGGACAGACGGACAGACGGACAGACGGACAGACGGACATCGTTAAATCAACTTCGCTCTTCATATGGACCCAGAATATATATACTTTATAGGGTCTAAGATCAATATTGTAGAAATTACAAACGGAATGACAAACTTATATATACCCTTCCACCTATGGTGAAGGGTATAAAAAGTATTTGTGGCATAGCGTTTAGACAACTGAACCATTGAAGCTCATATAAAATCATCGTTAATAGAGGTATATAAAAAGTTTTCGTATATTAGAGATTTGTTTGGTTTTTATTTAAATGACAAATCTTTGTATTGGTTTGTTGTTTGTGTATAAAAGGTGAAGAGGTGAAAGAAAAGAATTTCAACAAATGGATGTGTTTGATATGCGTAATATGCAACATACATATAAAAACAAAGGGATATTACGGAAAAAATTAGAGGTAGTCCTGGTGTTATGCTAATATCTCAGCCATTTATCAACCGATCTGGCTGATTTTCAATAGCAAACATAAATGGATCAAATGTTACAGAAATATATAACAATCAAGTCCTCATCATGTCTGGCGTCTTCGGAAAACGGACAGATGAACAGACGGACATCGTTATATCAACTTCGCTCTTCATAAGGACCCAGAATATATATACTTTATAGCGTCTAAGATCAATATTGTAGAAATTACAAACGGAATGACAAACTTATGTATACCCTTCCACCTGTGGTGAAAAAAAATATTCTTATGTCATAACAATTTTTTTTATGTTTTAAAATTGGCCAAACATTTAAAAAACTATCTGTTATTTATGAATACCTAACTAGAAAATGAAAGTCAGAATTTAAAATATATATATATTTCAAGTAACTTGCATTTTTATTTGACTGTTGCCATTTTTTATTAATTGTTTGTAATTTTTTTATAAATTTTAAAAACATATATGTCATTATTTCTAATAATTACATATAATTTATTGAATATGTCTAATAATAATATCATATTAATTCAATAATAGTTCACAGCAATAATAAAAAACTAAATTATTATTTTTATTTAAAAAAAAAAAAATAAAAAAAACTAAATATTTTGACACTAACAAAATGTAACGTTTAAAACAAAAGCAAAGCAAAATAAATAAATTATATTCATTCAAGCTCGACCATCGGATACCCTAAGCTATAGCACAATTTAAGTGACATTCCACGAAGCGGAACAAATTCCGTGAAAGGTTTTGATCTTTGATTTAAATAGGCCAGAAATATAGAACAGGTTTGTATGGTGACTATGTCCATAAGTGGTCTGATTTTCTTTACATTTTTGGTGACATATATTATAGAGATGTAGTGTATTCACAACCCAAATAAAAACCTAATTTTAATGGTTTTCTCTATTTTAATAGCATTTATGGCCTTAGGCCAATACAAGCTTATATACAAAATGTCTTTCAATTATTATCAAATTTGCGAATTGTAGTTTTTTTTACAATAAGAGAAGCAGAAAATAATTCCTACTAATTAATGTGTTGCTTTGTTTGATAAAATATGAAGGGTAAAAGTTGAAGGGCTTTAAATATGGCAACAATGTAAATGCTCTAAAAGATGAATCTTAAAAGGATTTTATGAATAGTTGACGAAATGGCTGAAATATTTTGTTAATAACCCGGTTTTTATAATTTACTTCGGTGGAGTTAAGTGCTATGAGAACACTCATACATAGTCCAACCCGCTAACCATTTCACCGCAACGCCCACCTGTTGTTTGATAACAATAACACAAAGGACCGAGTGATGTAAATTACTCTGTACTACACTCAGAGAAAAATTTTGTCAGTTTCCAACTGAAATTCGGTTAATACGAATAAAAACGTTGATTGCAACTGCAAATTATAGTTATGACCAGTGTTGCCATACAATTTTTTTAAAAAATCTGTTAATTTTTTTTTTGGACAAAAATCTTTTTTTTCAATCAAAAACAATTAAAAAAAAATATATAAAGAACACAATTATTATTTTTTCTATTTCTATTAACTACCCAGCAAAAATGAAGCTGCCAAAGGAGCAATAAAAGCATTACTACTATGGCAAAGGCATCACTTCTTTTCTAATGGTTTCATCGATGAATTTAACATTAGCGTGTGATAGGATGGAAGTATTCAAATGTTCATATATTCTGTTGTATTTAAGCTTTGATGAAATTTTATTTCATTAGAATGCAGAAAAAATAAGTTTAAAGAATCGAAATTTATGCATTGATACACATATACTCTTTATTAAAACAAATAAATAATTCTGCATTAGAGAAAAAGCATTTTTAAAACATTTTTCAAAAATTTTAATGAATTTTTAGATAAATTTTAGAATATTTTTGGATAATTTTAAAACTGGTTGTACAATTTGGAAACATTTTTAGACAATTTTAAAATATTTTTGAACAATTTTAAATAATTTTTGCACAATTTGAAAACATTTTTGGGCAATTTGAAATAATTTTTACACATCTTTAAATTATTTTGATAAATTCTCAATTAAAACTGGAAATCGTGTAGTGTTAATTAATAAACATAATGCAAAAATGCACAGATTGTGTCGTCAAAAAAATATTTAAAGCTGAAAAAATGCAAATGACAGGCCAGCTAATTTCAATTAAAGTTTAAAAAAATCTGTTTTTCTTGATATTTCAAAACTTTTATAAAAATTTCAAAACTGCAGAAATTCTAACCCTCATGAAATTTTGAACTAAAGTATAAAAAATGAGTTAATAAAAAAATTAAAAATTTCATCACAACTATTTTTTCAATTTGCATTTAGGCTTTAGATTCAAAAATATACGATATACAATAACTTATGCTTCAGAAGTAGTGAAGAGTGATTTTTTAAGGTATGCATCGGGTTTATATCCAGATCACTGCATTTGAAATATGAATACATGAACTCTTTTGGAAGTGCCTCAGAATAACACCAACAAATCATAAAAGAATGTCAACTGAAGTTTAGGAAGCAATGAAAGAAGTTATAGTCACAGAATGACTACCATTTTTTTTTTTTGCTGGGTATGTATGTAACATCTATTTTTTAAAGCATTTCACAAGATATATACGAATCTTTTACTTTGCTTTCTTGCGAAAAAAAAAACAAAATGTACATCCAAACGACTAAGAAGCTGATTTACTGTTGCTTCAAGTGAAAGCCAACGTGTTTGAGAAGGGTGTAGCAATTTTTGGGGATTATAATCTAACAAAATTTGCAGGTCTGCAAATAAACTTATTCTTTTTGGAATATGTTCAATAAAATTTGGCATAAACCACCAGTGTAATTTGCACACAACGCAAAAGAATGGCAAATACATTTAAATATAATAAGGTTAGGGCAATCATCTTTCAGTAGTGAAGCCACTGAATGGGGTTAGCGCCCGTCATGACGTTGGCTCCATCTGCTCCAAATCCTATTAAATTCTTCTTTTAATTAATATTATTTTGATGAAAAAAATTTACAATTATTTAATAAATTCCATTGGCACTGCAATCTTTTACTTGTATAAGTGCAAAAAAAAAATCACATATCTTGTCTTTAACTTCCATTGAGGAGTAATGAAATATTATAGTATATAGTAGACATAGAAGCATTAAAAAGGCAAACACATAATATTGTACTTTCGTTTAAATTAAATTGTATCTAATTTTGTTATAGTAGTAATCGATCAAAATCAAAAAATCTTAAAAATTATTTTTTTTTTCGCAAAAATCTTAAAATCTGTAAAAAACAGATAAATTGACCATTTGGCAACACTGGCCATTACAACAAAATTCGGTAAATGCAACTAAATTTTACCTTCTAATTCGATTGGCATTTTATTTTCCTTTGTAGAAGAACAACTAATTTTACTTTTTTGGCCACTTCAGGGATCTAAGGGGTAAAATATAAGGGATGATATTGGGGGATTTTCGGGTATTTATATTCTTTTTTATATTAAAACTTCATAAAATTAATATATCCCAGCAAAAAAAAAAAGTAGCAAATGAAGAAAAAAGAAGCTGTGATTTTGATTCCAGTGTTATAAAAATTTGAATCAGAACCAATGATTTTTACATAGGAGTGTCATAGGGTGGAAGTTTTCTTTTATGAACCTTTTTCATTGCATCTTAGGACCTTCTTGTGGCTGATACCCTATTCATACTGAGCCCCAAAATACGTATTTTCGTCATTTTCAAATTTTCGATTTAAAATTTGTATGGAATTTGAAATTTGAAAACTAGAAAAAAAAAAACGAAAATACGTATTTTGAGGATCGTGTGTATGGAGTTTTAGTGGAACTTGAGATCTTTTGATGTTCACAAATAGATTATTTAGATTTTAACAGGAGAATTTGAATGACACATTTGTTGTTGTTCCCCATATAAAGTTTGATTTAGACAGTTTGTAAATTTTAACGGGACATTCAGTAATCGTGCCTTTATTCGAAATTCTTACAATAATTTGTTTTTATATTTTGTAGCAATAATAACAACGATTTTAGTAATTTAAAATCTGGTAAATTGTAAGTTAAAGATTGAAACAAACTTAAACCATACCCAGCAAAAAAAAAAATGGTAGTCATTCTTTTACTATAACTTCTTTTACTGCTTCCTGAACTTCAGTTGGCATTTTTTTACGATTTTTTTGATGTTATCCTATTCCAAATTCATGTGTTCATATTTCAAATGCAGTTATCTGGATATAAACCCGATGCATATTTTAAAGAATCACTCTTCATTACTTCTAAAGCATAAGTTATAGTATATTGTATATTTATTTTGAATCTAAAGCATTTATTCAAATTGAGAAATTAGTTCTGATGAACTTTTTTAATTTTTTTACTAAATCATTTTTATATTTTAGCTTTTGTATAATAATAAATAAAATTTTATGAGGGTTCGAATTTATGCAGTTTTGCAATTTTTATAAAAGTTTTGAAAAATCAACAGATTTTTTTTTTGACCTTAACTTGAAACTAGCTGGCCTGTTATTTGCATTTTTTCAGCCTTAAACATTTATGAGGACGCAATCTGTGCATTTTTGCACAACATTTCCAGTTTTAATTCAGAATTTACCAAAATAATTTTAAAATTGTGAAAAAATTATTTCAAATTGCCCAAAAATGTTTTAAAATTGTGCAAAAATTATTTAAAATTGTTCAAAAATATTTTAAAATTGTCTAAAAATGTTTCAAAATTGTACAACCAGTTTGTAAGTTATCCAAAAATATTTTAAAATTTGTCTAAACATTCATTAAAATTTTTGAAAAATGTTTCAAAAATGCTATTTCAATAATGCAGAATTATTTATTTGTTTTAATAAATAGTATTTGTATATCAATGCATAAATTTAGCTTCTCTAAACTTATTTTTCTGCATTCTTATGAATTAAATTTTCATCAAAGCTTAAATACTAGAAAGTATATGAACATTTTTCACTCATGCATCAAAATACCTAATCATTGTATTATCATTGCTTCCTTAGAGTAGAGTAAGGGTCATGGAAGTAGCTACATTTGAATACTTCCAACCTATGACACGCTTATGTTAAATTCATCGATGAAGCCTTTAGAAAAGAAGTGATGCCTTTGCCATAGTAGTGTTGCTTTTATTGCTTATTTGGCAGCTTCATTTTTGCTGGGTAGTTATAAATGTCAAATATTTATGATCAATGTTTAAAAATCATATTTTGGAAGCTGTGAAAAAAGAAGATGAAAATAAGAACAAAAGGATACTTTGGAATCAATGAAAAATTAATTCTTTAAGAATCACTTCCATTTATTTTTGCTGGGATTTGTAAAATATGGAGTTGTGAAATATGTAGCACAGAGTTGCCATATTGTTCAAAAATTTACTCAGATAAAACAGATTCATTGTGGCAACCGAATTCCTTGCCAACTGAATAAATTGGTTGCAGCAACTGAATTATTTGGTTGTGGTAATCAAATATATCCTGACACAATTGAAATGTGTTAACCGAATTCCTGTTGTATTAACCAAATTTCTGTTGACACAAACAGTATGTATAGTTTGAACCAACCGAACCATTCGGTTGGCATAAAATTTAGTTGTCCAAATAGGACGAATATTAAAAAATAAAACATGAATGAGCGTAGGTATCTACACTCAGAAAAAAAAGTTAGTAAAAAAATTTGTAAACGGTTTTCAATTCCACTTTACTATATTTGTACTGATTTTTAGAAAAAAAAATTATTATCTAGTAAATTTTTTGCTATTTACATTTTACAAATTACAGAATATTTACAAATTTTCGTTGCTAACTTCAGAAATTATTTTAGAAATTTTTTTTAGCAAAAAAATTTACTAATCTTAAAAAAGTGAATATTGTAGGAAAGATACTTTTCACAACCAACTCATGTCCAAAAAAATCTACTTAAAATAACACTAAAAACTAGTTCTAAAAATCAGCTTTAAAACAATTAAAATTTGACCTTAAAATACAAAAAATTTACTAAAAATATTTTTGCAAACAAAAATTAGCAAATTAAAACAAAATGATAAATTCGTTTATGTTTTTAACTATTTACCTATTAAGGCTTTTTAATTTATTTTTTTAATTTTTCCTAAAATGAAAAATGTTCTTCGATAAAAAAAATTGTTTATTCGAATTCGTAAGTCAATTTCAAAAGAAATTAGCAATTTTAAAGTGCAACAAGTGTATCTAAGAAGAATTTATACATTTTAATAATTTTCTACTATAAATTAAAATTTTTCTATATTTCACAATTCATTGAGTTTACAGCAAATAATTAAAATTTAGTAGCGCTTACTAATTTTGTATACTAATATGATTTAATTAATTTGATTGACTCTATGAAAAGAATCAACAAAAATCAAACTGATTCCCTGAATTTGATATTAATTGCATAATGTAGAAAATTGTTCAAACAATGAACAGAATTAAAAATTTGATTTCAATTTTAATTGATTTTTGGTTGGAACTTTAATTAAAGTTATAATTGATATAATTAAAAGTTGAATTGAAAATGTTGAAGATTTTTGATTAAAAAATTAATTGATATGATTAAAAAGTAATTGAAATTTCAATTGATTTTAACAAAAAATAATAATTAATATAACAAATTCTTTTGCTGCTACAAATTCAATTAAATTATTAATTGTATTTACAAATATTTTAATTGAAACTCGATTTTTGATTTTTCTGTGTGTATTCCTCAGATACCTTAGCAGTTGATGAGCTCCATTTAAGTGCTCAACATGAGGGTCTTTATTAAATTGCGACAGCTTGGTTACCACATATCTGGACTGGTGTACAATCCAACATAAGTTAAGGATCTTATTAACGATTGATATTTTCTTTCATCAAGTTTCTTGCAATTTTTACACCCATCAGTGCATTTCTTTAATTTTTGTCCCAGATCTAATGAAGTAGACACTTGCTTTACGAATGTACTTAAAGTTACAACGTCTACTCTTAAAATTAGAACGAACTTCGAATACGAACTTCCTTTTTTCGCTTAATTTTCATATAGTTTCGCAGGTTTGCTATCGCAGAATGCGATGTAAAAATGTGCAAAAACAGTACAATATAAAATAGTAAAAACTAACAAATTTGGTTTAAACTGTGCATTTTTTTTTTTGTTTGTAACTATATTTCAGCAAATTATTTTATACAATATTAAGCGTCAGCGCCACTAGACCTTTATTGAGGCAAGTTGGCAAAAAATAAACATATTTCTTAATAAAAATTTGAAACAGGATAAAAAATATGTAATAAAAAAAAGTTCTTAAAATTACAAAAAATTTTGTAGTATTCCTTGAAAATATTTCGATATTTTGCAAATGATATTCTTTGAATATATTTTTAAATGAAGAAATAGTTAAACATTATTTAAGACTAAACTATTAAATTCAAATTAAAATTTGATAATCATTGACAATCTGTTAAAATTTAATCCAATTTTACGAAAAATCTCGACAATAAGTGGAAAAAAGAGATCGCCATGGAAACCAGAGCGTTATCGAAATATACAGGAGCAATTGAATTTTTATTGTTTTTTTTTTCTTATCCCATACTATTTTCGCTAGCTATAAACATCAGAAAAACTTATTATACCTCCACTCTCTCTCTCTCTCTATCTCTATACTTAGTGGTAGAAGGTTACCAAAAAAAACGAAACTTTCTAAATAATAAAGCAATAAAATGTTAGTTATAATAATTAGACATCAAAAACACGTATCAGTGTATAAAAATATAAATAAGTTAAATATTTAATTTATTTTATGGCTGTAATAAAAATAAAAAACACTTAAATCATTTACTTATTAAATTAAAAATAGCTCAAAATATAATTATCATTAACTATACAACCACAAAAAGAAGAACTTCTCCTGTAATAAATATGGCAAACAATTAGTAGATTTATTTATTTGATTTACAATTTTTTAAGCTTTTTACCTGATCAAAATAAGAA